>CM065900.1:56877500-57477500 GCA_033439115.1 Firmiana major
AAAATTTCGGATCTTGATCAATTGGACTTGAAATTTTATAATTTCCTCATTATTGATCAAGATATCCTAAATCCTTATTTTTAATTAAAATTCTCTTATCGAATTTATACCGAATTTTGGTCTTTTGATCGTTTTACCCCTGCACTTGTTTCGAAACCAATTTAACCCGACTTTCCTTCATTACCCACTATCTTTTCTTTTTTTAATTTCGTAATTTTTGTAAACTTAATTTCGATCTCTTTCATTTGGCTTATGGCCATCTCGGCCCGTATTTGGCTACTGCATACATTCACCGATATTTCGTTTTACTCTATTTACAAATTTAATTCAGTCAAAGCTCTTCTTATGATTCAATTAATATATGAAATTGTACATCACATGAATCATATGGAAATGCATTAACAAGTAAATAAAAAGTGGGTCTTACAATAAGCTTCTTCCTTCGTCTTACACATCAAAGCTCCTCTCGCAGCAGCATCGACTATGGTCCTATTCTGGCTAGTAATTCTATTATAGAAGGTTTGGACTTGAAGCCATAAGGGCATGTTATAATGGAGACACTTCCTAAGAAGGTCTTTGTATTGTTCCCATTTCTCATAAAAGGACTCAGAGTCGAATTGAGCAAAGGAAGATATATCACTGCATAGTTTAGCCTTTTTAGAAGGAGGGAAGAACTTGACTAAGAACTGATGGGCTAATTCTTCCCAGGTGGAGATGGATCCAGGAGGTAAAGAGGTCAACCAGTGTCTAGTTCTGTCCCTAAGGGAGAAAGGAAATAGCCTAAGCTTAAGTGCATCGTCCGAGAGTTCATTATGCTTGAAAGTATTGCACATATCTAGAAAATGCCCTAAGTGAGTATGTGGGTCATCATGGGGAAGTCCACTGAACTGAAACGAAGTTTTGATCATTTGGAGGATCGAAGGCTTAGTCTCAAAGTTGTTTGCTGGGACAGCTGGTGGCCTAATGCCAGTGTAGTAACCTCCTATGGTCGGGATAGCATAGTCTCCCACAGTCCTGATCTCTCTGTTTTCAGTCATCTTGTCATGCAGCGGAGCGACTATTTTCCTAGAGTTCTTCCTGATTTTTCTAAGTGTTCTTTCAATTTCAGGATCTTAAGGAAACCAGTCAAAACTCTTGGCTTTACGCATGCAGACATTCAGAAGCCCTAAGGAATGATTTTTTTTTTTTGATTTTTTTTAGAAACGAAATTAACTAATCTAAATTAAGGCTCTAAATATTTACAACCTAAGTATGTGCAAAACTAGAAGTATACATAAGCATAATTTCACCGATATTAGTCAATGGCTAAGCATGGTTCCCCGACAATGGGGCCAAAAACTTGAAGTGTCCTTCCTCGATGTGTACACCGCAAGTGCACGGGTTGCACAATTAATAAAGGGAACTGAGTCCCAGATTATCGTCCCACAGAGAAACACAGTTAGCCTAACTAAGTACCAGTTAATTTTACCCTAAGTATATCCTAGCAAATTATGAATATTAAAGGAGTGATCTACAAAGTTTAATTTGAAAATACTGGAAAGCAAGGAAAATAATAAAAACACTAAAATAAAGCAAAATAGAGCAAAAATTACTCACAGAGCTCCAAGCAAAATAAAAGTGAGAATCTGTAAAAGAAAGAAAATACTAAAACTCGAATTAATTAGTGTAAATTGACTAAAGATGCAAATATAAGAAAATATAGATTAAAAATAAATAAATTAAAACTAGAAAATCCTAATATGAAAAAAAAAATTGCATGTGTTTTATCTAATTAAAAAAAGAAAAATAAAAATGCAAAATATCTAACCTAAGACCTAATGAAGTGAAATTCCAATAAAAATTCAACAAAAATCCCTAAGTATAACTTTAATCCTAAATGCCTAAATTGATAACCCTAAATTATATTTAGCTCTAGATAATTACTAAATTAATAAAATGTCTAAATAAATAATAAAATCTATTCTAAATGATGCATGAGAAATAAAATATTTTTAGGCTTTTAAAATTTAAAATGAAAACTATCCTGAAGATGCATAAAATGATTCCACCCCTAAACTAACTTTAAATGCAATACATAAGCACTACATTAATATTTTGTTAACATTAAAATCATATTAGTATATACTCAAATCAATAAATAGTTTCCTACAATGGAAATCAGCTAAATCCTAAATGTATACATGAAAATAATAAAATTAAAATTTCAATTGCATAAAAACTAAAATTTAATCTAAACTAACATCTAAAGAAATTAAATCTAATAATCCTAAGCATATGCAAATTAATTAAACTATTAAAATATTATCTAAATTAATTAAACGATGTACTAAATTAAAATAATACTAAACTACTAGTATTAAACTATTGTACTATTGCAACTGAAATCACTAAAAAACAGCAGTTGCCATGCGTCTCTGCCTCTGATTCAGCTACTGGCCATATTCCATGCAACATACCTGCAATACCCTCATGACATGCGGTAATGCCAGCAACCAAAATGGTGCCATGCATCTGCTCCCCTACCACGCACCAGCTTCTGTCCTTGCGCCTGCTATCCACACACCTGCTTCAACCTGCTTCAAACGTGTCTTGCTCCTCTGACCAGTCACCAAACTTCAGCACTTGGTCCCTTGTGTTTCAGCCTGAGCAACAGCCACGTCCAGCATGTTTTTACGCTACAACAGCAATAGGATGGGGCTGTCCTAAAACGCAGCAACACGGTTTCCTGCTCCAGGCAGCAGTGACTTCCAGCCTGTATGGAAACAGTAGCGGTCTTCAATAGCCCAGAATTAGCTAGCAGCAAAGCATGACCCCAACAAACAATAGCCGTCAAGGAAGTAAAACGTAGCAGTAGAAGAAAGAAATGCAAAAACGAAGTAAATGCAAGATACAGAAACTGAAAAAAAATATTGTTGGTCTAAAATAAATATGAAATTTACTAAACTGCAGTATATTAAAGTTAAAACTAATCTGAGATGAAGAAGCTATAAGAAGTAATAACGTATAAATCTAATGCCTAAACTGTACCGAGACTCAAAACAGAAACTTGTTGCAGCAATAAATAAAATAAAATAAAATAAAATAAAATAAAACAGAATCTGAAATTAAAACCTTTTGAAACCGAAAGAAAACAGAGGAAGATTTTTAAGATATGTCACGCAGCTCACATCTTCCTTTTCGATCTAATCTAAAACTATCTAATAACTGTTAACCTACTGTCTAATCTAAGAAAACATTTAAAGAAAATTCAACAACGATTTTTTGAACTGAAGAAAGTAACGTTTAAGGTGATGGCTCTGTCACCAGCCGCCTTCTCCCTTTCGTCCAACAACTAAAAAAAACAATATAAAACTAACTTAAAAAAAAACTAGCAGCCAACCTAAAAAAAAAAAAAACTCCAGCAAGAAGCTTGCAGAAAAATACAAGAGACAAGAAACAGAGCAGAACAGAGGAACGAGAAGGCAGAAACAGCAGCATGATTCGTACCTCACAGCACAAGACAATAGACCAAAAACAATTGCAAAGCAAACTGAAAACAGAAAGGGCAACAACACAGAAAAAGTGCAGAACAGGAAACTAAAATGCAAAGAAAACAAAACAAAAATTTAAATGCAGGAAATTAAAAACATGAATGCAAAAGAAGGAAGATTGAAACGGAACAAATACACAGACCGAGAACATGAATTTGTTTTTAAAAAACACAAAACATAACGGAATAATAAAAAAATAGCAAGAAGTTAATGAAACAGTAAATGACGCAAACAAAACATGTAAATAAGAAAGAAGAAAAAAATACTTTGATCTAAATTAGAAAGAAACTGAGTTTTGATTAAAAGTTGAATGTATTGCATTAACAAAGCTGTAACCTAACAGAATCTAAGGAAAACGAAAACTAAAAATAATAATGGAAGATTCAGAAAATGCAGTAGAGTGGATGAAAAGGAAACCGCCTATCACCCGACCTCCCACCACACTCTTTTGAAACCTAACAGTAGAATAAGTTTCCAAATCTAAGTAAACACTAATGGAAAATCAGTCAATGAAAGCTGTAGAGAATTGGTGAAGAAAGGCTGTATCATGCAACCTCCCTTTTTTCACATAAAATGTCTTATCTTTTTTCTTTTTATACTCATCAAAATGGGGGTACAAAGGGGAATTTTAATCCTAAATGAGTTGGCATTGTTTGGCCATTTGCCTTCACACCATTAGCTTCTAGAGAAGATATTTCCACATCATTTGTCTTCTTGTCCACTTGGATGTACGAGGTGGCATGGCTTGTATCTTCCATGAGGTGGCCAAGGTGCCCTTTGATCTTATCCTTCAAAGGTGAATAAAATATGGACACTTGGCTTCACATGTGTCAAAAAAGAGAGAATAATGGTGACTCATGCTACAAGATGAAATAGTAGTGGTCCAATCTCCTTTTTAGCTCATTTTTAGTCCATTTTCTATTGAAATGATTGAAATTCATCTGGATTTAATTTATCTGCAAACATGAGAATTTTAATTAAAATGAGGGGATAATTAATAAAATAATATGGGGATTAAAATAGTTAATTAAGAAATTAAATATAAATAACTCTATTTTCATAGAATTATCACCCAACTCTAAGGTAGTCCGCTCAAAATCTTGCTCACACAAATGTGCCCTGTGCACTGCCTCCTTACAAGTAGAGATGTCAAACGGAGCTAATCTAGATCTAATGGCTGGTCTCAATCCATCCATGAACTTTTGGGTCTTTCGAGTCTCACTACTTAATGTATCTGGGTCATACCTCCCCAAGGATATAAACCTCGACTCATACTCATCAACAGAGCGGTTCCCCTAAACCAAACTCATAAATTCCATCCGTAGCTTTCGCTGAGTAGTGACCGGAATATACTACCTCCTAAAGGCCTCCAAAAATATCTCTCATGTAATCTTTGGGTATCGAGCTCTCAGGATAGACACAGTGGATCTCCACCAATGCTCTGTCTTGCCCTACAACATAAATACGGCAAAGGCAACCCTCTCAGTCAATGTACACCTGAAGAACCCATACAACTTCTCCACCCTATATATCCAATCCTCTGCAACAATCGGGTTCTTCACTTCGCTAATGAATGAAGGTCTGAGCTACTGGAATTTTCGTATCCTATCCAACTCACAGTTATAACCCAAATCACTACCGCTTGGCTGTGGAGTGACAGGAGAAGCTGTATTCTGAACTGGTGGTGGTGTAACGGTATTTGTAGTTTGAGGTCTCTCTGCAGCTGTCTATCTAGTAGTAGTAGGTTGCCCGATTAGACCTCGTCTATCATCGACCCCTAATGTCTGCGTGACTATCTCAACAAGGCTCTCAATACTCTGCTCAATCCTAGCAAAGCATGCTCGATATCCCCATGGTCTCACAATAGGATCCTACGGAGCCTAACAAGTCTATGGCTCTGTACGACTCTCAGGCCTACCCCTACGACCTCTAGCACGTGAACTTGCCCCTCTACCACGGCGGGTGACCGACATAATGCCTAAATTCCTACATCCATAACCATTCATTAGTCTAATTCCATCTCAGTATACACAGTTATATCTAAACAAGGCACAGTAATATGGGGATACAACTTTCCTACTTACTAATACTGACTCATATCAGGCCAACTCAGCTCTGATACCACCTCTATCGTGACCACTGTTTCTTAAAAATTACTACAAATTTTTTGCTTGTTCATTTCCTACCCGTCGTGAATAGTTTCACTACTAATAGTTGGGCTATGAGTCGAAATTAATCCCTCCTGTCATGTTACTTACCTTAACATCCATTTCCATAACACATTTACATATTAGGATCTATTGTCCCTTAACTTTAACTAATTACATTCATAACTGTATTTACATAGGTTTACATCCCTGATATTCCATCCATCTATAATTGTAAGACCTGATTTTTATCGTATTTCCTTATGATTCACAGATTGTATGGATATTGTTAAATGTTAATGGAATCATAAGACGGATGATTTTGATCACATAATTATGAATGAGGTAGTTGAACGTACGTAAAATTTGAAAACGGACAGTTAAGGAATTTCAAATTAAATTTATGAGATTTGAATTATATGGATAGAGATACGAATTTTAAATGAGAAATTATAGTGTGTCCAATAAGGAAAGTCGGCCTAAATTGGTCCTGAACGTGTAGAAGGGTAAAACGGTCAAAAGACCAAACTTCGGTATAAATTCGATAAGAAAATTTCATTAAAAAATATGAAATTGAGAAATCTTGATCAATAACGGGGAAAATATTGAATTTCGAGTCCAATTGATCAACATATGAATTTATTGGAATTAATCAGAATTTTCACATCAGAAAATTATCCCGAAAATATTGGAAAAATATACCGAAAAGACGAAATAAAACTGATAAATTCATTTATTGATTAAATGAATAAAATCAAATTTTTAAAGATATTTTTGGGATTTTTTATAATATTTTAATGATTAAAATAATAATAAAATGAATTATAAGAAAAAAAAAAGAGAAAATCAAAAATCTGGTTTTTCGAAGAGAGAGAAATTAAAAACAGAAAAAGAACCTTAGCGAACTGAGGAAAATCGAGAAGCCTAATGACCACCGACGATCGACGAGGCCATGTGAGGGCCGGAGAAGGAAGAAGAGCTTCAGGAGAACCCATCGGCACTAGCAACGCGTCGTATTGACGTCGGAGTCCGGCGAACAGGGAAGGAAAAATCGACGGGAAAAAGGGGGCTCGATTCCGGCAATCCACGGTAGCTGGGTGTGGTCGGAGGGTACCGGTGTGATCGGGAGGATGAGCCAGTTCTGTTGGTTCCGGTAGTGGCTGAAGAAATGGTTGGGAACGTCGGCGACGATAAGGAGAGCAAAATGGCACCGGTTTGGCCGAGAGGAAAGGGGAAGGAAAAGAAAAAGGAGAAAGAAAAAGAAAAAGAAAAAGAAAAGAAAAAAAGGAAAAAAGGGAGAAAAATCCTCATGAATACCTCAAAAATTCGGGTAAGCCGATACGCGGTCAGATTAACCGAATTGATTTTTGGGAATTTAATTGAAAATTATATTTGATCGAAAATTTACCCGGAATTAAATATAAAATTATGCAATTCGATGATAAATCGCGTACGTGAGCCCGATCGAACTCTGATTTTCTCACCATCGCATAATTTCGGGTAAGTAAAGCTCATTTACGACAATTGTATGATTATTGCGCAATTGAAATTTATTTTACGAATTTCGGATTTATTTTCACAATAAAATATATTAAATTCAGATTTTTTGAATAAATTGTTGTAAATGATATACGGGCTATCCAATGAGTTTGGAACGAAGCCCGATGAGTATTGGTAAGCCAAATGAGCCCAATAGACCCGAAGAAGAGATTTAATAAGTGAAAATGGACTGAAAAAGGGGTCGAGGCCCATTAATGTGCAATCGGGCCCAATAAAGTACAACAGGCCCAATGCTTTAGATTCGATCAGTAAGAGTTAAAGACTGATAAGTATATTAGAACTGACCCAAATACGTGGTTATATGTAGCTCTGTAGACTTCGGTTGGAGCGAATTGGATTGAGAGACCTGGTACGGTCGAGACAGGATAAGTTTGTGAAGTGATTCCAAGTAAGGAAATTTTATGGACTGCTAGAGGTAACTTTACGCAATTTTGACCTCATTTACATTCCCTAAAATTGTCTAAAGGGTCTAGATTTAAAATAAAAATTTTTTGTGCCCGAACGAGTAAATGACCAAAATACCCCTGTGAAGGGTAAAATTTCTAAAATTAGGAAAAGTTGGAAGGAGCAAGAACAAGAGGTTCCTGCTTATTTTTTAGGTGTTTTGACACATGCATGGGTAGGTTAGCTATCTTTTAAATAAAAATGCACAGCATTGCATATTCTCAACAATGTGATTTCTTTCGAAAATTGTTTTGAGATAACAAAGCCGCCTACGTGATTTTATGAAAGTGTGACATGCTAGAGGTCAGCTCGCACGATGTTTTGATTTGTGTGATGCATGCATTAGTGCTGGAGCAAGGGTTCGCATTAGAGTTTTACATACATTGGTGCTGGAGTCTAACTCGCACCAGATTTTCGTATGATTTTCGTGACAAGGTGCTGGAGTTTAACACGCACCAGATTTTCACTTGATTTTTATGACAGAGTGCTGGAACCTAGCTCGCACTAGTTTTACATGATTTTGACAGTACTGGAGCTTAACTCGCACTAGATCTTATGAGATTTTATGAAACGAGAGTTGGAGCTTTGCTTGCACGAGATTTTCCGTGATTTTATAAGAGTGCTGGAGCATCGCTCGCACTGATTTTATGAGACATGCGATGAGCCATGCTTGGAGCGTCGGGTAGACTATGTGTCACGCCGATTAAATATGTTCGCACGTGCGTTTTGAGACAGGCACAATTATTGATATGAGATGTGGGTCCATGGAGTACGTTGTACCGTGCAAGTAGCATGGAGCACGTTGTACCGTGTTGGGATTGATTATGTGGCATCTTCGGATGCGAGTGGCATCTTCGGATACAATGATCGAGTAGGACCGACGGGATGGACTGACCCACCTCCCGGGGCAGTTTCTGATAGTGGTGAACCCCGCACACAAGATCCATGTAGCAATTGGATCACGAGGATATGGCCATAGTCCTGGTTATTTGCCTGAGATACATATATATACTAGTCTCGCATGTTATTACTTGACGTTTCTTAGAATCATGTTTTGTGGACTTTTATGTGAGTCTGGATCACTTGAGGGAGGGGTTGGATCCTGACTGAGATGTGATTTTAATAAGAATGAAACTGGGATTTAAACTCTCGCATGTTATTATTACTTTGAAAAGCATATGATTTCCTGATTTTGTGTGAGTCAGGAACACCAGAGGGAGGGGTTGAGTCCTGGCTGTGTTGTGAAATTTTAACAAGAATGAAATTATTTAAATGGAATTGCATGTTGAGTTTTTCATGCTATTTGAAATCCATATGTGAACTTGTTTTACATGACATCATGAATTGTAGCATCTGTTTTAAAATTGTGTGGAGAAAGGGTGGTTTATGCATGGCACCACGTTCATGTAGGTTGTATGGTTACCTACTTGTTCGTAGGATTGCCTTACTGAGCTTGATGTGCTCACCCTTTCATTTTCCTACACAGATTTCTTTTAGTAGA
This sequence comes from Firmiana major, assembly GCA_033439115.1. Classification (NCBI taxonomy): domain Eukaryota; kingdom Viridiplantae; phylum Streptophyta; class Magnoliopsida; order Malvales; family Malvaceae; genus Firmiana; species Firmiana major. The sequence goes on from CM065900.1 coordinate 56,886,683, forward strand.
CTTTGAGGCGACTGAGTACTTGCTGCTGCCCATCACTTGAGGTATATACACTTGTACATATTGTATCTAAATAAGAATAGCACAGTAACATGTTTGTAAGTAACTTTCGGGGATGTATAGACACTGTAAACATTTGTAAATGAATGAGAAAGAATTAGTGAAAAACTCATGCGTTTACCTTTACTTTAATAAGAAATTAAGTTATATGGTGAATGAATGGTGGGGCTGGCATTGACGTACAGCCCAATTGTTAGTCGAGTGATGGTCATAATCAGAGGACAAGTAAGTATGAAAGAAAAACAAAAAATTTACTCTGATTTTTGGGTTGTGACAACAGTACTGTGCTTTTACATGTTCAGCTACAAAAACTATACAAATGTGTATACCTTGTCTCGATGGGAAGCAGCAGACAATAGAAATGATGTTTCTACCCGCTCTCAACTACTGTGGATGCTCTGTATGGGTGGAAAGTGAAAGGGTGAGCACAACTTGCTCAGTAAGGCAATAATGTAAGTAGGTAGATAACTACACTATCTACATGCTTATAATGTCATGATATAAAAATCATTTATATCTAGAGCATGAGGTATAATTAAAACAATGCCACATTTATATAAATATATCATGTACTGAAAACATGAAAATAGGCATGTAAACATGGAAAATCATCATGTCAACGTCTCATGCTCAACACATTGAAAACTCATCATAAAACAACCCCTCAAGGTTTAACACATTATTCAAACTTAGTTAAACTCATCAACACATCATTAAAACCACATTTCATTTTAAAATCACAAATCGAGGCGTAACTCCTCCTTCGGGCCTACCCTGGTCCATCTAGACCGTATGATATCACGTGAGGCATGTAGGTTACTGTATAGAAAAATCGAGGATTATGTGTGAGACCCCAAATATGTATAACTTTGTAATACATGTTAATGGAATTATAAGACAATTGATTTCGGATCATGTGAATGTAAATGAATTGCAAAAGGGATGAATGAGTGTTGAGATACAAATAAAGGATAAATAAGAGCTGAAGTAGCGACAAACTAAACGAAATGAACTTTAAGCATCCGAAATGAAGATAAGGAATGAAAACACAAAATGATAAGGCATGGACCGTGAATTCTAAGTATCCTTCATGAATTCAAGCAATACACACAAGTTATATTGTATGTGAATCATAGTAAATGAGACTTTCCATGCTCTAAGTCAGATTAAAATGCAAAATGAGTATTGAAGCAATGAAATAGGAATTCACCCTTGAAAAATCTAAAATAAATGCAGCATAAGGGCTGCAAATGAAGGCCAAATCGATCTCCTATCCAAGGCAGATCGATCCCTTGTGCAAAGATAACAATCCCAAGTGAATCTGCCAAGGCCAGATGAACTTCCCTAATGAGCAGATCGATATGCATTTGCCTCTGCCAAGCCCAAATCGATCCCCTCCTAAGTGCAGATTGATCTCCATTTGATTCTGTCAATAGCATATCGATCTCTCCCCATGAGCAGATCGATCTCCTCAAGCTTCTACCAAGCCTAGATCGATCTCTCCCCAATGAGCAGATCGATCTCTCCCATTTCAAAACTGAGAATTCGATGGCTAAAACCAAAGGAAGATCTATCTCTTCACCGTAGCAGATCGATCTCATCACTCTTAATCTATAAAGCCCCCAGGGTAAAACCCTTTTCTTCAATAAACCAGCACACCTCATCCATATTCAACGAAAATACCAAGCTTTCACTCTCTAGAATACTTCCTCTTCCAAAAGGAATTGGGAAAAAGTTAGTAGAACCAAAGTTGTTCATTTTGAGGAGAAGAGCAATAAAGCTTGGAGCCAACATTCAACTCATTGGATTGAAGGAGCTAAGGAGTCTTCTAAAATTGGAAATGAAGAAAGCCAAGCTAGGTGAGTTTCCAATACACTAACTCTAAGTATATTTATCTAGTGGTTGTTGTGAGTAGATTTGTGTATGTATTGATGATTGAAACTACTTAGAATGTAATGGAACAAGCCTAACCTAGAATGGGTTTAGTGTGAGAATATATAATATGGTTGAGTTGATGATGACTATGCTATATCAATGTGTTAGAAATGTTATATGCATGATTTTGAGATTGTGTTATGAAAGCCAATTTATGGGATTGGGAAAAGTGAGGAAATGTGCATATATGGTAATTGTTAAATGCATGAATGAATAAAGGAACTAAGGATTAAGCATGCAAATCAAGTGTTTAATTTGATATCTACATCGGTTGCTAGCCAAATTGATTAGGAACAGCACAATGTTGGCCAAATGCGAAAATGGACCAAGCTTAATACCAGAAGGACCGATAATATGTATCGATAGCGATGAAGTGATTTATGAATACTTGCAGCTATAGAGATCGAATTAGGACTAAATTAGATTAAACGAGCTTCCGGTTGTGGAACTTGTACTACGCTAGACATGATTCGAGGTAAGGGGGTTTTGTAAGTGCCTAGAGGTAGCAATACGTATTTTGAGGGGAATTATAGGGCGTGAATTTCTCTAGCTATCTAATAATGCATTTAGAATCTTTGTGAAGGGTTCCAAAAATAAAGAAAGAAAATATAAGTTTTTCCTTGGTAGGAATTTAATGAAAGGGGTAGTAAGGATCGAAAATGCATGTGTTTCCATGACTTTAATGTTTTCATGATAAAATGTTTGAATATAAATGAAATGAGGATAGGTTGGCTATTGTTTTGTGTGTTTGCATGAAAAAGCACGGATCATATGCTAAGTTTTATCCTTGAAAATACTTGATATTTTAACTGAAGCCACCTATCATATTTGTGTGAGTGAAAACAGTGCTGGAGCCTAGCTCACACGAGATTTTTGAAGCTTTGATTTATATTGATAGTGCTGGAGCCTTGCTCGCACTAGTTTTGTTAGTTTACCACGCATGAAAGTCGTACTGGAGCGTTGCTCATACAAAGATTTGACATGTTTTAAAGAAATTCGTGTTGAGGCCTCCTGTAGACTGTGTGTCGCGGTGAGATGATACAACGCATGCGTGTTTTGAGACATGAAATGGTTACCGATATGGTATAGGGCAGCTAAGACCTATGGTAGGCACCCTTGAACCATGATATGGGCTAAGTCCTATGGCAAGCACCCTAAAAACAGTCATGTGGGCTAAGACCTATGGCAGGCACCCCTGACAATGATGTGGGCTAAGACCTATGGCAGGCACTCTCAGACCGTGTGGGTCCATGGAGTACGTCGTACCGTGTATTTCACATGGAGTACGTTGTCCCCTGTAGTCTTGATGACTAGTTGGTTGAGTTATTGCGCGAGTAGGGTTAACCTCACCACTCATTGTAGTTGTGATGCCCTGCACGTCGAGATCCGCGTAGCCTGTGATCACACAGATTTATATATATTGCCATTATTCCCAATTTGTTTTCAAAATGTAACCTGCATGCCTCACTTGATATTATGTTTTATTGATAGACTTGGGTAGACCCGAAGGAGGGGTGACACCCGTGATTTTGTTTTAAAAAGAAAATGTGATTTTATGCACAGGGTAATCCCGAAGGGCGAGATTAGATTTGATTCAAATAAATTGTGATGAGTTTGATATGATGAGCATGAGATGTTTTATATGTTGATTTTCTATTTGATATCATGCCTGTTTTTATGAGTTTTTCATGTACTACTTACATATTCATCTACAATGGTTTTGATCTACCTCATGCTCAAGATATAAATGATTTTGATATCATGTCATTATAAGCACGTAGATAGTGCAGCTATCTATCTGCTTACATTATTTCCTTACTGAGCGAGTGGTTGCTCACCCTTTAACTTTTCGTCCCTACAAAGCATCCATAGTGGTCGAGAGCGAGTAGAGACTTGCACTCCTAGTGTCCGCTGCTGCCCAGCGCCAAGAGGTATACACATTAATATTGTTTTGTATCTAGACAAATACAGCACAACATCACTTTTGGAAATGTAAATTCGGGGGATGTAAACATTTGTAGACATGTATTAATTAATGCAGTTAATATAAGCAAATTTAAGTGTCTAGAGTTATCGTTTATAAATATTAAGTGATATTGTGTATGGTAAGGGTAACTAGCTCTGAATCATAGCTCAACTGTTCAGTGTAGGAAACTGTTCACGACAGGGTAAGTTAACGAAAAAGGTAAAAAATTTATAGTAATTATTAATGAAAGAGGGTCGTGACAAAGATTGGTATCAGAGCGAAGTTGATTTTGGAGGCTTCTGGGACGACCATTTGCCACTCGTAGAGTTCGCCTATAATAATAGTTATCATTCGAGTATCAGGATGGCACCATAAAAATCCTTGTATGGCCACAGATATCGTTCCCCTATTGGATGGGAAGAGTTTAGTGACCGACTGATATTTGCTCCTGATTTATTGAGACAAGCCTCTGAGGACGTCCAAATGATTTGTGAGAGGTTACGGACAGCTCAAAGCAGACAAAAGATTTATACTGACAGGAGACGGAGACCATTAGAATTCACAGTGGGTGATGAATCGGTGTTTTTACGAGTTTCTCCTTCCAAGGGTATAACAAGGTTCGAAAAGAAAGGAAAGCTAAGTCCTCATTACATTGGACCCTCTAAGATATTGGACAGAGTGGGAGATAAGGCCTATAGGCTAGCATTGCCACCTGAGCTAGCAGGTATCCATAACGTCTTCCACATCTCTATGTTAAGGAAGTACCACCTAGATCCGGCACATGTAATTAGATATGAGCCGTTTGAGCTCAACGAGAGCATTGTATATGTTGAGAAGCCGGTTCGATATTGGATAGCAAGGAGAAGGTGTTGAGATCGAAGATGATCCCCATAGTGAAAGTTCTTTGGCAGCACCGCACTATAGAAGAAGCTACATGGTAGTTGGAGAGTTTGATGTTGGAGAATTATCCCGAGTTGTTCACAGACTGATATTGATACCAATTTGGAGGACCATATTTTCTAAGTGGGGGAGATTGTGAGACCTCAAATATGTATAACTTTGTAATACATGTTAATGGAATTATAAGACAATTGATTTCAGATCATGTGAATGTAAATGAATTGCAAAATAGATGAATGAGTGTCGGGATACAAATAAAGGATAAATAAGAGCTGAAGTGGCCACAAACTAAACGAAATGAAATTTAAGCATCTAAAATGAAGATAAGGAATGAAAACACAAAATGATAAGGCATGGACCTTGATTTCTAAGTATCCTTCATGAATTTAAGCAATACGCACAAGTTATATTGTATGTGAATCATAGGAAATGAGACTTTCCATGTTCTAAGTGAGATTAAAATGCAAAATGACTATTGAAGCAATGAAATAGGAATTCACCCTTGAAAAATCTGGAAAAAAATGCAGCATGAGGGCTGCAGATGAAGGCCAGATCGATCTCCTATCCAAGGCAAATCGATCCCTTAAGCAAGCAGAACAATCCCAAGTAAATCTGCCAAGGCCAGATCGATCCCCTCCTAAGTGCAGATCGATCTCTCCCCATAAGCGGATCAATCACCTCAAGCTTCTGCCAAGCCAAGATCAATCTCTCCCCAATGAGTAGATCAATCTCTCCTATTTCAAAATTGAGAATTCGATGGCTAAAATCAAAGGAAGATCGCTCTCTTCACCCTAGCAGATCGATCTCATCACTCTCAATCTATAAATACCCCATGGCAAAACCCTTTTCTTTAACAAACCAACATACCCCCTCTATTTTCAACCAAAATACTAAGCTTTCTCTCTTCAGAATACATCCTCTTCCAAAAAGAATCGGGAAAAAGCTATTAGAACCAAAGTTGTTCATGTTGAGGAGAAGAGCAACATAGCTTGGAGCCAACATTCAACTCATTGGATTGAAGGAGCTAAGGAATCTTCCAAACTTGGAAAAGAAGAAAGCCAAGCTAGGTGAGTTTCCAATAGACCAACTCTAAGTATATTTATCTAGTGGTTGTTGTGAGTAGATTGGTGTATGTATTGATGATTGAAACTGCCTAGAATGTAATGGAACAAGCCTAACCTAGAATGGGTTTAGTGTGAGAATATATAATATGGTTGAGTTGATGATGAATAGGTTATATCAAGGTGTTAGAAATGTTATATGCATGATTTTGAGATTATGTTGTGAAAGCCAAATTATGGGACTGGGCAAAGTGAGGAAATGTGCATATATGGTAATTTTTAAATACATGAATGAATGGAGGAACTAAGGATTAACCATGCAAATCAAGCGTTTGATTTGATAACTAAATGGGTTACTAGCCAAATTGATTAGGAACGGCACAATGTTGGTCAAATGCGAAAATAGACCAAGCGTAATATCATAAGGTCCGATAAGATGTATCGATAATGATGAAGTGATTTATGAATACTTGCAGCTCCAGAGTCTAGACTAGGAGGAAATTGGATTAAACGAACTTCTGGTGGTGGAACTTGTACTACGCTCGATGTGATTTGAGGTAAGGGGGTTTTGTAAGTGCCTAGAGGTAGCTATACGTATTTTGAGAGGAATTATAGGGCGTGAATTTCTCTAACTATCTAATAATGCATTTAGAATCTTTGTGAAAGGTTCTAAAAATAAGGAAAGAAAATATAAGTTTTTCCTTGATAGGAATTTAATGAAAGGGGTAGTAAGGATCCAAAATGCAGGTGTTTCCATGACTTTGATGTTTTGATGATAAAATGTTTGAATATGAACGAAATGAGGATAGGTTGGCTATTACTTTGTGTGTTTGCATGAAAAAGCACAGATCATGTGCTAAGTTTTATCCTTGAAAATACTTGATATTTTAACTGGAGCCACCATCATATTTGTGTGAGTGCAAACAGTGTTGGAGCTTAGCTCGCACGAGATTTTTTATGCTTTGATTTATACTGATAGCGTTGGAGCCTTGCTCGCACTAGTTTTGTTAGTTTGCCGTGCATGAAAGTCATACTAGAGCATTGCTCGTACGAAGATTTGACATGTTTTATAGAAAACCGTGCTGATGCCTCCTGTAGACTATGTGTCACGGTGAGATGATACATTGCACGCATGTTTTTTGACATGAAATGGTTACCGACATGGTGTAGGGCAGCTAAGACCTATGGCAGGCACCCTTTAACCATGATTTAGGCTAAGTCCTATGGCAAGCACCCTAAAAACAGTCATGTGGGCTAAGATCTATGGCAGACACCCCTGACAATGATGTAGGCTAAGACCTATGGCTGGCACCCTTAGACCGTAGGGATCCATGGAGTACGTCGTACCGTGTATGTCACATGGAGTGCATTATACCGTGTAGTCTTGTTGACTAGTTGGTTAAGTTATTGCACGAGTAAGGTTGACCTCACCACTCGTTGCAGTTGTGATGCCCGGTACGTCGGGATCTGCGTAGCCTGGGATCACAAGGATTTATATATATGGCCATTATTCCCAATTTGTTTATGAAATGTAACCTACATGCCTCACTTGATATTATGTTTTATTGATAGACTTGGGTAGACCAGAAGGAGGGGTGACACCTGTGATTTTGTTTTATAAATAAAATGTGATTTTATGCACAGGGTAATCCCGAAGGGCGGGATTAGATTTGATTCAAATAAATTATGACGAGTTTGATATGATGAGCTTGAGTTGTTTTATATGTTGATTTTCTATTTGATATCACGCCTGTTTTTATGATTTTTTCATAAACTATGTACATATTCATGTGGCATGGTTTTGATCTACCTCATGCTTAAGATATAAATGATTTTGATATCGTCATTATAAGCACGTAGATAGTATAGCTGTCTACCTGCTTACATTATTTCCTTACTGAGTGTGTGGTTGCTCACCCTTTTACTTTCCATCCCTACAGAGCTTCCATAGTGGTCGAGAGCGAGTAGAGACTTGTACTCCCAGTGTCCGTTGCTGCCCATCGTCGAGAGGTATATACATTAATATCATTTTGTATCTAGACAAGTACAGCACAACAAACTTTTGGAAATGTAAATTTAGGGGATGTAAACATTTGTAGACATGTATTAATTGATGAAGTTAATGTAAGCAAATTTAATTGTCTACAGTTATCGTTTATAAATATTAAGTGATATTGTGTCTAGTAAGGGTAACTAGCTCCGAATCATAGCTCAACTATTTGGTGTAGGAAACTGTTCACGACAGGGTAAGTTAATGAAAAAGGCGAAAAATTATAGTGATTTTTAATGAAAGGGTCATGACACTATGTCCCTGTGATCCTAGGCTACACGGATCCTGGTGTGTGGGGCATCGCTGCTGCAATAGGAGGTGGGTCAGTCCTACCTGCCAGAATATTAAATCACCAATCTCATAGTCATGACTACCCGGTACAGTGTACTCCGTCTGACATACACGGTACAACGTACTCCATGAACCCATATCACAGTCTAGGGTGCCTTCCATAGGTCTTATCCACCCCATACCATGTCGATAACCAACCCATGTCTCAATATACACGTACGAGCATATCATCTCACTGTGACACAGAGTCTACAAGAGGCTCTAGCACCGCTCTATGAACGTCACATCACGTCTAGTGTGAGCGAAACTCCAGAATGACACCATGCATATCATGATATCCAAAATCTCATGCGAGCGAAGTTCCAACACCGTTTTATGCACATATAAAAATCCTCGTACGAGCAACGCTCCAGTACGAATTTTATGCGAAATAAATCAGTAAAACTCAGTGTGAGCGAGGCTCCAGCACTCTGTATGTAAGTCAAAACATCAAAATCTAGTTCGAGTAAGGCTCTAGCACGATTTATACTCATATAAATCCGGTAGAATGTTTTATTTCGATAAAACACTTTTAACATCATCATTGGCACCTCACATGTGCCCCTTTCTTGCAAATCGTGAAACCAATGGTCAGCCTATTCATAAATTGCTTATATCAAAGCAATATATTTCATAAAAAAATATCAAAAATATGTTATTCATGCAATTTATTAGCCTTACTACCCTTTTTGTAAAAATTTGCTCCTTGGGGAAAAAATCGTCTTTACGCCTACATCCGAATTTTTTTCGCAAAAATTATTATTTCTTTTCTAGGTAACTAAGCAAATTCAATACCCTGTACATACCCTTAAAATGTGTGTAGCTACCTCTAAATACTCATAGAATTCCCTTACTTGGAATCGTGTCGAGTAATTTTACTTCCTCAAAGCTGCTCGATCGTGCAGTCTGTTTCGCTCCCAATATAATTTTTGGAGCTGCACAAAATTATTTTATCATATTAAATACAATTTATTTATCTGTATTTCACTTTCACTACAATCGATTTAACTTATTGGGCCCATTTACTCTTATTGGACCTTACTTTCTCTTAAGTCCATTTCGATTATACTATTTATTTCTGAGAATCTTTTGGGCCCATCAAGCCTAGTGATTCATATTCAGCTGGCCTTGGGCCTACAATGCCTTATTGAGTCGAATACTCAACGTTTGGCCACTTGACCATTCGGTCATGCATGGTGCGCCACGCCTAGCCATGGCTAACACTATGGTTGCCTAGCTCTCATGGCATTTCGGCAAACACTTGGTGTGCTTGCCTTAAGTTCATCACTGTCCTTCACTAAGGCATTTTATCATACACCTCTTATGCCTACTTAAATCATCATCTAGTCCAACATATTGGTTTCACAAAACCATCTCAAAATCATGCATATAACATCACAAACACCATAGTATAATCAATTCATTATTAAATCAACCATAGCTCACTTTCTCACACTAAACCCATATTAGGTCATGGATGATTAATCATGCCCAAGGATGTTTCAACCAACAATACATACACCAATCAACTTATAAAAATGTCTAGATTAACATGCTTGAAGTTGGCGTATTGAAAACTCACCTAGCTTAACCTTTCTCTTTTGGCCAAAAATGGGGGAAACACCTTGCTCCATCAATCCAAAATTTTAACTACTAGGTTTTTACTATGTTGTTCTCCTCCTCACAAGGAACAACTTTGCTAAAAGCAACCTTTCTCAAATCTATTTGGAAGGTGATGATATTTTAGAGTGAGAAACTTCTTCACCTTGTTAAAAATGGAGAGGTATTTGATATTTTGGGGAAGAAGACTTGCTATCGGGTTTTTAAATAGAAATTGGTGTTGTGAGATCGATCTCCAAGGGTGAGAGATCGATCTTCCTTCGGTTGAACTACACAAGTATTCGGTAAATAAGTTGTAGGATCGATATGCTCTTGGGAAGGGATCAATCCTTTCTAGGCAGAAATCATTGGAGATTGATCTGTGTTTGGGTAGGGATCAACCCTTTCTATGCAGAACCACCTCGAGATCTATCTGCTTTTGGGTAGAGATCGATCCTCTCTATGCAGAATCACCTTGAGATTGATCTACTTGCCTATAGAACTTTTATGATTTCATTCTAGAATTAGAAGATCGATCTTGTCATTTTTGGAGATCGATCTGGCATTCATTTGCAGGATTCCAGCTGCTATTTTTCCAGAATTTCAAAGGAAAGATTGCATTTAAATGCTTCACTAGTCATTTTGCATTCTATTCACAGTTAGAGCTTAAAAAAATCCATTTCTTATGATTCACATATTATGTAACTTATGTGTACAATATGGAATCATAAAGGAATACACATAAAAGTACGGGCCTTACACTATCTGACCTGGACAAGTTAATAGCATTTCTAGTACTCACTAGTCCAATGAGGCGGAGAAAACCTAACCATGTCCATAGGTTAACCTTCCTTTGAAATGCTCTCGTTTCGTGATGTAAGTAAGTAGCATAATGTTACTAATAGGATAAACCGCCTAGTCTCTAACTTATGTTTTAAAGTTTTATGAGCATATGTTTTTAAGTTATGATTTGCAACTATGCTCCAAGCATGATTCACTGCATGCCTATGTTTGTACGATACTTGTGTTATGCTTTGAAAAATTAAGTACATTTCGAAGTAATATGTTTTGAACTAAAACTGCCTTACTATGTTTTAAATGGTGTATGAATATGGTTTTATCTTCTCCTCTACAGGTACTCTTCCTGAGCGTTAAGCTCACTCCCTCTTTCTCTTCTTTCTCAAATTACCTGCCAAGGTACAAAGAACGCGATACCTTTTGGGGCAAGCTAGGAGTGCGTCGTCCTACCACTCGCTTTGGTTCTTTTAAAGGTATATACATAGGTTATATATCTTGGTTCGTATGTCAGACACTCTTATGTAAAGTCATGGAATTCTTTTGTGTCACGACCCATTTTTTACAAATTTTTCATTTTTTCATTTTCTTACCTGTCGTGAATAGTTTCACTACTAACAGTTGGGCTATGAGTCGATCTTAGTCCCTCCTGTCATGTTACTTACCTGAACATTTATTTTCCATATTTCATTTACAAATCAATTCATTTTAACTAAATACATCCCTAATATTACATCCATGTACAGTACTGTGCCTCTATATGTTCAGATACAAATATTATATGAATGTGTATACCTGGTCTTGATAGGAAGCAGCGGATAACTGAAATGCAAGACTAGTGTTACTCTCTTCTACTGCATGTACCCTATAGGGTGGAAAATGAAAGGGTGAGCACAACTTGCTCAGTAAGGCAATAATGCACGCAGGTAGATAACTACACTATCTATATGCTGGTAAAGGCATGACATGTAAAACATTTATATCTCGAGCATGAGGCAATTAAAACCATGCCATGTATAAGTATATCATATATCGTAAAACATGAAAAACATCTCATGTAAAACCTATCATGCTCGCTATAGTAAAACTCATCAAAACAATCCCAGAGGGATCCAACACATCTTTAAAATCATTAATTTCCTCATAAAATCCACCAATTCCCATTTAATACCACATTTCATGAAAATTGCCCAAATTATGGCTCGACCCCTCCCTCGGGTCTACCCTGGTCTAACAAGACCAATCAAATATATATCATGTGAGACATGCAGGTTACTGTATGGAAACATTGAGGACTATGTCCCTGTGATCCCAGGCTACACGGATCCCGGTGTGCGGGGTATTACAACTGTAACGGGAGGTGGGGTTAAATCCTACCTGCCAGAATATCAAGTAACGTGAATACAATAGTCATGGCTACATGGTACAGTGTACTCCGTGTGACATACACGGTACAACGTATTCCATGAACCCAATATCATAGTCTGGGGATGCCTGCCATAGCTCTTATTCCACTCCAAACCATGTCGATAACTAACCCATGTCTCAATCTACACGTGCTAGCATATCTTCTCACTATGACACACAGTCTACAGGAGGCTCCAGCATGGTCATATGCATGTCATAAAATTCCTGTGCGAGCGAAGCTCTAGCACAACTCCATGCATATTCATGATATCAGAAAAACCCTCGTGCGAACGAAGCTCCAGTACGGTTTCATAAAAATCAATGAAATCTGCGTACAAGCAGCGCTCCAGTACGACTTAAAAATAATTATAAATCTAATTTAAATTCATGTACGAGCAATGCTCTAGTACAGATGCATAGAACCAAGTAAAATCCACATACAATTTAAAACTCATAAAAATATGATAGGCTGCTCAATCTCACTAAAACCAAATCAAAAATCACAACTGGCACCTAATTTGTGCCCTTCCATGTAAAAACAGAAATAAACAGCCAGCCTATCCATAATTCACTTAAATTAAAGCACTATAATAATAGGAATATCAAAAACATGAAAATCATGCAATTTCATAGCCTTACTACCCTTTTTGAAATTTTCCTAACTAGGGGCAAAATCATAATTTTCACATATACCACGATTTTTGTAAAAATTATTATTCTATTTCTAGGATACCTTATAAAATTCTACATAATGTCAATAACCCCAAAAATACGTGCAAATATCTCTAATCGCTTACAAAATTCCCTTACCTAGATGATACCAGGTCTCTCAATCCAAATTCCCTTACAAAATTCCCTTACAAAATTCCCTTACAAAATTCTCTAAGCACAAGTTTATCCCGTCTCGATGATACTAGGTCTCTCAATCCAAATTCGCTCCAACCAAGTCTACGGAGCTGCATATAACCACGTATTTGGGTCAGTTCTAATATACTTACTAGTATTTCACTTATACTGATAGAATCTAAAACACTGGGTCTGTTTTACTTTATTGGGCCCGATTGCATCTTAATGGACCTCGACCCGTTTTCAACCTGTTTTCACTTATTAAATCCCTTCTTCGTGTCTATTAGGCTCTCAATACCAATTGGGCTTCGTTCCCAACTCTTTGGATAGCCCGTATATCATTTACGACAATTAATTCAAAAATCCCATTATAATTCACTAAATGCGGAATTAAATCCGAAATTCTTAAAATAAATCTTTAATACGTGAATAATTACATAAATTGTCGTAAATGAGCTTTATTACCCGAGATTATGAGATGGTGCGTAAATCAAAGTTCAATCGGGCTCACGTACACGATTTATCGTCGAACTGCTCAATTTTATATTTAATTTCGGGTTAATTTTTGATTAAATATAATTTAAATAAATTTTTCAAAAATCAAATCAGTCACTTTTGACCTCTCACCGACTTACCCGAAGTCTGGTGTATCCCCGAAAATCTTTCCCTTTTTTTCTTTTTTCTCTCTATCTTTTTCCTCTCTTTCTTGGCTGAACCGGCTCGGTCTGGTTCAACCCGGTTCAGACCGGTCTGGTTCAGTCAGTTTAGTCCAGTTCGATCGGTTCGGTGCTTCGTCGACTGGTTCTTCACTGGCTTCTGTCACCAACAGCTCCGTGGGATCGTCCGATGCCCGGATCTGAGGTCGATTTAGTCCGAGGTGGCCGAAAAGTGGCCGGTTCGGCCTCTTCTCCTTTCCGCCGGTGGTGCCTTTTTCTTTTCTTCTCCGTTTACGACGTTACTGGCCATTTCACCAGCTGTGTCCACCACCGATCGCGTCGTCTGCGCCTGGGGAACCCTCAGCTATGGTCGGTTGGGGCTAGATCGTCGGCGAATGACCAAATTTCTCTTTTCCTCCCCCGTCGGTTTTCTCTCTGTTTCTCCCTCGTCGGTCGCCGTTCCTTCCGTCTATTAGCACCGACGAGGTTCGAGCGGCTCTGTTGTCTCGCCTGGCAGCTCTGCGGTGGCGTCGGGTGGCTCCGTTCGGGAAGCAAAAGGCTCGAGTTCGTCTTCCTCATTTACCTTCTGTTTCACACGATTCTGCAATTTCGTTTCTTTTTTTGTTTAATTAATTAATTAATTATTTATTATTTTATTCAATTAAATATTATTATTTTTGCCAAAATATCTAAAAACATTTATATTTTATTCATTTAATCTATAAATGAATTTAACGGTATTATTTCGTCTTTTCGATATATTTTTCGATTATTTTCGGGATAATTTTTCGATGTAAAATTTTTGATTAATTCCAATAAATTCATATCTTGATCAATTTAAGCCAAAATTTAATTATTTCTTAGTTATTGATCAAGATGTCTCAATCCCTTATTTTTAATTAAATTTTCTTGTCGAATTTATACCGGCTTTCGATCTTTTGACCGTTTTACCCTTTAACGTGTTCAAAAATTCCATTTCAATACTTCATAAGAAATTACGATTTAATTCGGATCTTACATGATCTCCCCACTTATGAAATTTGGTCCTCCAACCAAGTCAAATGGATCTATAAACAACTTCGAGTACGTCTATTGTATCATATACTGTCATTCTCAAGTGCCTTTTTTCGGACTGTAATACTACCAAAGGACTTTGACTAGGGAGATCGTCTTAAACCTCAACACTTTCTTCTTTCATCTCACACCCGTATCAAGTTTTCAACATATGTTATACTTTCATTGAGGTAAGCCGTTGGAGCTCATATCCGATCACATATGTTGGATCCGGATAGTATTTTCGAAGCATCAAAAGATGAGACACTTTGTGGATGCCTGTTAATTCAGGTGGTAACGCCAACCTACAAGCCTTATCTCCCACTTTGTCCAATCTCTTTTCGAATCTTGTTACGTCCTTATGCTATGTCCTAAGGGCATGTAACTTCCAACAATACTAATTTACCCTCGGTGAATTCCAATGGTTTTCTGTCTCTTGTCAGCATAGCTTTGCTATCTGCTCTGAGGTGTTCTTAATCTCTCACAATCAACTGAACATCCTCAGAGGTTTGTCTTACCAATTCGGGAACAATTTTCTATCTGTCACCCACTTCTTCTTATTCAAATCGGGATCAACCCCTACGGCCATACAATGCCTCATATAAAGTCATCCCGATACTCGAGTGACAACTGTCATTATTAACGAATTCGATTAGTAACAATTGATCATCCTAGGAGCTTATAAAATCAACACACACTCTCTCATATCCTCCAGAACTTGTACAGTCCTCTCTGACTGACCATCTATCTGAGGACGAAAAGCTGTGCTAACACTCAATCAGGTTCCCACAGCTTCCTAAAAAATGTTCCCAGAAGTGGAAAATGAAGCGAAAATCCATATCTGATACCATGCTCACTGGAATGCTACAAAATGTTCCACAATATTCCATACACATAAATCCGCCTACACACTCAGAGTATCTGGGGATTTCCTAACCAGAAGGTGGGTAAACTTAGTCAATCTATCGACTATCACCCAGATAGTCTCATGATTCATCCGGGTCCTCTGTAACCTGTCACAAAATCCATGTCAGAATTGGTAGAGGCTGCAATAACCCTACAGACTTCTAGTACTCTACCTTAATCTGCTGACATACGAGACACTTCTCCACAATCTCTCCAATGTCTCTTTTCATATCTAACCACCAATACCCTTTTCTAAGATTTTGATATATTTATTACTTCTCGGATGTACTATATATCCCGAAGAGTGAGCTTTTGACAATAACACTATCTCATCACTGTGGTCCTGGGAGCACTTATAATGTCTCAGAACCTCAGTAAGCCACTATCACTTTCTGTGAACTCTATCACTGTACCTATATGACTCTGGCCCACACTATCGAAACCATGTCGATCATCAGGTTAAGCTTGTCAAATCCGATCACTCAAATCCGGTTCTAATCTCAGGCTAGCTGTCACACAATCACTGTCATCATTAGAGGGGATCACATCACTACTGAGGCTTACAACTGCTCTAGCAGCTCACGCTCCCTGACCATCATATGTAATACCACCCCAAGGCTCTTTCTGCTCAAGGGATTAACCATCACATTAGCCTTTCCTAGGTGGTACAATTTCCACAATCGTAATCCCTCAGAAGCTCTAACCCTTTTTGTTCTCGTATCCGACTCTTTCTGTGAAAATAGATACTTGAGACTTTTATGATCAGTGCATACCTGAAATTTCTCACCGTGTACATAGTAGTGTCATATACTCAGTACAACCACTATCGCTGTCAACTTTAAATCATGGATCGAATAGTTTCTTTCATGATCATTGAGTTGTCTGGATCCATAATCGACTATCTTCCCCTTTTGCATCAATACACAGTCAATTCATTATTTTGAGGTATCCATAGACTCATGAGAAACCTCTTGAGCTATTGGGTATAGTAAAAATAAAGGCGGTGGTCAGTTCATACTTCAGTACACCAAAACTCCTATCACGTCTATCATCCCATTCAAATACAACTTTTTCTAAGTTAAACGTGTCAACAAATTATTCCATTTCGAGAAACTCTCAACAACTCTTCTGTAAAAATAATTTCCAATTGTTGCTTATAATTTTCCCTGGACTTTAAATACACCCAAAATATCATCAATAAGGATGATAACAAATTGGTCCAGGTAAAGTTTAAATACCTCATCGTAGTTGAGTTCCACTAAATATTTCAACCACCCATATCCTTGACCTATGTACGCATAAACATATAATGTCATTTCGAAATCGCTTCCGTTCAAGATACTAACCCGTGTCATTTTCCTTCTTCTTATATTAACAGCTTTCATAAAATTTTAATTTTTAAACCTTCATGATTAATCGAATTCTACCAGTAAAGGTACCCAAATTTTAAATGTATATATATTACGACTGTCGATTTCAATTTATATGTTATGTGTGCGCTTCTAGACGCTGTCAAGTCTTGAAGCGGGGAAGTATTTTGAAATACCTTTATTAACCCTCAGACTTGACCACATGGATTGGGTGTGGATATATCCTCCTCCTATCCTTGGTCACAATTCATATTAACTACATATCGCTTAATCCAAATTACTTTACATATCAAAGATATCCTTACCTTGCATGCGCCTCTTATTCCAATATATCTCGTATTCAGGATCTATCACATCTCAAAGCTTATCTCCTTTCATATGTCACTTATAACAAACTCGTTCATTACTTGTCAAAACTTACAGTATACTTTTCAGGGGTGAAAACATCACTATCTTAGGATAGCAATCTAAACAACATATTTTGCAGCCGAATCAATCTATTCTTAAATATTATTTCAAACTTATTCATATTCCATTGAATAAAATCGGCTGACATATCCCTTGTTTCCCCCGTTTTTAACTTATAATCCCTATACCCATATTTAGTTAGTGAAAATCAGCTAACCATCATCCTCATCTTGTCTAAGGGTACATGCTTCACATCTTTCACTAGCTTATAAGCAAATGAAGGCGGTATGAATAAATGCGTGGCACCAGGATCAAGTAACATAATTATTTCATTATTCACAACCAGTGTGGTATCTTCCACCACATCAAATGAAACATTAATAGTGTCCTGGTCGAAGGCATACACTCGCCCTCGTCCAACATCTTATTTCTGTGGTAACTACAACATATCCTACATTGTTTACACTTGTTACGGAACAGGTCGGGGTCCTCTAATCACAATACCCCTCAAAAGTGTTGAAATTGGATACACTGGGGCCTTACCAATCATCTTACCCCATGACTCAACAGCTCTAAGCTTTTACCAAACTACATTTTTTTCGTTCTGACATCTCTGTCATTCTCTATTCTCTTCTGTCTCTATTTCAACCCTTACTACATTTCCCAATCTCAGAGGCGTGCAACTCATGATCTTATTCACACAATTGTAGTCTGCGCACTGCCTTGGCATAGGTAGTGATATCTAACGGGGCCAATCGAACTCTAATCGACAATCTGAGCCCTTTCTGAACTTTCAGACATTCCGACTCTCACTGTCCATAGTGTTGAAGTCATATCTGCCCAGGAATATAAACTGAGTTTCATACTCGTTAACCAATCAGTTCCTCTAGGTCAGAGTAAAGAATTTTATTTGTAATTTCCCTTAAGAAATGTCTGAGATATTCTGTCACCGAAATATATCCAGAAATATTTCTCATGTCGTCTCTGGACGTCTAACTCTTTAGATGGGTCGAGCGAACTTCTACCAATGCTCCTCCTCGCCCTCCAACATAAACGTATTTAAAAGTCACTTTCTTAGTCGACATACACCGAAAGAATCCATACAACTTCGCTAAATATCGGAGGGTGTGGGAATCTCTATAGTCTGAGGCATCTGTTTAGGCTTTACCCTGCCTATCCTCAACTACCTGCATAGATTGAGTAAACAACTCTAAAATATTTTCTACATTCTACTCCATCCTCTTGGAGCGTGTCTCAATACTGTTTGGTCTCTTTATAGGATCCTGTGGAGTATGCTCAACATCAGCCTCCACCTCACTCTCATCTTGAGTCTCATGTGACGACTCATTCAACTCACAGGCCTATCTCTACGGCCTCGAGTATGTGTACTCGCCCCTATACCATAGTGGTTATCAGTTATAAAAACTATATTCTTGCATTCGAAACTAAATTCTTAGCTGCACTTCCACCTTGATATACACAATTGTATCTAAATAATGTACAGTACATGGGGATGTAAATTTACCTAACCACTAACATCGACTCATATCAGGCCAACACAGCTCTGATACCACCTCTGTCACGACCCATTTTTCCTAAAAACCCCTACAAATTTTTCGTGCTTTCATTTACTTACCCGTCGTGAACAGTTTCACTAATAATAGTTAGGCTATGAGTCGATGTTAGTCCATCATTTCATTTTACTTACCTAAACATTTATTTTCCATATTTCATTCACATATCAATTCATTTTAACTAAATACATCCCCAATATTGCATCCGTGTACAGTACTGTGCCTCTATATGTTCAGATACAAATATTATACGAATGTGTATACCTGGTCTTGATAGGAAGCAGAGGATAACCGAAATGCAAGACTACTGTCACTTTCTTCTACTGAATGTACCCTGTAGGGTAGAAAATGAAAGGGTGAGCGCAACTTTCTCAGTAAGGCAATAATGTAATCAGGTAGATAACTACATTATCTACATGCTGGTAAAGGCATGACATGTAAAACATTTATATCTCGAGCATGAGGCAATTAAAACCATGCCATGTATGAGAGTATCATACATCATAAAACATGAAAAACATCTCATGCTCGCTATAGTAAAACTCATCAAAACAATCCTAGAGGGATCCAACACATCTTTAAAATCATTAATTTCCTCATAAAACCCATCAATTTCTTATTTAATACCACATTTCATGAAAATCGCCACAAATCGGGGCTCGACCCCTCCCTCGGGTCTATCCTGGTCTAACAAGACCAATCAAATATATATCGTGTGAGACATGTAGGTTACTGTATGGAAACAATTGAGGACTATGTCCCTGTGAACCCAGGCTACACGGATCCCGGTGTACAGGGTATCACAACTGTAACCGGAGGTGGGGTCAAATCCTACCCGCCAGAATATCAAGTAACGTGAATACAATAGTCGTGACTACATGGTACAACATATTCTGTGTGACATACATGGTACAACATACTCCATGAACCCAATATTACATTTTGGGGATGCCTGCCATAGGTCTTATCCCACTCCAAACCATGTTAATAACCAACCCATGTCTCAATCTACACGTGCTAGCATTTCTTCTCACTGTGAAACATAGTCTACAGGAGGCTCCAGCATGGTCATATGCATATCATAAAATTCCTATGTGACTGAAACTCTAGCACAACTCCTTGCATATTCATGATATCAAAAAAACCTCGTGCGAACGAAGCTCCAGTACGGTTTCATAAAAATCAATGAAATCTGCGTACAAGCAGCGCTCCAGTACGACTTAAAAATAATTATAAATCCAATTTAAATTCATGTACAAGCAATGCTCTAGTACGGATGCATAGAACCAATTAAAATCTATGTACGATTTAAAACTCATAAAAACATGATAGGCTGCTCAATCTCACTAAAACCAAATCAAAAATCACAACTGGCACCTAATTCGTGCCCTTCCATGTAAAAACAGAAATAAACAGCCAGCCTATCCATAATTCACTTAAATTAAAGCACTATAATAATAGAAATATCAAAAACATGAAAATCATGCAATTTCATAGCCTTACTACCCTTTTTGAAATTTTTCTAACTAGGGGCAAAATCGTAATTTTCACATATACCACGATTTTTGTAAAAATTATTATTCTATTTCTAGGATACCTTATAAAATTCTACATAATGTCAATAACCCCAAAAATATGTGCAAATATCTCTAATCGCTTACAAAATTCCCTTACCTAGAATCAAGCGCAAGTTTATCCCGTCTCGATGATACCAGGTCTCTCAATCCAAATTCGCTCCAACCAAGTCTACGGAGCTGCATATAACCACGTATTTGGGTCAGTTCTAATATGCTTACTAGTATTTCACTTATACTGAACGAATCTAAAACACTGGGTCTGTTTTACTTTATTGGGCCCGATTGCATCTTAATGGACCTCGACCCATTTCCAACCTATTTTCACTTATTAAATCCCTTCTTCGTGTCTATTGGGCTCTCAATACCCATTGGGCTTCATTCCCAACTCTTTGGATAGCCCGTATATCATTTACGACTTATTCCCTTATTCACTTAGGTTGTATTCCTATACAGTATCAAAACACTTTTCCTAATTCTTTACTCGTAATTATAATTAATTTTCATACTTTAGCTTATATGGCCGATAGAAATTACGGAAGCATAATGGCTTATATATGAGCCTACCCACCTGCAATTCAATTGTTTTCAGCAATCCTAGATATCCACAACTACCAAGCATGCTTTCCAACAATCCTAGATATCTACAACTACCAAGCATACTTTCCCAATCCAGTTTTGCAACTCAATATATCGATATCAATTAATACAATCATCTTACAACCTAATCCCAAGAATCATATTCTTTACATCATTTTCTTACAAATTACATCCCAACAAAATATTTCTATTATATGTATCTGTGCGTACAGATATGTATGGTACAGGAATGTAAATGTATACCTTTTGCGTGTAGAAAAAGTAGCCTAGGGTAACTCTTCCCACCAGCCTACGTCGTGTACGCGGCAGGTAGTGTCTATAGATTCACTGCAAATGATCTGAAGGTAGAGGGGTGAGCTTTTGGGGAAAAGCACAGTAAGATAATACTCTTAAAGCAGTTCTGATATATAAAAGCATTTGAAGTTATTCATAGAACGAAACTTAATGCAATACATAAATTTCCATTTCATGCATAATCGTCATAAAGCATGCGTGTCTTTAAAACAAATCACATGCTTAACCATTTTAAAACTTTTCATAAACCTTTCATGAACATTTCATAAATCATTTCGTAAACATTTCATGAATATTTCATAGTCATTTCGTAAACATCTCATGAATATTTCATAATCATTTCGTAAACATTTCATGCATATTTCATAATCATTTCGTAAACATTTCATGAATATTTCATAATCATTTCGTAAACTTTTCATGAATAATTCATAATCATTTCGTAAACATTTCATGAATATTTCGTAATCATGAAAACACATATTCATTCATCATAGTTGATTTTTCATAATCAAATCGAGGAGACTAGGCTATAATAAAGTCAAGCGATACGTGTCATTCTCCGTGGAGAGTCATCATACCTATGGCCATGGTAAGGGGGGCAGTAGACTGAATTAGGTTCGTACAGTAATAATAATTATAAACATGGGTAGTATCTTCTTATTTCTTATCATATACTAGCACATAGCTAGGGCACGGGCACCTGTGGCACGTACCGTGCAGGGATCATTCATGCGTACTGCGTGGGCACGAGATACTACCAAAACATCATCGTAAACCACCAGTAGCACGACATCTTCCACACAGGTTGAGTCAACTGCTAAAGGGGCCAACGTATCGGCACCCCAAGTGGTGTATCCGGAACACCACAAGAAGTAACCATGCATGAAGCCTATAGTCTCAAGACAGAGTTTTCAAAATCTTTCTTGGGTTTTATAACCCATAAACTCATATCGAGTAATAAAATTGAATTCCTTGTAATCTGAAAACTCTTTCATAAAACAGAAAGATTGTGTGGTACTTTGTTCCCGTAGGACTCAAGAGGTGGCCCCCACAATCCCCTTTCGAAAACAAATTTCTTTTCTTAAATAGTTTTGAAATTGTCGAAAGTTTCTTTAACAATATGGATATAAAAACATAAATAAATGTAAAACATTCATACACTTCATACCTTGGGAAATTCATTTCACAACATGCAAAATACTTGGGGAACATTTCGACAATTTAAAACATGTTTCACAAGTATGAAAGCATTGATAAATCATTTCAAATCATATGCTCTTTCATAAGATTATTTATCGGTGAAATAATTATGCATTATCAGAACTAAATTAAATAATACCCCTTACCTCGATTTATCGGGTATCTCGAATTCGGATGGTGACGCCTCCTAGTACCTCCTTTAATTCCTTCTACAATCACCTACACCGAAATTGTATACTTAGCACCCTATTCATGTGAACTGTCTGAATTGCGTTAAATCGTAACCTATCGTTACTACTGCGTGTGTACGTATTATTGTATACACCTAGGTCAACACGCACGTTTATATATTTTCTCTTACCACATATTATTTTGTACGTACAAATATTGACATACACCTTATTATATACATCTACATGTATATACTTATGAATATATATATATATATATACTCATATATATATTATTATTTTTCTCTATCTCATACATATACATTCTATGTATGTACATATACTAGCACACATTTATCTTATATACCCCCACATGTATATGCACCTAAATATATATATATATATATATATACACTCCTATATATATATATATATATTATCATTGTTTTCCCATTTTTCCTTATCACATGTACATACATATTCTTTTTATGTACATATACTTAGCATATCCATTCATTATATATACCTACATGTATATACCCAAATATATATATATATATATATATTCACATGAATACATATATATATATATATTATTACTTGTTCCCATTATTCATCATCACATATATATATATATATATTCATGTGAATATATATATATATATATATTTGTCTATTTCACATCTCTCCCATTTTTATTTTTTTATTTCACATCTAATTTAATTTACCTTATCATACTTATACACCATCACATATATATATACATGTAAAATTAAATATGCATATATACATATAGATTTTTACCTCTTTTCCCTTCATTTTCATTTCACACACCTTAATACACACCAAGCCTATATCTCAAGCATGTATACATATATATTCATACATGTATATATGTACATTAAATTTACCGTTTCTCCCTTTTTTTGTCTCTTCCAATCTACACTACCATGCTTATGTACACTACCACATATATATACAAGTATATTAAAAAAAATACATATATACATAAATATCTTACCTTTCCTATCTTCTTTTTCTTCTTTCTTTCTTTTTTTTTTTCTTTTCTTTTCTCCTTTTCTTTTCTCCTCTCTCGATCAGCCCTTCTTCTTCCTCTTCTTTCTCAGCTGATCACCCTTTCTCCCTCACGGTTTCTCCTATTTACTCTCGGTTACAGCATCCATTGCAGTCTTCTTCTTCCCTTCGGTTCTGCTATCTCTTCAATCCTTGAACCTTTAACCCGAAATCCATAAAACTTAACCCATAACCCTAAAACCTTAACCATTAAAAAAACATTATTTTTTTTAGTCTAAATTAAATGGAAAACCTAAAATCCTTACACTAAACCCTTAATCGTAAACTATAAATCCTAAACCTTGACCCTAAATCTTTAACCTTGAACCTTAACACTAAACCATTAACCATTAACCCTATACCCTATACCTTAAACCCTTAGCCATTAAACATAAACCCTAAATCACAAACCCTAAACCTGAAATCCTTAATCCTAAACCCTTAAATTCTAAACTCAAAACCCTAAGCCCATAGCCTTAAACTATAGAAAACTAAACTAGGAAATATCAAATGTTGTAGACTTGTAGCAGCTGACGAACCTGGTATCACAAAAGTTTCTAGCAATTGCACGCCAAATGAAATCAACAACCTCATGATTATGACATTTTTACCGTAATATTACTGGCTAGCTAGTATATTTTTAATTAATTAATTATTCCTTTGAGGGTTGTACATAGGTCGATTATTAGTTTATTATTATTTAAGACAACGGTTGTTGCATTTGCCAAACCTAAGCTATGCAAATGAAGTTAACAATAAATTGTTCAAATAAGCCTCGACAGCCAAGTTAATACTCAATAGTACAGTAGAATAGTGCTTTGGCTCATAAATAAAGACGGGTCACTTCTGATGTGAAGGTAAACATCAGTCAAACTTAGAGTCTCAGAAAGAAATTAATTATTCAAAAAATCTCAGTGGTACAGACGTCACGCAATGACGCAAATCTTCTAAAAGACTGAACTCTAACCATAAAATTCATGATAAAAAATATATATTTGTTGTGGCGTCTAGCTCAGCCGGTAGGAGACCCACTCAACCGTATTGTCCGCTTCGGGCCCTGCCCTCAGGCTCCGCCCTCATGATTTTTCTTTCGCGTCCTCAAAGGTTCGAACCCAAGACCTTAAAGTCTTTGTTCTGACAAAGATGATACCAATTGTTCTACTGGGAACAATTGGTATCATCTTTGTCAGAACAAAGACTTTAAGGTCTTGGGTTCGAACCTTTAAGGACTCGAAAGAAAAACTGTGAGGGCGGAGCCTGAGGGCAGGGCCCAAAGAGGACAATACGGTTGAGTGGGTCTCCTACGGCTGAGCTAGACGCCACAACAAAACAATGATACCAATTGTTCCGCCCTCACGATTTTTCTTTCGCGTCCTCAGAGGTTCGAACCCAATACCTGAAAGTCTTTGTTCTGACAAAGATGATACGATTAGTATCATTGTTTTGTTGTGGCATCTAGCTCAACCGTAGGAGACCCACTCAACCGTATTATCTGCTTTGAGCCCTGCCCTCAGGCTCCGCCCTCACGGTTTTTCTTTCGCGTCCTCAGAGGTTCGAACCCAAGACCTTAAAGTCTTTGTTCTAACAAAGATGATACGAACAATTGGTATCATCTTTATCAGAACAAAGACTTTAAGGTCTTGGGTTCGAACCTCTAAAGATGCGAAAGAAAAATCGTGAGGGCAGAGCTTGAGGGCAGGGCCCAAAGTGGACAATACGGTTGAGTGGGTCTCCTACCGGCTGAGCTGGATGCCACAACAAAATGCACATTTTTGTTGTGGCGTCCTAGCTCAGCCGGTAGGAGACCCACTCAACCGTATTGTCCGCTTTGGGCCCTGCCCTCAGGCTCCGCCCTCACGATTTTTCTTTCGCGTCCTCAGAGGTTCGAACCCAAGACCTTAAAGTCTTTGTTCTGACAAAGATGATACCAATTGTTCTACTGGGAACGATTGGTATCATCTTTGTCAGAACAAAGACTTTAAGGTCTTGGGTTCGAACCTCTGAGGACGTGAAAGAAAAACCGTGAGGGCGGAGCCTGAGGGCAGGGCCCAAAGCGGACAATACGGTTGAGTGGGTCTCATACGGCTGAGCTAGACGCCACAACAAAACAATGATACCAATTGTTCCGCCCTCACGATTTTTCCTTCGCGTCCTCAGAGGTTCGAACCCAATACCTGAAAGTCTTTGTTCTGACAAAGATGATACGATTAGTATCATTGTTTTGTTGTGGCGTCTAGCTCAACCGTAGGAGACCCACTCAACCATATTATCTGCTTTGAGCCCTGCCCTCAGGCTCCGCCCTTACGGTTTTTCTTTCGCGTCCTCAGAGGTTCGAACCCAAGACCTTAAAGTCTTTGTTCTAACAAAGATGATACGAACAATTGGTATCATCTTTATCAGAACAAAGACTTTAAGGTCTTGGGTTCGAACCTCTGAGGATGCGAAAGAAAAACCGTGAGGGCAGAGCTTGAGGGCAGGGCCAAAAGTGGACAATACGGTTGAGTGGGTCTCCTACCGGCTGAGCTAGATTCCACAACAAAATGCACGTTTTTGTTGTGGCGTCCTAGCTCAGCCGGTAGGAGACCCACTCAACCGTATTGTCCGCTTTGGGCCCTGCCCTCAGGCTCCGCCCTCACGATTTTTCTTTCGCGTCCTCAGAGGTTCGAACCCAAGACCTTAAAGTCTTTGTTCTGACAAAGATGATACCAATTGTTCTACTGGGAACGATTGGTATCATCTTTGTCAGAACAAAGACTTTAAGGTCTTGGGTTCGAACCTCTGAGGACGTGAAAGAAAAACCGTGAGGGCGGAGCCTGAGGGCAGGGCCCAAAGCGGACAATACGGTTGAGTGGGTCTCCTACCGGCTGAGCTAGACGCCACAACAAAACAATGATACCAATTGTTCTACTAGAATAATTGGTATCGTTGTTTTGTTGTGGCATCTAGCTCAGCCGGTAGGAGACCCACTCAACCGTATTGTCCGCTTTGGGCCCTGCCCTCAGGCTCCGCCCTCACGATTTTTCTTTCGCGTCCTCAGAGGTTCGAACCCAAGACCTTAAAGTCTTTGTTTTGACAAAGATGATACCAATTGTTCGTATCATCTTTGTTAGAACAAAGACTTTAAGGTTTTGGGTTCGAACCTCTGAGGACGCGAAAGAAAAATTGTGAGGGCGAAGCCTGAGGGCAGGGCCCAAAGCGGACAATACGGTTGAGTGGGTCTCCTACCAGCTGAGCTAGATGCCACAACAAAATGCACGTTTTTCTTGTGGTGTCCTAGCTCAGCCGGTAGGAGACCCACTCAACCTTATTGTCCCCTTTGGGCCCTGCCCTCAGGCTCCGCCCTCACGATTTTTCTTTCGCGTCCTCAGAGGTTCGAACCCAAGACCTTAAAGTCTTTGTTCTGACAAAGATGATACCAATTGTTCTACTGGGAACGATTGGTATCATCTTTGTCAGAACAAAGACTTTAAGGTCTTGGGTTCGAACCTCTGAGGACGTGAAAGAAAAACCGTGAGGGCGGAGCCTGAGGGCAGGGCCCAAAGCGGACAATACGGTTGAGTGGGTCTCATACGGCTGAGCTAGACGCCACAACAAAACAATGATACCAATTGTTCCGCCCTCACGATTTTTCCTTCGCGTCCTCAGAGGTTCGAACCCAATACCTGAAAGTCTTTGTTCTGACAAAGATGATACGATTAGTATCATTGTTTTGTTGTGGCGTCTAGCTCAACCGTAGGAGACCCACTCAACCGTATTATCTGCTTTGAGCCCTGCCCTCAGGCTCCGCCCTCACGGTTTTTCTTTCGCGTCCTCAGAGGTTCGAACCCAAGACCTTAAAGTCTTTGTTCTAACAAAGATGATACGAACAATTGGTATCATCTTTATCAGAACAAAGACTTTAAGGTCTTGGGTTCGAACCTCTGAGGATGCGAAAGAAAAACCGTGAGGGCAGAGCTTGAGGGCAGGGCCAAAAGTGGACAATACGGTTGAGTGGGTCTCCTACCGGCTGAGCTAGATGCCACAACAAAATGCACGTTTTTGTTGTGGCGTCCTAGCTCAGCCGGTAGGAGACCCACTCAACCGTATTGTCCGCTTTGGGCCCTGCCCTCAGGCTTCGCCCTCACGATTTTTCTTTCGCGTCCTCAGAGGTTCGAACCCAAGACCTTAAAGTCTTTGTTCTGACAAAGATGATACCAATTGTTCTACTGGGAACGATTGGTATCATCTTTGTCAGAACAAAAACTTTAAGGTCTTGGGTTCGAACCTCTGAGGACGTGAAAGAAAAACCGTGAGGGCGGAGCCTGAGGGCAGGGCCCAAAGCGGACAATACGGTTGAGTGGGTCTCCTACCGACTGAGCTAGACGCCACAACAAAACAATGATACCAATTGTTCTACTAGAATAATTGGTATCGTTGTTTTGTTGTGGCATCTAGCTCAGCCGGTAGGAGACCCACTCAACCGTATTGTCCGCTTTGGGCCCTGCCCTCAGGCTCCGCCCTCACGATTTTTCTTTCGCGTCCTCAGAGGTTCGAACCCAAGACCTTAAAGTCTTTGTTTTGACAAAGATGATACCAATTGTTCATATCATCTTTGTTAGAACAAAGACTTTAAGGTTTTGGGTTCGAACCTCTGAGGACGCGAAAGAAAAATTGTGAGGGCGAAGCCTGAGGGCAGGGCCCAAAGCGGACAATACGGTTGAGTGGGTCTCCTACCAGCTGAGCTAGATGCCACAACAAAATGCGCGTTTTTCTTGTGGTGTCCTAGCTCAGCCGGTAGGAGACCCACTCAACCTTATTGTCCCCTTTGGGCCCTGCCCTCAGGCTCCGCCCTCACGGATTTTCTTTCTCGTCCTCAGAGGTTCGAAGACAAGACCTTAAAGTCTTTGTTCTGACAAAGATGATACAAACAATTGGTATCATCTTTGTCAGAACAAAGACTTTAAGGTCTTGGGTTCGAACCTCTGAGGACGCGAAAGAAAAACCGTGAGGGCGGAGCCTGAGGGCAGGGCCCAAAGTGGACAATACGGTTGAGTGGGTCTCCTACCGGCTGAGCTAGATGCCACAACAAAACGCACGTTTTTATTGTGGCGTCTCAGCTCAGCCGGTAGGAGACCCACTCAACCGTATTGTCCGCTTTGGGCTCTGCCCTCAGGCTCCGCCCTCACGGCTTTATCGCGTCCTCAGAGGTTCAAACCCAAGACCTTAAAGTCTTTGTTCTTACACAAATGATACCAATTGTTATAGGACAATTGGTATCATTTGTGTAAGAACAAAGACTTTAAGGTCTTGGGTTTGAACCTCTGAGGACGCGATAAAGCCGTGAGGGCGGAGCCTGAGGGCAGAGCCCAAAGTGGACAATACGGTTGAGTGGGTCTCCTACCGGCTGAGCTAGGACACCACAACAATATTAAATGAATTTAATTGATGAATTAAAAATTTATATTTGGTGTTTTTTTAAATATATATATATTTGAAAAACTTAAGCGGTACATGTACTATCAATAAAACGTCACTTAGTGAAATAGATCTTTAAAAAGAATGAATTTCAACTGTAAAACTCATGATAAAAAATATATATTAATTGAATTTAGCTGATAAATCAAAAATTTATATTTGATGTATTGAATATATATATATATATATATTCAGTCAATAATAAATTTTTTTTCGTGTTTTGATCCTAGCCAAAACAAAGCACACTAGCACTTATTTGTTAATTACCAAACCAAAAGAAAGGGGCAATGCCCTTTTTTCCATTGACAGTGTCAACAAAGGCATCGCCTGGAAAACCAAGAACAGTCTCAGAAGTCAGACTCCCAGGTTTCTTATTGTAGTTGCTGATAGTTTTCCAAATAATACAAGAACTGTTTATTCCAGCATCCAAGATAAATAGCTAAACATAATATGACCTCCTCCCTTGCCTCCGTTCCAGCCCTCATTTCCAACTTCGTTTTTCTGCTTCTCGATTCTTCTTCTTCCTCAACCTCCCCTGCACACCTTCGGTTCCAGCTTCATTTCTGTTCTGCTCTTTTTTTTTTGTCTCGGTTTTCAGCTCCCAATTTGGCCTCCTTCTCCCACGGTTCTGCTATCTCTTCAGCCCCTGTTTTGTTCCAGATTCTCCTGCTCTCGGTGCTACCTTCGGTCTCCCTCAACCTCCCCTGTACACTCCCGATTTGCTGCAACCTCTTCCCCTTTCTTCTCTTTTCTTCTCTTCTCTTTCTTCCTCGGCAGAAATCGGCTTCCTTCTCTTTTTTCTTCTCCTCTCTTCCTCCCAGCCAGCACTTCCCTCTTTTCTTTTCTCTTCTTTCCTGGTTTTCTTCCCTTCTTCCTCGGCCAGCTCTCCTTTTTCTTTTCCTTCTTCTCCAGTCGAGCACCTCTCCTTCCTTTCTCCTCTTCTTCTTCTTTTCTTTTGCTTTTTCTCCCGCCTAGCTGAGCCCTTCTCTATTTATGTTTTCCAATTCGAAAACATAGCAGACGGAATTGGCTTTTCTAAGCCAATTCCGTGCATGCTATGTTATATATATATATATATATATATTAATTATATATATATATTATATTAATATATATATATATATATTATATATTATTTGTTTATTTATTTTGTATTATTATTTGTTTGTTTGTTTGTCTTTTTGTTTAATGTTTGTATTATTGTTTTGTGTTCATCTCATTTCCTTTTATTTCACTTCATCATTTTTATTTTTATTAGTCTCATGCTTTATTTATTTATTTGTTTAATACTATATATTAAATACTATCCACTAAATAATATATATATGCTATATATATTATTATTCTTTTATTCAAATGTCTAATATATATGTATATATATATACATATTCACCTATGTATATATCTACATATATACATTTTCTTGTATAATTTATCCAAAGACATAATATCATGCTTTCCATGAAATTTTCCTTATTCCGAAAATGAAATAGTATTGGGATTCCATCATTCTTCAATTCTCGATACAAGTGTTTACATCAAAAATTTTCAACTAACAAATTAAAATTTTCCAATCCCTCCGTACTTGCGTTCGCCTTATCACTTCTTGTATCTTCGGGTTCCCGATCATTCACGAGCTTCTCGGTCCCTATAGTCCTCGAGCCCTACAACGAATATTCTCACTTCCATTAAAATATAATATTTCCATTTTTATATAATCTAATTTAAACGTAGGAAATTTGTGGGGTTTACATTCTCCCCACCTTAAAAGAATTTGGTCCTCCAAATTCATTCGGGTCCATCTGTCTACGATCACCTAAATTGTATCATGCCCTTTTCGGGTCCTTGGTAATCCCATTATGAAATCCACAGTAATGTGCACCCATTTCCAAGTAGGCACTGGAAGAGACTTAAGTAGTCCTGCTGGTCTTTGGTGTTCGATCTTAATCTGTTGGTAAGTCAGACACTTGGCCACAAACTCAGCTACATCTCTTTTCATACCGACCCACAAATACACCGTCCGTAAATCATGGTACATCTTAGTACTTCCCGGGTGCATGGTGTACCAAGAACAATGAGACTCCTTTAAGATCTTTTGTCGTAGGGCATCATCATTTGAGACACCAAACTTATCACAATTTCCCATTTATCCTTAATGAGAACTTATACTTAATTTATATCATTTGATCTAAATCACTTAACATACCCGGGATATTCGTACCTTGCATACATCTCTTATTCCAATATGACTCGTATATTCAAGATTTATCTCATTTCAAAGCTTGTCTCATTTCGTACATCAACTATAGAAAAATTCCTTCCTTATTCCAATTAAATCTCACATTCAAAACATAAAAATATAGAAATTACAATCCTTAGATTCAATACGTAATCCATATTCCAAAGTTTCCTTATATCTCAAACTCTGAATTTTCATAATAGTTTGAATCCTTCCTATTAACATGTAACCTCTATTTGGGCAATCCTACTTACACCCATTCTTAATACACTGTGACCCAAGATACTCCAAGTCTCCTTAAAATTTAACACCGGTACACTTCAAAGTGAATCACCTGATCCGATAATCTCCCCTTCATATAGTTCTTATAATCACTCTCTCGGCATTTCTAATCCAAGCAAGTCACTCAGTACAGTGGTTTAAGTAATTAATTCGATACCACCTACTAAATCAATTCTAGAACTTCTCCTTTTAGTTTAGGGGTAACTTGATAAATCATTTGATCATGTGTCAGAAAACTTTCCCTGTTTACAGGAATGTTTCTATACTTCGAACACGCCATATCTTTATCAATCATGTAAGCAGTGTGACCTTTAGAGTCTTATTTATACCATTGGTTCCCTGATTCATTCTTCCAGTATAGTGATTGTACTCTTTCATTGTCACTATTTCCATTGTAGATTTCTTAGTGACTCTAAAATTATACAATTCTTATCATCGTAATTGCGCCTTGCGCACTGCTTCCTCAAATAATTTCAAATGGAGTCATCTTAGCTTGACTAAATATCTCAATATCTCTTATGGGTTTCTGAACTTCCTTTATCTAACAATTCTTGCAACTCCTTTTTCAATTTCTAAAAAAAAAATCCACAAAGTCCATTCGGCAAGGAGACTTTGAGATTGGCTATGTCTCTAGTGCCAAATCTATAGTAAATTCCAACTCTCTCTCCAGTGGTAGTCCCGGTAGTTCCTCAGGAAACACATCCGGAAGCTTGCATACCACAAATATGTCCTGAATACTTGGACATTCCCGACTAGTATCGAGGATGAATGCAACATAACCTTCACATTAGCACATTCATCAAAATTTTCATCAAAGACAATGTCATAAAATTCATTCCTTCGTTGTGAAGCAAACACTAAACTTACTAGGTAAGGAGAAGGTTACAATCTTAGAGTAGCAATCTAAACTTACACGGTTGGTGGTTAGCCAATCCATACCCAAAATTACATCAAAGCCATACATGCTCAACAAAATTAGATCTGCTAATATGATCCTATCTCCTACCTTGATTTCACAATTCCTACATACCACATCGATCCTAGGTAAAGATCCTTCCATGAGTGACAGGCTTCTTACCTTTCTCTACCGCGGTTGCCCATCTCTGTGAGACTTGTCTCTGGGGAGCTTGCCTTTCAGGTTGTCGTGTAGCTCCAGGGGCTGTGGAATCTGCTTCTGTGGGCAATCCTTTACCATGTGCCCCTTCTATCCACACCTAAAGTAGCTCCTTGTGGCCTTGTAACAAATACCTTCATGGGGTTTATCGCACTTCCTACATAACTTCCCATATTACTGCGGACCTCTGGTAGTTTGTGGGGTAGCTATAGGAACTATGGGCCTATCAACCCTAGTCCTAGATTCATCTGTCCTCAGTCTCTTAGGCTAGTCCCTCTGTAAGTCCTGTCTCACAAACTCCGTTCGCCTACTCTTATCCCTGTTCTTTCACTTAAATGCTAAAGGCTTCATCTCTAGGAAATTCCTCATCCTGTCGATATCCCTCTCCTCCTTCCGGGCTTGTACAGGAGGCTGAAGCGCCATAGGCACTGGAGGAACTTGTAGAGGAGGAGGTGGTAGTGCTTGTGGAGGAATCGACACCTAAGTAGGAAATGGTGCCATGCCAACTGAATCGGAAATGTTTGCCCCAAGATGTTGGGCAATCATGGCAGCTATCGACTCCAAACCTCGCTCGAGGCGCTGCTCCAACCGCTGCTCGAACTGAGCCATACGAGTACGAAGGCTCTCTGGCTCGGGTGAAAGAGGTGGAGGTGGCTGAGCCTGCCTCCCAAGATGTCCATGTCTTTCACTCATCATGCAAGTGATCTAATACCTGCGCGTAATTCCAAAGATCAAGTCTTACATTCAGTAGGTATACATTACCTACTACCAGACAAGCACAAACATTGGGATGTAATTTAAACTTTATTTTCGATACTGACAGTACTAGATAACCTTCACTTTGATACCACTTAAACTGTAACAACCCTTGACCCTTGAAAATCGGGGGAAATTTTTTTTTTGAATTTAAATTATGACTTATTCCCCTATTCACTTAGGTTGTATTCCTGTGCAATGTCAAAACACTTTTCCTCATTCTTTACTCGTAATTATAATTAATTTCCATACTTTAGCTCATATGGCTGATAGAAATTTCGGCAGCATAATGGCTTATATATGAGCCTACGCACCTGCAATTCAGTTGTTTTCGACAATCCTAGATATCCACAACTAGCAAGCATGCTTTTCAACAATCCTAGATATCTACAACTACCAAGCATACTTTCCCAATCCACTTTTGCAACTCAATATATCGATATCGATTAATACAATCATCTTACAACCTAATCCCAAGAATCATATTCTTTACATCATTTTCTTACAAATTACATCCCAACAAAATATTTCTATTATATGTATCTATGCGTACAGATATGTATGGTACAGGAATGTAAATGTATACCTTTTGCGTTTAGAAAAAGTAGCCTAGGGTAGCTCTTCCCACCAGCCTACGTCGTGTACGCGGCAAGTAGTGTCTATAGATTCACTGCAAATGATCTGAAGGTAGAGGGGTGAGCTTTTGGGGAAAAGCCCAGTAAGATAATACTCTTAAAGCAGTTCTGATATATAAAAGCATTTGATGTTATTCATAGAACGAAACTTAATGCAATACATAAATTTCCATTTCATGCATAATCGTCATAAAGCATGCGTGTCTTTAAAACAAATCACATCTTTAACCATTTTACAAATTTTCATAAACCTTTCATGAACATTTCATAAATCATTTCGTAAACATTTCATGAATACTTCATAGTCATTTCGTAAACATCTCATGAATATTTCATAATCATTTCGTAAACATTTCATGCATATTTCATAATCATTTCGTAAACATTTCATTAATATTTCATAATCATTTTGTAAACTTTTCATGAATAATTCATAATCATTTCGTAAACATTTCATGAATATTTCATAATCATGAAAACACATATTCATTCATCATAGTCGATTTTTCATAATCAAATCGAGTAGACTAGGCTATAACTAACTCATGCGATACGTGTCGTTCTCCGTGGAGAGTCATCATACCTATGGCCATGGTAAGGGGGGCTGTAGACTGGATCAAGTTCATACAGCAATAATAATTATAAACATGGGTAGTATGTTCTTATTTCTTATCATATACTAGCACATAGCTAGGGCACGGGCACCTGTGGCACTCACCGTACGGGGATCATTCATGTGTGCTGCGCGGGCACGAGATACTACCAAAACATCATCGTAAACCACCAGTAGCACGACATCTTCCACACAGGTTGAGTCAAGTGCTAAAGGGGCCAACGTACTGGCACCCCAAGTGGTGTAGTCGGAACACCACAAGAAGTAACCATGCATGAAGCCTATAGTCTCAAAACAGAGTTTTCAAAATCTTTCTTGGGTTTTATAACCCATAAACTCATATCGAGTAATAAAATCGAATTCCTTGTAATCTGAAAACTCTTTCATAAAACAGAAAGATTGTGTGGCACTTTGTTCCCGTAGGACTCAAGAGGTGGCCCCACAATCCCCTTTCGAAAACAAATTTCTTTTCTTAAATAGTTTTGAAATTGTCGAAAGTTTCTTTAACAATATGGATATAAAAACATAAATAAATGTAAAACATTCATACACTTCATACCTTGGGAAATTCATTTCACAACATGTCGGGGAACATTTCGACAATTTAAAACATGCTTCGCAAGTATGAAAGCATTGATAAATCATTTCAAATCATATGCTCTATCATAAGATCATTTATCGGTGAAACAAATATGCATTATCAGAACTAAGTTAAATAATACCCCTTACGTCAATTTATCGGGTATCTCGAATTTGGATGGTGACGCCTCCTAGTACCTCCTTTAATTCCTTCTACAATCACCTACACCGAAATTGTATACTTAGCACCCTATTCATGCGAATTGTCCGAATTGCGTTAAATCGTAACCTATCATTACTACTGCGTGTGTACGTATTATTGTATACACCTAGGTCAACACGTACGTTTATATATTTTCTCTTACCACATATTATTTTGTACGTACAAATATTGACATACACCTTATTATATACATCTACATGTATATACTCATGAATATATACATATATATATATATACTCATATATATTATTATTTGTCTTCATTTTTCTCTATCTCATACATATACATTCTATGTATGTACATATACTAGCACACATTCATCTTATATACCCTCACATGTATATGCACCTAAATATATATATATATATATATATATATATATATATATATAGATATATATATACACACACACTCCTATATATATATATTATCATTGTTTTCCCATTTTTCCTTATCACATGTACATACATATTCTTTTTATGTACATATACTTAGCATATCCATTCATTATATATACCTACATGTATATACCCAAATATATATATATATATATATATATATATATTCACATGAATACATATATATATTATTACTTGTTCCCATTTTTCTCTATCTCATACATATTATTACTTGTTCCCATTAAATTTAATCAAAAAGTTAGCAACCTATTAAATCAAACTAAAAATCATAAAAAGGTGTTATGGAAAACTTTAGATATCTAATCAATTGATAGATTATTAAATCATGTTTCTTACAGCAATATTAATCCAAGAATAATTGAATCACACACCAACCTAATTAAGAAAACTACCCACAGTTCATTGTAAAAAATGGGCAAAGGTTTTATATTTTATAAAGAAATCAGCACATAGTATTAAAGTATAAATAAGTAATCGGCCAAATCCTTTTATAATATATAAATCGACTTAAGAGAAAAAAAAGGAAAATACCTTACAACTTTAAAACCAAAACTAGGCCAATTGTGAATTTAATTAGCCCATAAGATCCATTTATACAGTGAGGGAATACTTGAAATCCTACTTTGAGTGAAACTTTAATTACAATTTATAATATTTATTTAAGATTAATCTTTAATTTATCTTGAGGTGTTGAATAGCTTTTCTGACTCTCCTAGGATCTTCTCTCTTTATATTTATCTCCTCCAAAAAGCTTTACTTTAAATGCATCAATTATCTTTGAAGTAATCTTACTCCTACTAGAAATAGGATTTCCTAACTTTTAGTGATGACTTGTAAGGACTTTTGACCATTCAAACAAGTTCTGATTGAGATGATCTTGTACTCAAAAAGCCTGACAAAGTCCTCTACAACTTTGTTACAAATCACTTTTTCCCTAAAAATTCAGACAGAGGCAAAATTACCAAACTACCCTTGTTGGTCAGAAATTGTAAAAAGTGTTATTTAAACTCCATTTTCTTCCATAAACTTATTTTGTCACCTAAAACATAAAACTAACATAAGAAAGCAGTTTTAGGCATAAAATATCAGTA
Organism: Firmiana major; assembly: GCA_033439115.1. Lineage (NCBI taxonomy): Eukaryota > Viridiplantae > Streptophyta > Magnoliopsida > Malvales > Malvaceae > Firmiana > Firmiana major. Next base: position 56,923,916 of record CM065900.1, read on the forward strand.
GAAGAATATCATTAGACAATATAAATTTTAAAATTTAAGCACTTATCAGCCCATGTAAGACCCGATTTTAGTTAAAATACGAAATTAAAAATGCAAAAGGACTGAAATGGAATCCCAGAGCACGTTGAAGGGCAAAATGGTCAAAAGATCGAAAGTCGGTATAAATTTGATGAGAAAAAAAATTTATTAAAAAAATAATGGATTTAAGAATCTTGATCAATAACGAAGAAATAATTAAATTTCGGGTTAAATCGATCAAAATATGAATTTATGAGCATTAATCAGGATTAATTGGGATTTTTAGTTCGAAAAATAATCCCGAAAATAATCAAAAAATATACCGAAAAGGGTTAAAATAAATTAAATAAAATTAATAAAATTAAATAAATGAATTTAGAATTAAATAATAATTTTAAGGATATCTTAAGAGATATTTGGGTATTTTTAATGTATTTTAATGATTAAAATATTAATAAAATAAACAAATAATAAAAAATAATAAAAAAAGAAGAATTGAAAAAAAAATCAAAATTTGGTCGGGGAGAGAGAAGAAAGAAACGAAAAACGAAAGCCAAAATCGAGAAGACCAGTCGGCCACCGTCCGAAGACCAACGGCCAGGCGAAGGGCCGAAAATGGAAGAGGAGAGGTCGGCGACCTCCCTGGTACCGGAGGTGCAACCCACCGACGCCGAAATTCGGTGAAATCGAAGGAGAGAGAACCCGAGGGAGAAGTGGAGATCGGCGGCAACCGACACTGATCTAGCCCCAATCGACCCCAGCCGAGGCTTCCCCAGGCCCAGGCGACGTGATCGGTCATGGTCACGACCGGCAAAACTGCCGACAAACGCCGGAAACGGCAGAAAGAAGAAATGGGTTTCGACGACAGGAGAGAAAAGGCCGGACCGACGACTTTTCGGCGACCTCGACCGAAGTCGACCCCAGATCTGAGATGCGGACAACCCAACGGAACCACTGGCGGCGTAAGCCGACGAAGAACCGGCCGGCAAGGTCCTGAACCGGTCGAACTGGAGTGAACCAGGGTGAACCGGCGGGTCCGAACCGGGTCTGAACCGGACCGAACCGGTTCAGCCAATGAGGAAAGGAAAAAAGGAGAAAAAGGGAAAAAGAAAAAGTGAAAAAATTGGAGAAAAATCTCGACGATGTAATCGAGCTACGGGAAAGTCAGTAGATGTCGAAATTGACCGATTTAAATTTTGGAATGTTTTATTTAATTAATTTTCGACTGGAAATTTACCCAAAAATTTATGAAGTTGTGTAGCTCGACAATCGACGTCAAACGAGAGCTCGAGACAGCCTCGATTTGCATACTAGCATGGAATCTCGGGTAAGTAACCCTTATTTACGACAATTTACATCGTTATGCGTGCTTCGAATTTCATTATCGCATAAAATAAATTAAATTATGAAAATTTAGATAAATTGTCGTAAATAATAAATTTAGCTATTTGAGAATTAGAACGAGGCCCAAGAAATTGTTGGTGGGCCCAATGAGCCCAATAGGCCTCGATAATGTGAAAATTAAGTGGAAAATGGGCTTAAGGCCGATTAAGGCACATTAAGGTGCAATCGGGCCCAATAGGGGTAAAAGGGCCCAATGATTTAAATTAAGCCCAGAAAATAGGAAATACAATTAAATTGTATGATATCTGACTTGAGGAATATTTATATGCAGTTCCGGACATTGGATTGGGAGCAGATCAGACTCGTGACAAGACAGCAGTAAAAAAGTAAAGGTCAGACTCTAAAGAAAAATAAGGTAAGGGAATTCTACGGACTGCTAGAGGTAACTTTACAAAATTTTAAAGTTCATATGCAGTCTTTTAAATTATTTGAAGGGTCTAGAAGTATGTTAATAATTTTAGTGCCCCGAATGGGCAAATTACCAAAATACCCTTGTTACGGGTAAAATTTACAGTTTTAGAAAAAAATTGGGAGGAGCAAGAACAAGAGGTTCCTGCTCGTTTTGGAGGTGTTTTGATGCATGCATGAGTAGGCTGGCTAACCTTGAAAGAAAAATGCACAACATTGCATATTTTCAATGATGAAATTGTTTTGAAAACTGTTTTAAGGAAACAGAGCCGCCTACGTGTTTTTATTGACATGTGACATGCTAGAGCTCAGCTCGAACGATGTTTTGAGTTGTGTGATGCATGCATTAGTGCTGGAGCGAGAGCTCGCACTAGAGCTTTACATGCATTGGTGCTGGAGTCCAACTTGCACCAAATTTTATATATATATATATATGATTTTCGTGACACAGTGCTAGAGTCTAACTCGCACCCGATTTTACATGATTTTCGTGATAGGGTGCTAGAGTGTAACTCGCACTAGATTTTCCACATGATTTGCTGAGAGTGCTAGAGCTTAGCTCGCACTAGTTTTACTTGATTTGATGAGAGTGCTGAGCATCGCTCGCACTGATTTTATGAGAACATGCGATGAGCCGTGCTTGGAGCATCGGGTAGACTGTGTGTTACCGATTAAATAGGCTCGCACGTGCGTTTTGAGACATGGCATGAGTATAGAGATATGATATGGGTCCACGGAGCACGATGTACCGTGCAAGTAGCATGGAGTACGATGTACCGTGTGGCATCTTCGGATGTGTGGTATCTTCGGATACAGGGTATCTTCGGATACGGCATCTTCGGATGCGTGGGATTGGATAAGATCGACGAGATAGACTGACCCACCTCCCGGGCGGTTCGCTATCATGGTGAGAACCCGCACACTAGGATCCATGTAGCAGAGGAACTCCCGAGGACACATGGCCATAGTCCTGGTTATTACCGATATACAGATGTTGCCTAGTTTCGCATGTTGATGATCTTGACGATGATTGAAATTGGGTTTTAAACTAAATTTGCATGATGTTATTTCCATACTTTTTAAACCCATGTGTGATGTAAACTGATTTTCATGGTTTTGTGCGAGTCAGGACCACCCGAGGGATGGGTTGAGCCCTGGATTTGTTGTGAAATTTTAATGAGAAAGAAATGATTTGAAATAGTTGCATGTTGAATTTTCCATGCAAACTTCTTTTACATGACATCATGAATCATAGCATCAGTTTTGAAATGTGTGGAGAAAGGGTAGTTTATGCATGGCACCACGTTCATGTAGGTAGTATGGTTACCTACTTATTCATAGGATTGCCTTACTGAGCTTGATGTGCTCACCCCTTTCATTTTCTCACACAGATAATCTCCAGTAGATGTTGAGGTGACTGAATACTGCATTCCGGATATCCGCTGCTGCCCATCATTTAAGGTATATACACTTGTACATATTGTAATAAGCATAGCACAGTAACATGTTTGTAAGTAACTTTAGGGGATGTATAAATATTGTAAACACTTATAAATGACTGAGAAAGAATTAAGTTATATGGTAAATGAATGGTGGGACTGGCATTGACGTACAACCCAATTTGTTAGTGGAGTGTGGTCACGATCAGAGGACAGGTAAGCATGAAAGAAAATAACAAAACGCGAAAAATTTACTCTGATTTTTGGGTAGTTTTGGGTCGTGACATATAAATGTGGTAGCAGAGCAGAAATTGGTCTGATGTGTGTCAGTGTCAGTAATTAGGAAATTACATCCCCGTGTTACTGTGCTTGGTTAGATACAATACTATATATCGAGATGGGTTTTAACTAAGAAATGGTTGAGAATGCAGGAATACCTAATATTAGTCACGATAGAGAAGGTAGAGCACGAGGCAGAGGTCGTAGAGGTAGACCTGAGCCTCCTAATCATGCTGAGTTGACCTGTGAGAATCAGGATGAGATTGAAATGGAGGTTTATATTGAGCATGCCTCACAGAGTCCGACAGAGAGATCGGACAGTATTGAGACACGCTTCGCGAGGTTGGAGCGGAGTGTGGAGAATATTTTGGGAGCAAATTGCTCAGAGTACGCATAAGATTTGAGGGCAAGTTGGAGCATTGATGGAAGTTTGCTCGACCCAACTTAAGAGTTAGACATCCAGAGTTGACAAGAGAAATATTTTTTGATGTATTTACGTGATAGAATATCCCGGACACTGTTTAAAAGGAATTGATTTATTGATGAGTATGAATTATGAGTATGAAACTCAGTTATATTCTTGGGCAGATATTACCTCGACACTATGAATAGTGACAGTCAAGATGTCTAAAAGTTCATGGAAGGGCTCAGATTGTCGATTAGAGTCCGATTGGCCCATGAGATATTACCTATGTCGAGGCAGTGCGTAAACTACAGTGGTGTGAATAAGATTGTGAGTTGCACTCCTCTGAGATTGGGAAAGGTAGTAAGGGCCAAAATAGAGACAGAAAGAGAATTGAGAATGACAGAAATGTCAGAACGGGAAAAAGGTAATTGGTAAAAGGTTTGATTTGATGAGTTATGGACTAAGATGATTGGTAAGGCCACAGTTATCCGATTGTAGTACTTTTGAGGAGTATTGTGATTGGAGAACCCCGATCTGCTACGGATCACTGTAGAATGTGTGGTAAATACCATGGAAGTAGGGCTTACACCTACATATTATTGATGAAAATGGCCGTTAAGTGTGGTAAGACGGACCATTTATTTTGATTACTCAGAGTTGGTCGAGATTGCCCCACAGAAAGGTAAAGAGATAGAGAAAACCCTGTTGAGATAGCTGCATCGAAAAGGGAGGCCACAGCTAAAGAGAGAAGGAAAGTAGGCTGTTGGACGAAGGCGAGTATATGTCTTAGACCAGGACACTACTGATGTTTCACAGGATGTGGTGAAAGATACCACACTGCTTATGAATAAAGAAGTAATTGTGTTAATTAATCCTGGTACCACGTATTTCTTCATACCACCTTCATTCGCATGTAAGTGAGTAAAAGACATGAATGCCTACACTCTTGGGCACAATGTTGATAAATGAGTACCCCAATAGAGGAAGGTTAACTAACGGAATAATTTTAAAGAGATTTTAAGTTGAAAACAGGGAAAGAAGTAAAAGTCAGCTGATCTTATTCAATGGACTATGAATAATTTAAAATAATATTTGAGAATAAAGTGGTCGGCTGCAAGCTATGCTGTTCGGATTTCTATCCTAAGATAGTGTTGTTTTACCCCTGAAAAGTATACTATAAGTTTTGACAAGTAATAAAAAGGGGTGCAACGGTTGAAACTAAAGGAGTAAATGATAGTACTCACGAAATGAATAACGACAGAGTTTCGTTATAATTGATACACTAAGGAGATAATCTTCGAGATATGCATGATCCTGAATACGAGTTATATTGGAATAAGAGGAGTATGTAAGGTACGAATATCAATGATACGTGATGTCACGACCCAATTCCATTCTCTTTAACCGAAAATCACTGAAAATTTTTCGCGTTTTACTGTTACCTTACCCGGTCGTGAACTAAACTCACCACACACTGTTGGGCTGTGAGTCAATAATAAACACCACATCTCATTCATTCTCAATTAATTAAAACGATGTCATACATTTGCATTTAATCGTGTACTTATACGAATACATGTTTTACTGACATCTACATCCCCCATAATTACAACTCAAAAGAATACTGTGCTTTTACATTGTTTAGATACAAAAAGAATCACTGTGTATATACCTCTTAGCAATGGAGATGCAGCGGAGTCCAAAATACCACGCCTCAGTCCTTACTGGGCTACTATGCACGCTCTGTAGGGGGGGAAATAGAGTGGGATGAGCAACCACACGCTCAGTAAGGCAATAATGCAAGCATGGTAGATAACTACTCTATCTGCATGCTGATAGTGTTATGCATAAATCATTTATGGTAGGAGCATGAGGAATAAAACTATGCCATGTGAATATACATATATATCATGTATCAAAATCATGTGCATTGGCATATAAAACATGGTAGAAACATCATGTATAAATCATCTCATGCTCAATCTCATTTAAATTCATAAAAAGGGCAATTCATTAAGAAACCTCCTTTTTAAACCAACATCATAAACCTCTTTCTCAACACATAATTACCACCAAATCAACTCACAATCACAACCACTTTTTCATTTCACAATTCACGCATGTGTATAAAAACTAGGTCACTATATCAAAAGTGCCTATGTGGATCATTACATCATAAATCATCCCAGACCACACGCATCCAGGTGTGCGGGGTATCACGCTGGCATGAAGATGGATTATCCCTCACCAGACTTTCTCAACACATAACCATCATGCGGTACATCGTACTCCATGTGATATACACGGTACAGCGTACTCCGCAGACTCATATCGTGATTGGGGGTGCCATTCTTAGGTCTTACCTACCCCATACCAAGAGTTTTCCATATCCGTGAAGGAGAGCCTCCCTGCCGAACAGAGCATCCCCGCCTAACAGAGCCTCCCTGCCTCCTCGGGCTTAAGGATGTAGGGCTTAAGGATCCTTCCGTAAGAGAGCCTCCCCACCGACCAGAGCCTCCCCGCCTAACAAAGCCTCCCCGCCTCTTTGGGCTTAAGGATGTTGGCTTAAGGATGTAGGGCTTAAGGATCTTACCGTACCCATGTAGGAGAGCCTCCCTGCCTAACAGAGCCTCCCCGCCCCTCCAGGGCTTAAGGATGTTGGCTTAAGGATCCCACCGTAAGAGAGCCTCCCCACCGAACAGAGCCTCCCCGCCTCTTTGGGCTTAAGGATGTTGGCTTAAGGATCCCACCATAAGAGAGCCTCCCCACCGAACAGAGCCTCCCCGCCTCTTTGGGCTTAAGGATGTTAGCTTAAGGATGTAGGGCTTAAGGATCTTACCAACTTTCACAACCTTATACGTATCACACTGTGCAAACTTGTACGAGCAAAGCTCTAGCACGACTCATGCATCATCTGATAAAGAGACGCGTACGAGCATAGCTCTAGTACGGTTGTACTCATAAGACAAACCACTCAAAAGCCACGTATGAGCAGAAGCTCCAGTACGGTTTATAACATCAATACCCGGTGCGAGCTAGGCTCTAGCACGGTTTAATTCACATAAACATGATAGGCGTCTCATAAGCTTTTAAAACTATCTCAAAACATATTTGGCACTTCACATGTGCTACAAATATCAAACCACAATAGCCAACCTATTTATCAATTCGTTTGAAACCAAACACATGTTTTGTGAAAGCGTTCAAAACACTTGATTTATGCAATTATTAGCCTTACTATCCCTTTTTATACATCCATGTAAACCAAATCATCCAATATTCACAACTATTTTTGCATACCAAACAACCAATTTCTCAAATGTTCATGCGTTTCATTAACACCCTATAATCCCGCAAATTACGAGCAGCTACCTCTATATACTTACAGAATTCCCTTACCTGGAATCGCGATGCGTGATTCCACTTCCTTAAGCTGCTTACTCGTACGGTTCGATTCGTCTTCAACGAACTCTTCGGGACTGCACAAAATCGTATCCCGCATTATATTCGATCCATATGATGCAACCCTTGTGCATGCTATAGTCAATTTAATCTATAGCCTCTATTAACGCTTATATGGCCTCGTTTCATTACTTTACCCATAACTCGAGTCTATGGATCTTCTTAGGCCTATTAACTTATTCAAAATCGATATTAAATCGACATTAAGCTCATAGTGTTCATATTCCATGAATTCCCTCACTATGGCATTTATCAAGCATATACATACCCATTTTCACAATTCCTCCAAACTCACAATGTAATCTCATTTAACCATCTAAAATCGTAAGCATTACCTCACTAACAACTTTAGCATGCCCATAAATCATAAACTCATTCAACCCATATATTCTCACATCATACCCATTCTAGGTTTTCTAGGTCACACCAATTCCACCACATCCCTAGATAATTTATCCATCAATAGTCATGCCAAACAACTCCAAAATCAATTAAATAGACAATGTATTTGGATTGGAGTGTTAGAATCTTACCAAATATGATTTTTCTTCTTGCTCCAAATGGCAATGCCCTTAGCTCCTTCAATACCAACAATGGAAAAATGCCTTCACACTATGTTGTTCTTCTCTTTAATAGGAACAACTTTGCCTCTAATGGTCTCTCTTTAATTCTTGTTGGAAATGGCTGATTTTAGAGAGGGAAAGTTAGGTTTTTGGGTTGAAAGTGAAAGGTTAGTGTTTTTCCCGAGATTTCCTGATTTTCAGCCCTCCTTATATAGAAATAGCTTGAGGAGATCGATCTGGTCCAAGAGGAGATCGATCTGGTCCCTTAAAATCCCTCTTTTTCACGGCATTTTTAAGCTTGAGATCGATCTGTCGAAGCATGAGATCGATCTGCTCCCAAACAGATAGCTAAGGAGATCAATCTGGGTGCTTGGGGATCGATCTTTTCACTACAGAATGCTTGGGAGATCGATCTGGCTCTATTGGAGATCGATCTGCTCTATTCTTTCGCCCAAATAAGAGCATTCTGGCTCTTTCAAATCGATCTCTCATCCTATGAGATCGATCTGGCCCTCATGTTTTCCAGATTTCCTGTAGTTCCCTTGCTGCAACTCATACCAATACATCCTTAATCTATTTCCATGGCCATTTTCTCATCCATCCACCTTTATAACTTGAAAATGGCATCCATTCATACCTTATGCACATTGAAACTTGTGTGCATTCATTGTATGTCCAAAGGTATGCTACATGAAACCAAATGGAAGCATAACTCCATTCCATTTTACCACACTACTCATCTTGAGTTTCAATCACATCCATCACTTGCCAGAACTCATTTCTTCATATTCGTACTTAATGAAACTTGTATGTACGTTACAATTCATATTACACATACATACATTGAATCCATTGACTTACATCAATCATACTTTACATTACAAGTCCATTCATATTATTTGATCCAATTATACACATTACCATTATACATATACGGGGTCTTACAATCTCCCCTCCTTCAAGGAATTTGGTCCCCCAAATTAGAACCAAGTCACTCTTCAAAAAGTTGGGGGTGCTTCTCCCGTATCAAGTTCTCCAATTCCCACGTGGCCTCTTCCGCCGTGTGGTGTTGCGAAAGAACTTTCACCAAGGGAATTGTCTTATTCCGCAACATTTTCTCTTTTCTGTCCAATATCCGAACTGGCTTCTCAACATACGTCATACTCTCATGGAGCTCCAACGGCTCATATCTTATCACGTGCGCCGGGTCCGGGTGATACTTTCGAAGCATCGAGACGTGGAAGACGTTGTGGACATTTGCCAAGTCCGGTGGCAATGCCAACCTATACGCCTTATCTCCCACTCTCTCCAAAATCTCGAAGGGTCCGATATATCTAGGGCTCAGCTTGCCCTTCTTACCAAATCTCATAATACGCTTCGATGGTGATACCCTCAGAAACACCGACTCACCCTCATCAAACTTCAGTGGTCTTCGTCTCTTGTCAGCATAACTCTTTTGCCGGCTCTGAGCTATCCGTAATCTCTCACATATCAACTGAACGTCCTCAGATGCCTGTTGCACTAAGTCCGGAGCAAAAATTTGTCTGTCACCAACCTCTTCCCATCCAATAGGGGAACGGCATCTACGCCCGTATAATGCCTCATAGGGTGCCATCCCGATACTCGCATGATAGCTATTATTATAAGCGAGCTCAGCTAACTGCAGGTGGTCATCTCAGGAGCCTCTAAAATCCAGCACACACGCTCTCAACATATCCTTGAGGGTCTGTATTGTCCTCTCTGACTGCCCATCTGTCTGAGGATGAAAAGCGGTGCTAAAACTCAGTCGGGTCCCCAGCGCTTCCTGAAAATGTTCCCAGAAATGGGAAGTGAAACGGGCATCCCTATCAGAAACAACGCTCACTGGTACACCATGTAGCCGTACTATCTCTCGAATATACAGGTTCGCCAACTGACTCAGTGTATCGGTAGCTCTCATAGCCAAGAAATGGGCGGACTTAGTCAATCGGTCCACAATAACCCATATGACATCATGACCTCTACGGGTCCTCGGCAACCCCATCACAAAATCCATGGTGACATGCTCCCACTTCAATGTCGGTATCGGTAGAGGCTGCAATAATCCTGCAGGCTTCTGATGCTCTACCTTCACTTACTGACAAACGAGACACTTAGCGACATATTTAGCAATGTCTCTCTTCATTCCAGACCACCAATAAACCTTCCGAAGGTTTTGATACATCTTGGTACTTCCCGGATGTATCGTATACTTCGATGAGTGAGCCTCTGATAAAATCGTTCTCCTGATCACAGGATCCCTGGGAACGCATACTCTGCCTATGAACCTCAATAAGCCATCAGCACTCTGCTCAAAATCAATACCACACCTGTCTGTATCTGCCTCAGCCAATCGATACACCATCGATCGCTCTGCTGGGCTTGCCGAATACGGCCAATCAACTCTGGCTCTAGTCTCAAACTAGCCATGATCTCAAGTCTCTCAGATCCAGGTGGGGTTACATCTAAACTGAGGTTCGCAAAGTGTTCTAACAATTCATGTTCCCGTATCATCATATAAGACACCAACCCAAGGCTCTTTCTACTCAAAGCATCGGCAACTACATTTGCCTTACCTGGGTGGTACATGATTTCACAATCATAGTCTTTCAGGAGTTCGAGCCATCTCCTCTGTCTCATATTCAGCTCTTTCTGCGAGAACAGGTACTTAAGGCTCTTATGATCTGTGAACACCTGAAATTTCTCACCATAGAGATAGTGGCGCCATATTTTCAAAGCAAATACTACAGCCGCCAACTCCAAATCATGTGTCGGGTAGTTCCTCTCATGATCTTTCAACTGTCTAGATCCATAGGCAACTACCTTCCCATCCTGCATAAGTACACAGCCCAGTCCCTGGTGTGATGCATCCGTATACACCGAGAATCCTCTGAGCTGGTAGGAATGGTGAGAACTGGAGCAGTCGTCAATCGACGTTAAGCTCCTCAAAACTCCTCTCACATGCCTCATCCCACACAAACTTAACATCTTTACGCATGAGGCGTGTCAACGGAGCAGCTAGTCTGGAGAAACCCTCTACAAATCTCCGATAATATCCTGCCAATCCCAGAAAACTCCTGATCTCAGTTACTGTCTTGGGCTGTTCCCACTGTACAACTACCTCTATCTTGGATAGATCCACCGATACCCCATCCTTTGACACAACATGCCCCAGAAATGAGATCTGTTCTAACCAAAAGTTACACTTGCTGAGTTTGGCATACAATTCTCTCTCTCGGAGGGTCTGCAGAACTATCCTCAAGTGCTCCTCATGATCTTCCCTGGACTTGGAATACACCAAAATATCATCAATGAACACTATTACAAACTTGTCCAGGTATGGCTTGAATATATCATTCATCAATGCCATAAATGCTGCGGGAGGATTCGTCAATCAGAATGGCACCACCAAAAACTCGTAGTGGCCATAACGGGTACGAAATGTTGTCTTGGGTACATCTCCACTCCTGATCCTCAATTGATGATACCCTGACCGCAGATGTATCTTAGAAAATACTTCGGCTCCCTGGAGCTGATCCAACAAATCATCGATTCTTGGAAGGGGGTACTTGTTCTTAATGGTGGCCTTATTCAACAACCGGTAATCTATACACAGTCGGAGGCTTCCATCCTTCTTCCTTACAAATAGAACTGGTGCTCCCCAAGGTGAGACACTCGGTCTAATATGTCACGCCCCGAAAATTACAGAAAATAGGCAATTTAAAACTTTTTACTCATTAATTCACAGTTAAAGGTGCATTCCTGTGCAGTGTCATACATCATCATAAGTATCATTCCTCAGGATCTCATCATGATATAATAAATATTGTATTATATCCATTACTCGATTACAAGTTAATAAATCCTAATACATCCCATACAATGATATACATCAAGTGTCTGCAATTACAATAATAGTCTGGGTACATGAAAAGATAAAAGATACCTCAAAATACAATATATGGCCTGGAGCTCAAGTCCTCCACTAGCCACTACTCCGTACGTCGCAGGGAGATCTTTTTTTACTTGAAGAACTCTAGGGGGAAAAGAAAACAGGGTGAGCTTCTAAATCGCTCAGTAAGGGGGGGTAAGGAACTCATTTCATAAACCAAAATGCACATCACAAAATATTTATTTGTATGTGAAACTCATTTGAAAACCATAGCATGAAAGTACTCAAAACGACATTCTCATGTCTCAAGTCATGTGAAAACATGAAGTAAAAAGGCTCACTCTAGAGCAATAACAAAGCATGTGAAAATATGCGATAAACGCTTTCTCAAATATGTGATAAAATCACTGAAATAGTAATGCACGTGGCGCAGCCACTAAACACACGTGGCATAGCCACTGATTTAATTTCACACGTGGCATAGCCACTAAACACACGTGGCATAGCCACTAAACACACGTGGCATAGCCACTGATTTAATTTCACACGTGGCATAGCCACTGGATAGGGTTTCACGTGGCAACGGCCACTAATTAGGGGTTCTCACGTGGCAACGGCCACCAATAGGGTTTCTCACGTGGCAACGGCCACCAAATGGGGTATCACGTGGCAACGGCCACCAATGGGGTATCACGTGGCAACGGCCACCAATGGGGTTTCTCACGTGGCAACGGCCACCAATGGGGTTTCTCACGTGGCAACGGCCACCAATGGGGTTTCTCACGTGGCAACGGCCACCAATGGGGTTTCTCACGTGGCAACGGCCACTAAGTATACGTGGCACAGCCACAGAATGGGTTATTCTCACGTTACCAGAACGGAGAAGAATCGGGCTTACATGCTACCAGAGCAATGCCCGGTGTGTACTCAAAATTACACACCTAAGTCTTATCACACAAGACTGGTTTGCCTTCACGTAGAACTCATAATGGTTTTTCTCTCATAAATCTCATTTGAAAATCGTTTTGTACTCAACACAAAACATAATAAAACCGAGTTCCAACCGGCAAAGCACGCACACATTTCTCAAATCTCGATATTGCCTTAACGTAGAGCCCAGTTATAAACTCATAAAAACATTGGGCTCCAACCGGCTATAAAAATCGTGTGCAGTTGTATCTCAACACAACACTCAACATGCTTGTTTTATAAACCACAAATCATGCTAAAATAGTTTACAAATCACATACACAAATGGTTTAGATTTCCCTTACCTCTTTGCACCTCGTATAGTGCAATCGTTTCCCCCGTATCACGGACTAGCCTCGCATTCCACTCTGGAACTCCCGAGCTGTCCAAACGATGTTAAAACATCAATACTCAACTATCACATAAACCTCAATTCTCAAAATCGAGCATAATTGCTCATAACACCTCAAATCTCTTGATTCTCGTAACTCTACCCTAAACTACAACCTCATTCACAACATCTCAACGCTCTACATTTCTCATGTTAAATCATCTACGCTAATTCACCACATTATCTATATTTCCATTTATAGCACAAATTCTCAAAATTACCAAAATTACCAAATATCAACATTACTCCAACTACATTGCAATTTCATCAATCCCTAATCATTTCTCAGCTATTTCAACGCAATGACAACCACCAATATCATCAAAATCATCTCAAATATCAAGATCGAGGTTTAAAAATTACCCAAAGCTTGTGGAGAGCTTATCTCTTGCCTCGATTCGATCCGTCTTTCGATTTCCAAGTATGTTGTTCTCCTTTTGATGAGGAACAACTTCCCTTCTTGCCACAACCTCTGATTCGGCCGGAAATGGGTGATTTGGATGAGTGAGAAAGTTAGGTTTCGGTGAAAATGGGGGTTGGAAGAGAGAGAAAGTGAAATTGCAGGAGAAAAATAGGGGTTCCTTATATAGACTGGAGGTAGGAGATCGATCTGGCTCTTGAGGAGATCGATCTGGGTTTGAATTTTTGGGAAGATTTGGGGCAATTTATGCCTAGGAGATCGATCTGTCGAGGGGTGAGATCGATCTCTTTATGGCTTTATGAGATCGATCTGCTCCTTGAGGAGATCGATCTTCTCCCAAACAGAATCATTTGGAGATCGATCTCTTCCTCATGAGATCGATCTTCTCTCGAACAGATTCATAAGGAGATCGATCCTCTTCCATTGGAGATCGATCTGCTCCTTAAATTCCTCCTTCCCTGTCATTTATAACTCACCAGATCGATCTCTCCTTCTCCCAGATCGATCTGTCCTCATAGTTTCACATTTATTTTAAACACTTAACATATAAATCTCCAATTATCATTCCTCAATTCACTTAGCTCAATAAATTACACTTCGAATTATTATTACATCAATAAAATATGTCTGAAATTCTCAGATCTCACATCCTCCCCACCTTAAAAGAATTTGGTCCTCCAAATTCAACTCAACTAGTCAAAGAGATGGGGGTATTTCTCCTTCATGAGACTCTCTAGTTCCCACGTTGCCTCTTCCCTTGAGTGATGTTTCCATAAAACTTTCACTAATGGGATGCTCTTGGTTCTCAGTACCTTCTCCTTTCTATCGAGAATCCGGACGGGTTCCTCAGTGTAGTTCATGTCCTCCTGTATGTCCATCTCATTATACTCTATAACATGAGAAGGGTCCGGGTGGTACTTCCTCAACATAGACACATGAAAAACGTTGTGTATTCCAGACATCTGTGGGGGTAATGCTAATCTGTAAACTACCTCTCCCACTCTCTCAAGAATCTCGAATGGTCCCACGTATCGAGGATTCAATTTCCCTTTCTTCCCAAATCGCATGATACCCTTACTCGGTGATATTTTTAGAAATACTGCATCACCAACGTCAAACTCGAGTGGCCATCTACGCACATCCGCGTAGCTTTTCTGTCTACTTTGTGCAGCCCGTAACCTCTCACATATGAGTTTCACACTCTGTACGGCTTGCTCAACAAGCTCGGGAGCATTTATCTTTCTGTCACCGACTTCTTCCCAAGCTACAGGGGATCTACACCTCCTACCATATAGAGCCTCAAAAGGTGCCATTCCAATACATGCATGATAGCTGTTATTGTATGCAAACTCTGATAGGGGCAGGTGATCATCCCATGATCCCTTAAAATCCATCGTACACGCCCTCAACATATCCTCCAGAGTCTGAATAGTCCTCTCTGACTGACCATCTGTCTGAGGATGATAGGCGGTACTAAAACTCAATCGAGATCCCATGGACTCCTAAAACTGGGTCCAAAATCTGGAAGTAAACCGGAAATCTCTATCAGAAGTAATACTCACTGGAGCCCCATGTAATCTAGCTATCTCGCTAACATATAGCTCAGCTAAGGCATCCACAGTATCTGTGCTCTTGATGGCAAGGAAGTGGGCACTCTTGGTCAATCTATCCACAATGACCTATATCGGGTCACGACCTCTCCGGGTCCTCGGTAAACCCATAATAAAGTCCATAGTGACATGCTCCCATTTCCATGTAGGTACAGGTAAGGGCTGTAGTAGTCCTCCGGGCTTCCGATGCTCAGCTTTCACTTGCTGGCATACTAAACACCTGGCCACATACTCTGCCACATCTCGCTTCATACCACTCCACCAATACACCTTTCTCAAGTCTCGGTACATCTTAGTACTCCCTGGGTGCAGGTGTATCGCGAGCAGTGGGATTCTCTCAGTATCTGTCTCTTCAGGGTATCATCGTCCGGTACACAGATCTGTCCTCTGAATCTCAACAATCCATCCTCACTGATGGTGAGATCCGACTGCGAACTCTGCTCAGCTTGGCTAACCATATCTATCAATCTCTGATCACTGCGCTGCCCAGTTCTAATCTGATCCATGATCCTGGGCTCTGTCTGCAGGCTAGCAAAAATCCAGTCTCTACCTCTTTAACTCTGATCCGAAGTTCGATGAACTGCTCTAACAAATCCCATTCCCTGATCATCATAGCAGATAGCATACTCTTCCTGCTCAGGGCATCAGCAACTACATTCGCCTTACCCGGATGATAAAGAATCTCAGTGTGAGACCCCGTATATGTATAGCTAGGTATATAGGAACATGGGAATGTAAAGAAAATCACAAGTATGATGATACATTGTAATGTGAAGTATATGCAATGTAAGTTCATAAGATTATGTACGCACTTGTAATAAGAATTGTGATTATACGTACAAGTTGCATTATGCATGAGTAGGAGGAAATAAACTTGAACACGAGAAGAATGTGATCGAAATGGAATATGAGTAGTATAGTAAAATGGAAGGAAAGATTTACATAAGTGTATATTTGGTTATACAAAGATTTCCCACAAGTTTTAAAATACATTAAGTGGGATGGGATGACATTTTTAAGTCTCAAGGAGCGATGAATGAGGAAAGGACTATGAAGGTAAATTGAGGAAGTCTTGAAGGGAGTTGTTGTAGAAAAACTGCAGGAAATCTGGAATTTGTGAAGGCCAGATCGATCTCATAGGATGAGAGATCGATCTGGGAGAGCCATAATGCTCTTATGTGAGTAATGGAAGGGAACAGATCGATCTCCAAAGTAAGCAGATCGATCTCTTTAGCTCTCGGATTGGAAGCAGATCGATCTCCCCTAAGACCAGATCGATCTCCTTAAGCTTTTGTTCGACAGCAGATCAATCTCTAGTCTCGACAGATCGATCTCCTGCCTTTAAAATGTCTTAGAAAAGAGGGAGTTTAGAGGACCAGATCGATCTCCACCCAAGGGAGATCGATCTCATCAAGTCAAAACTATAAATAGGAGCAGTTGGATCTGCAGAATTCTGGGATAAACCATTTCCTCTCACTTCAACTCAAAGAAAACTAGCTTTCTCACTCCTAAATCCAGCCATTTTCAGTGAGATTTAAGGAGAGTCTATTAGAGACAAAGTTGTTCACAACAAAAAGAAGAACAACATAGTCTAGAGGCATTTCCCCATTTGATGGATTGAAGAAATAAAGGGCAATCCTAATTGGAGCAAGAGGAAATCCAATGAGGTAAGTTCTAATGCACAAATCCAAGTACATTGGTTTAGTTAATGATTATAAAGATATTTGGGTGTGCATATTGTGGATAGAACTACCTAGAATGGTATGAAATGAATATAACTTAGAAATACTCAAGTGTGAGAAAGTGGAATGTAGAGGTGTTAACGATGAATGAGATATCTTGAGTGGATGATTATGTTGTGGGAATGGTTTGGACATGTTGATATTGGGATAAAATTGTGAGATTTACCACAAAGGGTAAAATATGTATTTAAGGCATTGGATAAATGATTAGTTGAGCAAGAGTTAGAAACGTTAACTCAAGTGTTTGATGGATGAATTTCAGTCTCGGATGATACGCCGAAGCAAGTCGAGATGAGAACGCGAGAAGCATAAAGGCGGATAGTTGCACACAAGTAAAATGAGGTAAGGGACTGTGTGTTAGCTATAGAGATGTTCGTACGTATTTTACGGCAATTTCGTAGATATATTGCTAGAACTAGTACGATATTATAATCCTATGAAATAATATGGAAGCATGAAAAGTACTATGATGTATATATGTATTGAGAAATGGGATCGGGTAAGGAAATAGCATGATATGCATGTTTTCAATGTTTTTCTCTATTATACATTAATCTTGATGATTGAGAAACGTTGATGATAGGTTGGCTAATTTTACATGTTTTAGCATGAAGAGGCATGATGTATGAATAAACATGTTTTGAATTTTAAAAAGAGAAAATAGCCATCTATCAGTTTTGAGATGTGATTTGGTGTTGAAGCGCTAGCTTACACCCGTTTTAATGCCTTGATGTACCGTGTTGGAGTTTTAACTCGCACGAGGGTTTTGAGAAAGTGCGGGAACTTTGCTCGCACCTGTTTTATTGAGTTAAGGTAAACCTGGGGGTCTGGGACCCAAGGGGATACCAGCCGACGGCCATTTGAACGGGCTGGGCCTTAACGATAGATCGTACCGCGCTGGAGCTTTGCGTTGACTGTGTGTCACGCTGCTTGCTCGCCTGGTATATGAGACATGGTTTAGGATAAAAAGTCCATCGGAGTTGGAGTATGGACTTGGGTCCACGGTCGTACGTAGAATAGTGTAGTCACCCGTTGGTATACTATGTACCGTGCTGGGTGCACGTGAGTACGAGTATCGCGTAGATGACACACGACGCATCTTCACCGTGAGTATACGAGGAGATGAGGTGGAGTGAGATGAGCTGGAGGGTAGGACTGACCCATCCCCCTTCAGGCGAAGTGATACCCTATGCACACCTGATCAGTGAGGCCTGGGATCACTGACTATGGCCAGATGTCGTGGATATTTGATTGCCGAAAATTCCAGGCCTGTCTCAGAGATTTGAGAAACAGAGATAATCTCAGAAAAGAAAGAGAATTGCGGAAAGAATGATTTGAGAAATGAAAGAGATTTCGTGTTTTTGATAAATCTCTAATTTCACATTCGTGTCATGAGGGCACTATTTACGAGCATGTTTTAAATGGAAGCTTGATATTCATTTTTACACGAAAATGCTATTGAGAAATATATGTTTAAATGCATTATTCGTATGATATTTCCATTTATAACGAAAACATGGTTTTGGTTTATGCATGCATGGGCTACGTAGGTAGTACGATATCTACCTGCTAGCATACATTTCCTTACTGAGCTGTGGTTTGCTCATCCCACTATTTTCCCCCTCCAGGTACTGAGAAGTAAGAGAGCGGTGATCTCTAGATCTTTTGTGTTAAACAGCTCCCACAATCCGCAAAGGTATAAGATTCGTATACACGAGTATTTTGTATCTAATATATTGTATCGCACAGTTATATCTTGGAATTGTAAACAGTATTACGGGGATGATATGTAAGCACATGGTGTTTATACAATTAATTTTGTGTATCTACACACACACCTGGGAGTGTGAATTAAAGTTTTAAATATTCCGCTGTTAAATGAATGAATTTTTAGTAATTGCATCTTCTCACAGCCCAACCATAGTAGAGAATGTATGGATAGAAGGGTTCATAAAAGTGGGGTATGACAGGTTTGGTATCAGAGCTTGGTTGGTCTGATGTGAGTTGATGCTTAGGACTAAGAAAACATACATCCCCAAGTTACTGTGCGATATTTAGATACGAATGTGTGTACGGAGCTGGTAGTAAATTAAATGTTTGTTATAATGCAGGAAAGTTATCAGGCTAGTGAGTTATGCCTGAGAGACACCGCAAGAGGGGAGAGAGCTCGAGAGCTCGAGGGAAAAATGACAGGACTGAGAGGCACAGTAGATCATCCTCTAGTCATGAGCCCCAAGAACAGATAGAGGCTTCTGATCCTCGAATAACTCGATTGGAGGAAGACATGCGCACGATGATGACCATGATGGGTCAGATCATGGCTAGGTTTGAGGGTACACCTGGTACAGCAGGACAGGCTGCACCGAATCCCCCAGCAGCTGCACCTGAACCTGAGAATGTTGCACCTGCGCAAGCTGAACCGGCTAGGCCACGGGAACCTCATATTCGACCAGTACCTCCTCCGATAGCCCCACATCAGCATGATGATGATTTAGGGTATGGATATGATTGTGATATGGAGAGATTGAGGCATTTTATGGACTTTAAGCCTCCTTCGTTTAGCGGGGTAAAGGATCCGACAGTGGCTGAGGACTGGATCAGTCAAATGGAGAAGTTATTCGACTTCTGTAGATGTTCATCTACGGAGAGAGTAGAGCTTGCGGCCTTTGTATTGAGAGGCGAAGCAGAGCACTGGTGGAAGTCCACTAGGCCGATGTTAAGAGCTCAAGGAATGGTTATCACTTGGGATATGTTCTTGGACGTTTTCAGAGAGCAATACATCCCAGATACTGCTCAACGGAGACTACAGATAGAATTTCTGAATCTGACTCAAGGGAATCGAACAGTTGATGAGTACGAGTCACGATTCACTTCACTGGGTAGATATGATCCGGACTCGATCAGGAGCGAGGCTATTAGAGTCCGTAGATTTGTAGATGGACTGAGGCCTTCGATCCGAGCGAAGTTGGCCCCATTTGATGTCGCTACATATAGAGAGGCTGTGCGATGGGCCCAGTTATGTGAGCAAGATTATGACTTGCAGATTTTTGAGTTTAGTTGGGGTAAGGACAAGGGACCGAGGAAGCTGAGAGATGGCAAGAGTGCCAAATTTGGTCAAAAATTCATGAGTAAACGTCGGAGAGAGGTAGATGAGATCCAGAAAAAGGTTGTTAGACCTTTTATGCCTCTGACTCAGACACCAACCAGGGGTATAGTGATTGGTGGACCCCGACCGACTACAGATCAGTGTAGGTTATGCGGTCGATACCATGCTGGTAGGCCATGTCATCTTCAGGGTACCCGATGCTTCAGATGTGGTAAATTTGGACATTATGCCAGAGAGTGCCCAGAGATAGTTGAGCCAATTCCACAGAGGGGTAAAGAGCCAGAGAGGGTTCCTACAGTTGCACCTCCTGCAAGAAAGAAAGCCTCGGCTGAAGAAAAAGGAAAACAAGTTGTGGGTCAAGGCAGGGTGTATGCGATAGACCAGGCATCGGCTGATACCTCTTCTGAAGTGATAAAAGGTACAATCTTGATTTTCAATCTAGAGGTTATAGCTTTGTTTGATTCTGGTGCGACGCATTTCTTCATATCACCTGCATGTGCATCTAAGTTAAAAGGTTTTGTAGAACCCACATACTTGAGTAGGACTTTACTAATAAGTACTCCAATGAGAGTTAGCCAATTAGTTGAACAAGTGTATAAAGATTGTAAAGTGAGGGTGGGAGATAAGTGCATGACAGCCAACTTGATTTTGTTGAATATGTATGACATTGATGTAATTTTGGGAATGGATTGGTTAGCGGACAATCATGCTGTCATAGACTGTCGTTCTAAGTCCATTAAGTTTTCTCTACCTGAAGAATGTGTTGTAAGATTTTAAGAGAAGAAATGAAATCTTAAATTTTGTGTTAAGTAAAGTACTTTGGTATAAATGGCTTGAGTGTTGTTTTGAAGGTTTTATTGCTTATGTGGTCGATTTGAACAAAGTACATCCGGATATGGAGGACATCTCAGTGGTCAGAGAATTCCCTGATGTCTTTCCAGACAATCTACCAGGATTGCCACCTGAGAGAGAAATGGAATTCGGTATAGACTTGACGCCTGGAACCGAACCAATATCGAAGTCACCATATAGGATGGCTCCAGTTGAGTTAGAGGAATTAAGGAAACAGCTGCAAGAGTTGTTAGAGAAGGGGTTCATAAGACCGAGCGTCTCACCATGGGGAGCCCCGATATTGTTTGTGAAGAAGAGAGATGGGAGCCTCAGGTTGTGCATTGACTATCGGATGTTAAACAAGGCTACCATCAAGAATAAGTACCCCTTGCCACGCATTGACGATTTATTGGATCTGCTTCAGGGAGCACAGATCTTCTCCAAGATAGATCTGAGGTCTGGGTATCATCAATTGAAGATTCGGAAGGAGGATGTGCCCAAGACAGCATTTCGTACCCGCTATGGCCATTACGAATTCTTAGTGATGCCTTTTGGGTTGACCAATGCGCCGGCAGCTTTTATGGCTCTAATGAACGAAGTATTCAAGCCATACCTGGACCAATTCGTAATTATTTTCATTGATGATATATTGGTGTATTCAAGGTCCAGAGAAGAGTATGAGCAGCACTTAAGGATTATTTTGCAGACCCTCCGAGAGAAAAGGTTATATGCCAAGCTTAACAAATGTGACTTTTGGCTAGAACAGGTTTCTTTTCTAGGCCATGTTATATCGAAGGATGGGGTGTCAGTAGATCCATCCAAGATTGAGGCAGTTGTTCAGTGGGAACAACCTAGGACAGTCACAGAGATCAAAAGTTTTCTGGGTTTGGCTGGTTACTACAGGAGATTTGTAGAAGGTTTCTCTAGATTAGCTACTCCATTGACACGTCTTACGAGGAAGAGTGTGGAGTTTTCATGGGATGAAGCTTGTGAGAGGAGTTTTCAGGAACTTAAGCGCAGATTAACTACCGCGCCAGTTCTTGTCATCCTAACAGTTCAGGGCATCAAGGACTAGGCTGTGTTTTGATGTAAGATGGAAGGGTAGTAGCTTATGGATCTAGACAGCTGAAGGATCATGAGAAGAACTACCCCACTCACGATTTGGAGTTAGCGGCCGTAGTGTTTGCATTGAAGATATGGCGCCACTAGTTATATGGTGAGAGATTTCAGATCTTTACGGATCATAAGAGTCTGAAATATCTATTCTCACAAAAGGAGTTAAACATGAGACAGAGGAGGTGGTTGGAACTCCTCAAGGACTATGATTGTGAGATCTTATACCACCCGGGGAAGGCAAATGTGGTTGCCGATGCATTGAGTCGGAAGAGTCTCGGGTTGGTATCTCATATGATGGTTAGAGAGCACGAGTTGTTGGAATAATTCACGAACCTTAGTCTGGATATGACCCTACCTGAGATTGGCAGCTATGGGATTATTGCTAGCTTCAGATTAGAACCGGAGTTGATTGAGAGAATCCGACAAGCTCAGCAAATCGATCAATGGTGTATTGTCATGATTAGCCAAATCCGGAAAGGGAAGGGTGCTAATTTTATATTGAGTCCAGATGGAATACTAAGGTTTAGAGATAGAATATGTGTTCCTAGGGATTTAGAGCTGAGAAAGCTGATCTTATCAGAGGCACACTCGTCGAGATACACGATACACCCGGGGAGTAGTAAGATGTATCAAAATCTCCGAAAAGCATATTGGTGGTCTGGAATGAAGAGAGACATAGCTGAGTAAGTCGCTAGATGTCTCATTTGTCAGCAAGTAAAATTCGAACATCAGAAACCAGGAGGATTATTACAACCTCTATCGATACCAACATGGAAGTGGGAGCATGTCACCATGGATTTTGTGATGGGGTTACCGAGAACCCGTAAGAACCATGATGCGATATGGGTGATAGTAGATCGGTTAACGAAATCGGCACATTTCTTAGCCATGAGATCTACAGATACATTGAGTGCACTGGCAAACCGGTATGTGCGAGAAATAGTGAGATTGCATGGAGTCCCAGTGAGTGTTGTTTCTGATCGGGATGCCCGCTTCACTTCCCACTTTTGGGGACATTTTCAGGAAGCGATGGGAACCCAATTGAGTTTTAGCACCGCTTTTCATCCTCAGACAGATGGTCAGTCAGAGAGGACTATACAAACCCTGGAGGATATGTTGAGAGCGTGTGTGCTGGATTTTAGAGGCTCATGGGACAATCACTTGCCATTGATTGTGTTCGCCTACAATAACAGTCATCACTCAAGTATTGGTATGGCCCCTTATGAGGCACTATACGGTCGTAGATGCCGATCGCCCATTGGTTGGGAAGAAGTTGGTGATAGACAATTGCTCGCTCCCGATTTGGTTAAGCAAGCCTTCGAGGATGTTCAGATAATATGCGAGAGGCTGCGAACAGCTCAAAGTTGACAAAAGAGCTATGCTGACAGGAGACGGAGACCACTTGAGTTTGATGTTGGCGAGTCTATATTTTTGAAAGTATCTCCTTCTAAGGGAATAATGAGGTTTGGGAAGAAAGGAAAATTAAGTCCTCGTTACATTGGTCCCTTCGAGATTTTGGATAGAGTGGGAGAAGGAGCATATAGGCTAGCCTTACCACCTGAGCTAGCAGAAGTCCACAATGTCTTCCACGTTTCTATGCTTCGGAAGTACTACCCAGATCCGACACATGTAATTAGTTATGAGCCGTTGGAGCTCAAGAAAGATATGTCGTATGTCGAGAGACCGATCAGGGTGTTAGACAGGAAAGAGAAGGTGTTGCGGAACAAGACGATTTCATTAGTTAAGGTTTTGTGGCAACATCACACTGAGGAAGAGGCCACATGGGAACTGGAAAGTTTGATACGGGAAAAGTATCCCGAGTTATTCACGGATTAAATTGGTTCTAATTTGGAGGACCAAATTCTCTAAGTGGGGGAGAATGTGAGACCCCGTATATGTATAGCTAGGTATATAGGAACATGGGAATGTAAAGAAAATCATAAGTATGATGATACATTGTAATGTGAAGTATATGCAATATAAGTTCATAAGATTATGTACGCACTTGTAATAAGAATTGTGATTATACGTACAAGTTGCATTATGCATGAGTAGGAGGAAATAAACTTGAACACGAGAAGAATGTGATCGAAATGGAATATGAGTAGTATAGTAAAATGGAAGGAAAGATTTACATAAGTGTATATTTGGTTATACAAAGATTTCCCACAAGTTTTAAAATACATTAAGTGGGATGGGATGACATTTTTAAGTCTCAAGGAGCGATGAATGAGGAAAGGACTATAAAGGTAATTTGAGGAAGTCTTGAAGGGAGTTGTTGCAGAAAAACTGCAGGAAATCTGGAATTTGTGAAGGCCAGATCGATCTCATAGGATGAGAGATCGATCTGGGAGAGCCAGAATGCTCTTATGTGAGTAATGGAAGGGAACAGATCGATCTCCAAAGTAAGCAGATCGATCTCTTTAGCTCTCGGGTTGGAAGCAGATCGATCTCCCCTAAGACCAAATCGATCTCCTTAAGCTTCTGTTCGATAGTAGATCGATCTCTAGTCTCGACAGATCGATCTCCTGCCTTTAAAATGTCTTAGAAAAGAGGGATTTTAGAGGACCAGATCGATCTCCACCCAAGGGAGATCGATCTCATCAAGTCAAAACTATAAATAGGAGCAGTTGGATCTGCAGAATTCCGGGATAAACCATTTCCTCTCACTTCAACTCAAAGAAAACTAGCTTTCTCACTCCTAAATCCAGCCATTTTCAGTGAGATTTAAGGAGAGTCTATTAGAGACAAAGTTGTTCACAACAAAAAGAAGAACAACATAGTCTAGAGGCATTTCCCCATTTGATGGATTGAAGAAATAAAGGGCAATCCTAATTGGAGCAAGAGGAAATCCAATGAGGTAAGTTCTAATGCACAAATCCAAGTACATTGGTTTAGTTAATGATTATAAAGATATTTGGGTGTGCATATTGTGGATAGAACTACCTAGAATGGTATGAAATGAATATAACTTAGAAATACTCAAGTGTGAGAAAGTGGAATGTAGAGGTGTTAACGATGAATGAGATATCTTGAGTGGATGATTATGTTGTGGGAATGGTTTGGACATGTTGATATTGGGATAAAATTATGAGATTTACCACAAAGGGTAAAATATGTATTTAAGGCATTGGATAAATGATTAGTTGAGCAAGAGTTAGAAACGTTAACTCGAGTGTTTGATGGATGAATTTCAGTCTCGGATGATACACCGGAGCAAGTCGAGATGAGAACGCGAGAAGCATAAAGGCGGATAGTTGCACACAAGTAAAACTAGGTAAGGGACTGTGTGTTAGCTATAGAGATGTTCGTACGTATTTTACGGCAATTTCGTAGATATATTGCTAGAACTAGTACGATATTATAATCCTATGAAATAATATGGAAGCATGAAAAGTACTATGATGTATATATGTATTGAGAAATGGGATAGGGTAAGGAAATAGCATGATATGCATGTTTTCAATGTTTTTCTCTATTATACATTAATCTTGATGATTGAGAAACGTTGATGATAGGTTGGCTAATTTTACATGTTTTAGCATGAAGAGGCATGATGTATGAATAAACATGTTTTGAATTTTAAAAAGAGAAAATAGCCATCTATCAGTTTTGAGATGTGATTTGGTGTTGAAGCGCTAGCTTACACCCGTTTTAAAGCCTTGATGTACCGTGTTGGAGTTTTAACTCGCACGAGGGTTTTGAGAAAGTGCGGGAACTTTGCTCGCACCTGTTTTATTGAGTTAAGGTAAACCTGGGGGTCTGAGACCCAAGGGGATACCAGCCGACGGCCATTTGAACGGGCTGGGCCTTAACGATAGATCGTACCGCGTTGGAGCTTTGCGTTGACTGTGTGTCACGCTGCTTGCTCGCCTGGTATATGAGACATGGTTTTGGATAAAAAGTCCATCGGAGTTGGAGTATGGACTTGGGTCCACGGTCGTACGTAGAATAGTGTAGTCACCCGTTGGTATACTATGTACCGTGCTGGGTGCACGTGAGTACGAGTATCGCGTAGATGACACACGACGCATCTTCACCGTGAGTATACGAGGAGATGAGGTGGAGTGAGATGAGCCGGAGGGTAGGACTGACCCATCCCCCTTTAGGCGAAGTGATACCCTATGCACACCTGATCAGTGAGGCTTGGGATCACTGACTATGGCCATATGTCATGGATATTTGATTGCCGAAAATTCCATGCCTGTCTCAGAGATTTGAGAAACAGAGATAATCTCAAAAAAGAAAGAGAATTGCGGAAAGAATGATTTGAGAAATGAAAGAGATTTCGTGTTTTTGATAAATCTCTAATTTCACATTCGTGTCGTGAGGGCACTATTTACGAGCATGTTTTAAATGGAAACTTGATATTCATTTTTACACGAAAATGCTATTGAGAAATATATGTTTAAATGCATTATTCGTATGATATTTCCATTTATAACGAAAACATGGTTTTGGTTTATGCATGCATGGGCTACGTAGGTAGTACGATATCTACCTACTAGCATACATTTCCTTACTGAGCTGTGGTTTGCTCATCCCACTATTTTTCCCCTCCAGGTACTGAGAAGTAAGAGAGCAGTGATCTCTAGATCTTTTGTGTTAAACAGCTCCCACAATCCGCAAGGTATAAGATTCGTATACACGAGTATTTTGTATCTAATATATTGTATCGCACAGTTATATCTTGGAATTGTAAACAGTATTACGGGGATGATATGGAAGCACATGGTGTTTATACAATTAAATTTGTGTATCTACACACACACCTGGGAGTGTGAATTAAAGTTTTAAATATTCCGCTGTTAAATGAATGAATTTTTAGTAATTGCATTTTCTCACAGCCCAACCGTAGTAGAGAATGTATGGATAGAAGGGTTCATAAAAGTGGGGTATGACACTCACAGTCATAATCCTTAAGGAGTTCCATCCATCTCCTTTGTCTCATGTTTAACTCTTTCTGATCAAAGAGATATCTCAAACTCTTGTGATCAGTGAAGATCTGGAATCTTTCCCCATATAAGTAGTGTCACCAGATCTTCAAAGCAAATACCACAGCGGCTAACTCCAAATCATGCGGGGGGTAATTTCGCTCATGGTCTTTCAGCTGTCGCAATCCATATGCGACCACTCTTCCGTGCTGCATAAGCACACACCCTAATCCTTGGTGAGATGCATCACTATACACTTAGAATCCTCCTGATCCCTCAAGAATAGTTAACACAGGTGCCGCTGTCAACCTCCTCTTTAATTCCTGAAAACTGAGCTCACATTGATCAGTCCATATAAATGGAGTCTCTTTGCGCGTGAGCTTAGTCAAAGGGGCGGCAATCCTGGAAAATCCTTCCACAAATCTTCTGTAATACCCTGCCAAACCAAGGAAGCTTCGCACCTCAGTAACTGTCTTCGTCTCCCAATTAAGCACAGCCTCCACCTTGCTTGGGTCCACTGATACTCCTTCCTCCGAGACTATATGACCAAGGAAAGCTATTCGGTTCAGCCAAAACTCACACTTACTAAGCTTTCCGTATAATTGCTTATCTCAGAGTATCTGAAGTACTAACCACAAATGCTGTGCATGCTCCTCATACGACTGAGAGTACACCAGGATATCATCAATAAAGACTATCACAAATTTATCCAGATAGTCTCTGAACACCTCGTTCATCAATCTCATAAATGCTGCAGGGGCGTTCGTCAATCCAAAGGACATCACCAGAAATTCGTAATGGCCATACCTTGTCCTGAAGGCCATCTTTGGAATATCTTCTTCCTTGATCCTCAATTGGTGATAGCCCGATCTCAAATTAATCTTAGAAAAGACTGATGCCCCTCTCAGCTGATCAAGTAGATCATCAATCCTGGGTAGTGGGTATTTGTTCTTCACCGTGGCTTTATTCAACAACCGGTAGTCTACACATAATCTGAGACTACCATCCTTCTTCTTAACAAATAATACTGGCGCTCCCCACGGTGAAACACTGGGTCTAATAAGCCCTTGATCCAATAGCTCTTGTAGTTGTTTCCTCAATTCCTCAAGTTCCACTAATGCCATCCTGTAAGGAGGTTTAGAGATCGGCTGAGTATCTGGTACCAAATCAATGGTAAACTCCAGCTCTTTCTCTGGTGGTAAACCTGGCAATTCATCTGGGAAAACATCCAGAAATTCACAAACCACAGGTATATCCTCAATCCTCGGATGTTCCCGCTCATCGTCTGAGATGAGTGTCTCATAACCTTCACATGAATAATCATATTTAATATTCTCCAAAATAATATTAAAATTCTCAAATTACTTACTAGAAATCCACATAATCATTCCCTCAATATCTCAATCGTACACTGTAAGGTTCAGGTAGGGAGAAAGTTACAATCTTAGTGTAGCAGTCTAAACTCACTCGATTGGTTGCCAACCAATCCATCCCCAAAATTACATCAAACCCATGTATATTCAACAGGATTAGATCTGATAACATCACTCTATCTCCCACCTTTATTTCACATCCTTTACAGATTAACTCAGTTCTCTGGGATTCACGCATAGGGGTATTTACATGTAGTATATATTCTAGAGGTTCAAACTTCAAGTTTAATCTACATGCAAAATGCTCAGAAATAAACGAATGCGTGGATCCTGAATCAATCAACACATGATCCTTATGATTACAGACAGAGAGTGTACCTCTTATAGTTTCTGCCGAAGTGTCTGCGGTCTCCTTATCCAGGGTAAACACACGTCCCTGTGCCACAGGTTTCTTCCCTTTCTCTGCCGCAGTGGCCCGTCTCCGGGGATCCACTCTCTGAGGCTATTGTCTAGTGGGCTCCAAGAAATGTGGTTTCTGAGGTTGAGGGCAATCCTTCACCATGTGACCCATGTCTCCACATCTAAAACATCCATGGATCGACCCAGTACAACTTCCCTCATGCATTCGGCCACAATCTCTGCAAAACCTTGTCTCAGGCCTGACATCTCGAGGGGTCTCTCTAATGTTAGGGTAACCTCTGGGTCTCTCTAATCTGCCCTTCTGTACCTCAATCCTTCCTCTTCTGAAGGAACCTCTCCGAGCCTCTGTTTGGAAAATCGCTGGCCTCTTGCCCTTATCTCTGTTCACCGCTCTGAGCTCATTCTGGGATTGTACCATTTCAATTCCCCTTTCAATCTCTTGTGCTCGTCTCAGGGCATCTCCAAACTCCGTAATACATAGCCCTATCAATCTATCTCTGATGACGGGCTTCAACCCATACACAAACTTCTCTGTGCGAAGCTCTTCACTCTTGAAGGTCTCTGGGTCATATCTCAATAGCGCTGTGAATTGGCTCTCATAGTCATCCACAGACATGTCACCCTGTACCAAACTCAAAAACTCGGCCTGTTTCTTTCTCTGGGTGGCTCGTGGTACATATTGGGTCCTAAAGGCTGTCTGGAATTCTTCCCAACCAATCACATCATGGTGGGACATCAAAATACCCTGGGTAGTACCCCACCAATCTCGAGCTCTCCCCTTCAGCATATAGGCACTCATATTGACCCTCTCAGCATCGGTGCACCGCAGGAAATCAAATATAATTCTCAACTCCGTCAGCCACTCCTCAGCCTCTGTAGGATCCTTCTTTCCCCTAAACACGGATGGATTCATCTTCAGAAAATCCTTCAGTCGGACCATACTTCTATCATCAGGCTGAGTGACGGGAGGTATTGGGGGTATCAGAGGTCCTTGTGGTGGTGTAGGAGTAGTACCCGAGGCATTAACTCCAAAGTGTTGCGCGAATAACGCTGCCATCTGCTCAAAACCTTACCTCACGTCGGTCTTAATCTGATTAAATCGAGAGTTAGGACTCTCTAGTTGTAGGACAGGCGGCGGAGGGGACTCTGCCTGCCTCCTCGAACGACCTCGTCGTTTACTCATTCTCTATCTCAACTCGTCTCCTGCGCGTACATATCACAATCGATTGAAATCTCAATCCTCAATTTCAGTTCATGACCAGACTATTACAGACACTTGGGATGTATTCTATTTCACTTAACCGACACTGACGTACTAGACACCCTAAGCTCTGATACCAAGAAAACTCTGTCACGCCCCGAAAATTGCAGAAAATAGGGCAATTTAAAACTTTTTACTATTAATTCACAGTTAAAGGTGCATTCCTGTGCAGTGTCATACATCATCATAAGTATCATTCCTTAGGATCTCATCATGATATAATAAATATTGTATTATACCCATTACTCGATTACAAGTTAATTAATCCTAATACATCCCATACAATGATATACATCAAGTGTCTGCAATTACAATAATAGTCTGGGTACATGAAAAGATAAAAGATACCTCAAAATACAATATATGGCCTGGAGCTCAAGTCCTCCACTAGCCACTACTCCGTACGTCGCAGGGAGATCCTTTTTCACTTGAAGAACTCTGGGGGGAAAAGAAAACAGGGTGAGCTTCTAAATCGCTCAGTAAGGGGGGGTAAGGAACTCATTTCATAAACCAAAATGCACATCACAAAATATTTATTTGTATGTGAAACTCATTTGAAAACCATAGCATGAAAGTACTCAAAACGACATTCTCATGTCTCAAGTCATGTGAAAACATGAAGTAAAAAGGCTCACTCTAGAGCAATAACAAAGCATGTGAAAATATGCGATAAACGCTTTCTCAAATACGTGATAAAATCACTGAAATAGTAATGCACGTGGCGCAGCCACTAAACACACGTGGCATAGCCACTGATTTAATTTCACACGTGGCATCGCCACTAAACACACGTGGCATAGCCACTAAACACACGTGGCATAGCCACTAAACACACGTGGCATAGCCACTGATTTAATTTCACACGTGGCATAGCCACTGGATAGGGTTTCACGTGGCAACGGCCACTAGGGGTTCTCACGTGGCAACGGCCACCAATAGGGTTTCTCACGTGGCAACGGCCACCAAATGGGGTATCACGTGGCAACGGCCACCAATGGGGTATCACGTGGCAACGGCCACTAATGGGGTTTCTCATGTGGCAACGGCCACCAATGGGGTTTCTCACATGGCAACGGCCACTAAGTATACGTGGCACAGCCACAGAATGGGTTATTCTCACGTTACCAGAACGGAGAAGAATCGGGCTTACATGCTACCAGAGCAATGCCCGGTGTGTACTCAAAATTACACACCTAAATCTTATCACACAAGACTGGTTTGCCTTCATGCAGAACTCATAATGGTTTTTCTCTCATAAATCTCATTTGAAAATCGTTTTGTACTCAACACAAAACATAATAAAATCGAGTTCCAACCGGCAAAGCACGCACACATTTCTCAAATCTCGATATTGCCTTAACGTAGAGCCTAGTTATAAACTCATAAAAACATTGGGCTCCAACCGGCTATAAAAATCGTGTGCAGTTGTATCTCAACACAACACTCAACATGCTTGTTTTATAAACCACAAATCATGCTAAAATAGTTTACAAATCACATACACAAATGGTTTAGATTTCCCTTACCTCTTTGCACCTCGTATAGTGCAATCGTTTCCCCCGTATCACGGACTAGCCTCGCATTCCACTCTGGAACTCCCGAGCTGTCCAAACGATGTTAAAACATCAATACTCAACTATCACATAAACCTCAATTCTCAAAATCGAGCATAATTGCTCATAACACCTTAAATCTCTCGATTCTCGTAACTCTACCCTAAACTACAACCTCATTCACAACATCTCAACGCTCTACATTTCTCATGTTAAATCATCTACGCTAATTCACCACATTGTCTATATTTCCATTTATAGCACAAATTCTCAAAATTACCAAAATTACCAAATATCAACATTACTCCAACTACATTGCAATTTCATCAATCCCTAATCATTTCTCAGCTATTTCAACGCAATGACAACCACCAATATCATCAAAATCATCTCAAATATCAAGATCGAGGTTTAAAAATTATCCAAAGCTTGTGGAGAGCTTATCTCTTGCCTCGATTCGATCCGTCTTTCGATTTCCAAGTATGTTGTTCTCCTTTTGATGAGGAACAACTTCCCTTCTTGCCACAACCTCTGATTCGGTCGGAAATGGGTGATTTGGATGAGTGAGAAAGTTAGGTTTCGGTGAAAATGGGGGTTGGAAGAGAGAGAAAGTGAAATTGCAGGAGAAAAACAGGGGTTCCTTTTATAGACTGGAGGTAGGAGATCGATCTGCGTTTGAATTTTTGGGACGATTTAGGGCAATTTATGCCTAGGAGATCGATCTGTCGAGGGGTGAGATCGATCTCTTTATGGCTTTATGAGATCGATCTGCTCCTTGAGGAGATCGATCTTCTCCCAAACAGAATCATTTGGAGATCGATCTCTTCCTCATGAGATCGATCTTCTCTCGAACAGATTCATAAGGAGATCGATCCTCTTCCATTGGAGATCGATCTGCTCCTTAAATTCCTCCTTCCCTATCATTAATAACTCACCAGATCGATCTCTCCTTCTCCCAGATCGATCTGTCCTCATAGTTTCACATTTATTTTAAACACTTAACATATAAATCTCCAATTATCATTCCCCAATTCACTTAGCTCAATAAATTACACTTCAAATTATTATTACATCAATAAAATATGTCTGAAATTCTCAGATCTCACATAATAAACCCCTTCTCCAGTAACTCTTGCAGTTGTTTCTTCAGCTCTTCCAACTCTATCGGAGCCATTCTATAGGGTGGTTTCGATATCGGCTCTGTACCAGGCACTAACTCTATGTAGAATTCCATTTCCCTTTCAGGTGGTAGTCCTGGTAATTCGTCCGGAAAGACATCAGGGTAATCCGTAATTACGGGTATGTCCTTCAATTCCGGGTGTGCCTCATCTATATCGACCACATAGGCAATGAACCCTTCACATTATCCTCTCCATCGTTAGTAACATAAACCATCACTCCACATTCAATATTTATCAAAAACAAATAATTTATCTCTCAAGCAATATGCATTTAAAATTATACTCTTTTATTTACCACAATTATACAAGTTTCATATCATTTCTTTTCATCAAAATTTACAATAAGATTGTCTAATCCTGAAAACATCAATGTTATGGCATGACAATCCATCACAACACGATTGGTAGCCAACCAATCCATTCCCTAAAATTACATCAAAATCATTCATATTCAATAAAATCAGATTGGCTATCATTTCCTTCCCCTCTATCTTTAACTTACAATCCCTACACACATGCTCAGTCAATTGACTATCATTCATGGGTGTGGAAATCATCAACATTTTATCCAACAATGTTGGTTTCACATATTTCAACAATTTATGTGCAAAGGAAGGTGATATGAAAGAATGCGTGGCACCAGGATCAAATAATACCAATGCTTCTAAATCAAAGATTCGGATGGTACCTTTAATCACATCCGTCGATGCATCTGCAGTGTCCTGGTCCAGTGCATGTACTCTTCCTCTGCTCACACCCGCAGCCTGTTTCCCTTTTTCCTCAGCTGTAGCCCTCCTCCTCGGGGTTACTGTCTCAACTGGAGCTCCCTCAGGCTCCTTGCCCTTCTGTGGGGCAATCTCCATCTTCTCGGGACAATACTTAGCTATATGTCCTGGTCTCTCGCATCTAAAACACACCATAGGGGTCATCAGACATGGCCTATTCCCATGAAATCTTCCACATCTCCTACACTGGTCAGTAGTAGGCCGTGGTCCTCCAATAGTCATGCCCCTCGGCGCAGTCAAGGCTGGGTATACGGGAGGTCTAGCAATCTTTGGCCTCTTCTCAAAAAATCTTTGGCCATCTCTCTTGGCCACTCTTCCAAACCCGGATCTCTTCCGGTCTCTGTCCTTCTTGACACTAATCCTCCCAAGCTCGAAGGCATTTCGCTCAAAGTCTTGCTCACACAACTGAGCCTTACGTACAGCCTCCTCATAAGTCACAATGTCGAAGGGAGCTAGCTTAGTCCGGATGGCCAATCTCAATCCATCCATGAACTTTTGTATCTTTCGGGTCTCACTACCCATCGTGTCCGGGTCATATCTCCCCAAGGACATAAACTTGGACTCATACTCATCCACAGTCCGGTTCCCCTGAACCAAATTCATAAATTCCATCCGCAATTTCCTCTGTGCGGTAGCTGGAATATACTGTCTCCTGAAGGCCTCTAGAAATATCTCCCACGAGATCTCAGAGTGTCTGGCCCTCAAAATAACCTCGGTGGACCTCCACCAATGCTCGGCCTCGCCTTTCAACATAAACACGGCAAAGGCTACCTTTTCAGCTGAAGTGCATCGAAAAAACCTATATAGTTTCTCCATCTCATACACCCAATCCTCTGTAACCACTGGGTCCTTCACCCCTCTAAACACTAGGGGTTTCAGCGCTTGAAACTCTCGCAACCTGCTCAAGTCGCAGTCATAACCCAAATCACTACCGCTCTGCTGTGGAGCGATAGGAGAATCTGTATCCTGGGCTGTAGGTGGTGTAACTGTAGCTGTCTCAGCAGCATGAGGTCTCTCCGCCTCTGCAGCTGCCTGCTCAGTAGTAGGCTGTGCTGCGGGACCTCGTCTATCGCCGGTGCCCAAGGCCTGCGTGACTATCTCCACCAAATTCTCAATACTCCGCTCTAACCTAGCGAAGCGAGCCTCAGTATCCTCTGCTCTCTCAGCAGGGTTTTGTGGAGCCTGCTTAGTCTGTGGCTCCGCACGGCTCTCAGGCCTACCTCTACTGCCTCTAGCACATGCTCTCGCCCCTCTACCTTTGCGTGTAACTGGCATAGTGCCTAACTTCCTGTATTATAATAATTCATTAAGCTCAATCCATCACGGTATACACAGTTATATCTAAACAAAAGCACAGTACTATAGGGATGTACTTTCCTACGTTTTATTAATGACTCACATCAGGCCAACACAGCTCTGATACCAATCTCTGTCACGACCCAATTCCATTCTCTTTAACCGAAAATCACTAAAAAAATTTCGCTTTTTACTGTTACCTTACCCGGTCGCGAACTAAACTCACCACACACTGTTGGGCTGTGAGTCAATAATAAACACCATATCTCATTCATTCTCAATTAATTAAAACGATGTCATACATTTGCATTTAATCGTGTACTTATACAAATACATGTTTTACTGACATCTACATCCCCCATAATTACAACTCAAAAGAATACTGTGCTTTTACATTGTTTAGATACAAAAAGAATCACTGTGTATATACCTCTTAGCAATGGAGACGCAGCGGAGTCCAAAATACCACGCCTCAGTCTTTACTGGGCTACTATGCACGCTCTGTAGGGGGGAAAATAGAGTGGGATGAGCAACCACACGCTCAGTAAGGCAATAATGCAAGCATGGTAGATAACTACTCTATCTGCATGCTGATAGTGTTATGCATAAATCATTTATGGTAGGAGCATGAGGAATAAAACTATGCCATGTGAATATACATATATATCATGTATCAAAATCATGTGCATTGGCATATAAAACATGGTAGAAACATCATGTATAAATCATCTCATGCTCAATCTCATTTAAATTCATAAAAAGGGCAATTCATTAAGAAACCTCCTTTTTAAACCAACATCATAAACCTCTTTCTCAACACATAATTACCACCAAATCAACTCACAATCACAACCACATTTTCATTTCACAATTCACGCATGTGTATAAAAACTAGGTCACTATATCAAAAGTGCCTATGTGGATCATTACATCATAAATCATCCCAGACCACACGCATCCAGGTGTGCGGGGTATCACGCTGGCATGAAGATGGATTATCCCTCACCAGACTTTCTCAACACATAACCATCATGCGGTACATCGTACTCCATGTGATATACACGGTACAGCGTACTCCGCAGACTCATATCGTGATTGGGGGTGCCATTCTTAGGTCTTACCTACCCCATACCAAGAGTTTTCCATATCCGTGAAGGAGAGCCTCCCTGCCGAACAGAGCCTCCCCGCCTAATAGAGCCTCTCTGCCTCCTCGGGCTTAAGGATGTTAGCTTAAGGATGTAGGGCTTAAGGATCCTTCCGTAAGAGAGCCTCCCCACCGAACAGAGCCTCCCCGCCTAACAGAGCCTCCCCGCCTCTTTGGGCTTAAGGATGTTGGCTTAAGGATGTAGGGCTTAAGGATCTTACCGTACCCATGTAGGAGAGCCTCCCTGCCTAACATAGCCTCCCCGCCCCTCCAGGGCTTAAGGATGTTGGCTTAAGGATCCCACCGTAAGAGAGCCTCCCCACCGAACAGAGCCTCCCCGCCTAACAGAGCCTCCCCACCTCTTTGGGCTTAAGGATGTTGGCTTAAGGATCCCACCGTAAGAGAGCCTCCCCAACGAACAGAGCCTCCCCGCCTAACAGGGCCTCCCCGCCTCTTTGGGCTTAAGGATGTTAGCTTAAGGATGTAGGGCTTAAGGATCTTACCAACTTTCACAACCTTATACGTATCACACTGTGCAAACTTGTACGAGCAAAGCTCTAGCACGACTCATGCATCCTCTCATAAAGAGACGCGTACGAGCATAGCTCTAGTACGGTTATACTCATAAGACAAACCACTCAAAAGCCACGTACGAGAAGAAGTTCCAGTACGGTTTATAACATCAATACCCGGTGCGAGCTAGGCTCTAGCACGGTTTAATTCACATAAACATGATAGGCGGCTCATAAGCTTTTAAAACTATCTCAAAACATATTTGACACTTCACATGTGCTACAAATATCAAACCACAATAGCCAACCTATTTATCAATTCGTTTGAAACCAAACACATGTTTTGTGAAAGCGTTCAAAACACATGATTTATGCAATTATTAGCCTTACTATCCCTTTTTATACATCCATGTAAACCAAATCATCCAATATTCACAACTATTTTTGCACACCAAACAACCAATTTCTCAAACGTTCATGCATTTCATAAACACCCTATAATCCCGTAAATTACGAGCAGCTACCTCTATATACTTACAGAATTCCCTTCCTGGAATCGCGATGCGTTATTCCACTTCCTTAAGCTGCTTACTCGTACGGTTCGATTCGTCTTCAACGAACTCTTTGGGACTGCACAAAATCGTATCCCGCATTATATTCGATCCATATAATGCAACTCTTGTGCTTGCTATAGTCAATTTAATCTATAGCCTCTATTAACGCTTATATGGCCTCGTTTCATTACTTTACCCATAACTCGAGTCTATGGATCTTCTTAGGCCTATTAACTTATTCAAAATCGATATTAAATCGACATTAAGCTCATAGTGTTCATATTCCATGAATTCCCTCACTATGGCATTTATCAAGCATATACATACCCATTTTCACAATTCCTCCAAACTCACAATGTAATCTCATTTAACCATCTAAAATCATAAGCATTACCTCACTAATAACTTTAGCATGCCCATAAATCATAAACTCATTCAACCCATATATTCTCACATCATACCCATTCTAGGTTTTCTAGGTCACACCAATTCCACCACATCCCTAGATAATTTATCCATCAATAATCATGCCAAACAACTCCAAAATCAATTAAATAGACAATGTATTTGGATTGGAGTGTTAGAATCTTACCAAATATGATTTTTCTTCTTGCTCCAAATGGCAATGCCCTTAGCTCCTTTAATACCAACAATGGAAAAATGCCTTCACACTATGTTGTTCTTCTCTTTAATAGGAATAACTTTGCCTCTAATGGTCTCTCTTTAATTCTTGCTGGAAATGGCTGATTTTAGAGAGGGAAAGTTAGGTTTTTGGGTTGAAAGTGAAAGGTTAGTGTTTTTCCCGAGATTTCCTGATTTTCAGCCCTCCTTATATAGAAATAGCTTGAGGAGATCGATCTGGTCCAAGAGGAGATCGATCTGGTCCCTTAAAATCCCTCTTTTTCACGGCATTTTTAAGCTTGAGATCGATCTGTCGAAGCATGAGATCGATCTGCTCCCAAACAGAGAGCTAAGGAGATCGATCTGGGTGCTTGGGGATCGATCTTTTCACTACAGAATGCTTGGGAGATCGATCTGGCTCCATTGGAGATCGATCTGCTCTATTCTTTCGCCCAAATAAGAGCATTCTGGCTCTTCCAGATCGATCTCTCATCCTATGAGATCGATCTGGCCCTCATGTTTTCCAGATTTCCTGTAGTTCCCTTGCTGCAACTCATACCAATACATCCTTAATCTATTTCCATGGCCATTTTCTCATCCATCCACCTTTATAACTTGAAAATGGCATCCATTCATACCTTATGCACATTGAAACTTGTGTGCATTCATTGTATGTCCAAAGGTATGCTACATGAAACCAAATGGAAGCATAACTCCATTCCATTTTACCATACTACTTATCTTGAGTTTCAATCACATCCATCACTTGCCAGAACTCATTTCTTCATATTCGTACTCAATGAAACTTGTATGTACGTTACAATTCATATTACACATACATACATTGAATCCATGGACTTACATCAATCATACTTTACATTACAAGTCCATTCATATTATTTGATCCAATTATACACATTACCATTATACATATACGGGGTCTTACACGTGAAGTAATTAGGATTAAAGCAATTAGTAGCGAATATGAATTTTGACCACAGGGACTGATATCTAAAGTAATTATGGTTAAGTCTAAGGGTTAATAAAGGTATTTCAAAATACCTCCCCGCCTGAAGACTTGACAGCGTCTAGAAATATATATAAAATCTATAACTTGAAATCGACCGTGGTAAGATATAAATTTAAAATTTGGATACTTTTACTAGCACAATAAAGAACTATAAAATTCGATTAATTATGAAGGTTAAAATATTAAAATTTAATAAAAGCCGTTAATATAAGAAAAAGGAAATGACGTGGGTCAGTATCGTGAACAGAAGCAATTTTGAAGTGATACTACCCGTTTATGCGTACATAGGTCAAGGATATGCGCGATTGAAATATGTAGTAGAGCTCAACTACAATGAGTTATTTAAACTTTACCTGGACCGATTGGTCATCATCCTTATTGATGATATGTTGAGTGTAGTTAAAGTCCAGGGAAAATTATAAGCAACAATTGGAAATTTGCTTTTACGGATGGTTTTGTGAGTTCTAAAAAGGGTATATGTTGTTGGCACATTTCACTATGAAATCGTGGTATTTGAATGAGATGATAAGTGAGATGATAGATGTGACATGAATTTCGGTGTAGTGAAGTATGAACTGACCACCGTGATTATTTTCACCATACCCAACAGCTCAAGAGGTTTCTTAGTGTGTATGGATACCTTAAAATCATGAATGAGCTAGGTATTGATGTAAAAAAGGGAAGATAGTTTATTATGGATCCAAACAACTCAAGGATCATGAAATAAACTATCTGACCCATGATTTTAAGTTGGCAGCGGTAATACTTGTACTGAGGATATGGTACTATTATGTACATGGTGAGAAATTTTGGATATGCACTGATCATAAAGCCCCAAGTATCTGTTTTCACAGAAAGAGGCGAATATGAGAATATATAGTGGGTGAGAGCTTCTGAGAGATTTTGATTGTGGAAAATTGTACCACCCAGGAAAGGCTAATTGAATGACTGATGCTTTGAGTAGAAAGAGCCTCGGGATGGTACCACATATGATGGTCAGGGAGCGTGAGCTGCTTGAGCAGTTGTGAGCCTCAATAGTGATGTGATCCCTTTTGATGATGACAGTGATTGTGTGACAGCTAGCTTGAGACTAGAACCGGATGAGAGTGCCCAAATTTGACAGGCTTAGCGTGATGATCGGCATGGTGTCGATAGTTTGGGTCAGATTCAGAATGGTACAGTGACAGAGTTCACAGAGAGTGTCGATGATTTACAGAGAGGTTCAGAGACAGTATAAGTGCTCCCCAAGACCACCGTTGATGAGATAGTAATATTGTCAGAAGCTTACTCTTCGGGATATACAGTGCATACGGAAAGTAACGAATATATATATATTAAATATCTGAAAAGGGTATTGGTGGTCAGATGTGAAAAGAGATATGGTAGAAATTGTGGAAAAGTGCCTAGTATGTCAGCAGAATAAGGTAGAGTATTAAAAGTCTACAGAGTTATTGCAGTCTCTACCTATATCGACACAGCACGAAAAATAGGAGCAAGTCTCTATGAATTTTGTGATGGGCTATAGAGGACTCAGATGAATCACGAGGCTACCTAAATGATAGTCGCTAAATTGATTAAGTCTATCCACCTTCTGGTTATGAAATCCCCAGATACTCAGAGTGTGTATGAGGATTCAGGTATAAGGAAGATTGTGGAACATTATGTAGAGTTCCAGTGAGCATGATATCATATAGGGATTCCCACTTCACTTCCCACTTCGGGGAATTTTTTTAGGAAGCTATGGGAACCCGACT
This sequence comes from Firmiana major, assembly GCA_033439115.1. NCBI lineage: Eukaryota > Viridiplantae > Streptophyta > Magnoliopsida > Malvales > Malvaceae > Firmiana > Firmiana major. The sequence continues at coordinate 56,964,409 of CM065900.1, forward strand.
GAGTGTTAGCACAGCTTTTCGTCCTCAGACAGATGGTCAGTCAGAGAGGACTGTATAGGTTCTTGAGGATATGATGAGAGTGTGTGCCGTTAATTTTATAAGCTCCTGGAATGATCAGATGTTACAAATTGAAGTCACCAATAACGACAGTTGTCACTTGAGTATCGGGATAACAAGATATGAGGCATAGTATGGCCGTAGGGGTTGTTTCCCTGACTTGGATAAGAAAAGTGGGTGACAGATAAAAATTTCTTAGGAATTAGTATAATAAGTCTCTGAGGATGTTCAGTTGAGTGAGAGATTAAGAATACCTTAGAGCAGACAAAAAGCATTAGAATTCACCGAGGGTGAATCTGTATTGTTGAAGTTATTTGTCCTAAGGGAATAAGGACATAACGAGACTCGGGAAGAAGGCAAATTAAGTTTTGCTGAATGAAATTTTTGAGAGATTGGACAAGTGGGAGATAAGACCTGTAGGTTGGCGTTGTCACCTGAATAAACAGGCATCCACAATGTGTCCCATCTTTTGATACTTCGGCAATACTATCCAGATCCAGCATAGGTGATCGGATATGAACTCCAACAGTTCAGCTCAGTGCAAATATAAGTATATTGAAAAAGTTGATTCGGGCATTAAACAGGAAAGAGAAAGTATTGAAGATTAAGACGATCTCCTTAATTAGAGTCCTTTGGTAGTATTACACTCCGGAAAAAGGTCACATGAGAATTAAAAAGTATGATACGATTGATGAACCCAGAGTAGTCTATGGACTCATATGACTTGGTTCTAATTTGGAGGACCAAATTCCTTAAGTGGGGGAGATTATGTAAGACCCGATTTTAGTTAAAATACGAAATTAAAAATGCAAAAGGACTGAAATGGAATCCCCGAGCACGTTGAAGGGCAAAATGGTCAAAAGATCGAAAGTCGGTATAAATTCGATGAGAAAAAAATTTATTAAAAAAAATAATGGATTTGAAAATCTTGATCAATAACGAAGAAATAAGTAAATTTCGGGTTAAATCGATCAAGATATGAATTTATGAGAATTAATCGGGATTAATCGAGATTTTTAGTTCGAAAAATAATCCCAAAAATAATCGAAAAATATACAGAAAAATGTTAAAATAAATTAAATAAATTAAATAAAATTAAATAAATGAATTTATAATTAAATAATAATTTTAAGGATATTTTAAGAGATATTTGGGTATTTTTAATGTATTTTAATGATTAAAATATTAATAAAATAAATAAATAATAAAAATAAAATTATATAAAAAAAATCAGAATTGAAAAAAAAATCAGAATTTGGTCGGAGAGAGAGAAGAAAGAAACGGAAAACGGAAGCCAAAATCGAGAAGACCGATCGGCTACCGTCCGACGACTAATGGCCAGGCGAAGGGCCAAAAATGGAAGAGGAGAGGCCGGCAACCTCCCTGGTACCGGCGGTGCAACCCACCGACGCAGGAATCCGACAAAATCGAATGAGAGAGAACCCGAGGGAGAAGAGGAGATCGGTGGTAACCGGCGCCGATCTAGCCCCAACCGACCCCAGCCGAGGCTTCCCCAGGCCCAAGCGACGTGATCGGTGGTGGTCACGACCGGTAAAACTGTTGGCAAACGTCGAAAACGACGGAAAGAAGAAATGGGTTTCGACGGCAAGAGAGAAGAGGCCGGACCGGCGACTTTTCGGTGACCTCGACCGAAGCCGACCCCAGATCTGAGATGCGGACAACCCAGCGGAGCCACTGGCGACGGAAGCCTGCGAAGAACCGGCCGGCAAGGCCCTAAACCAGTCGAACCAGAGTGAACCGAGGTGAACCGGCGGGTCCGAACCGGGTCTGAACTGAACCGAACCGGTTCAACCAATGAGGAAAGGAAAAAATGAGAAAAAGGGAAAAAGAAAAAGAGAAAAAATTGGGAAAAAATCTCGACGATGTAATCGAGCTACGGGTAAGTCAGTAGCGGTCGAAATTGACCGATTTAAATTTTTGAATATTTTATTTAATTAATTTTCGACTGGAAATTTACCCGAAAATTTATGAAGTTGTGTAGCTCGACAATCGACGTCAAACGAGAACTCAAGACAGCCTCGATTTGCGTACTAGCATGGAATCTCGGGTAAGTAACCCTTATTTACGACAATTTACATCGTTATGCGTGTTTCGGATTTAATTATTGCATAAAATAAATTAAATTATGGAAATTTAGATAAATTGTCGTAAATAATAAATTTAGCTATTCGAGAATTAGAACGAGGCCCAAGAAATTGTTGGTGGGCCCAATGAGCCCAATAGGCCTCGATAATGTGAAAATTAAATGGAAAACGGGCTTAAGGTCGATTAAGGCCCATTAAGGTGCAATCGTGCCCAATAGGGGTAAAAGGGCCCAATGATTTAAATTAAGCCCAGAAAATAGGAAATACAATTAAATTGTATGATATCTGACCTGAGAAATATTTATACGCAGTTCCGGACATTGGATTGGGAGCATATCAGACTGCGTGACGAGACAGCAGTGAAAAAGTAAAGGTCAAACTCTACAGAAAAATAAGGTAAGGGAATTCTACGGACTGCTAGAGGTAACTTTTTGAAATTTTAAAGTTCATATGCAGTCTTTTAAATTATTTGAAGGGTCTAGAAGTATGTTAATAATTTTAGTGCCCCGAATGGGTAAATTACCAAAATACCCTTGTTAAGGGTAAAATTTACAATTTTAGAAAAAAATTGGGAGGAGCAAGAACAAGAGGTTTCTGCTCGTTTTGGAGGTGTTTTGATGCATGCATGAGTAGGCTGGCTAACCTTGAAAGAAAAATGCACAACATTGCATATTTTCAATGATGAAATTATTTTGAAAACTGTTTTAAGGAAACAGAGCCGCCTATGTGTTTTTATTGACATGTGACGTGCTAGAGCTCAGCTCGCACAATGTTTTGAGTTGTGTGATGCATGCATTAGTGTTGGAGCGAGAGCTTGCACTAGAGCTTTACATGCATTGGTGCTGGAGTCCAACTCGCACCAGATTATATATATATATATATATATATGATTTTCATGACACGGTGCTAGAGTCTAACTCGCACCCGATTTTACATGATTTTCGTGATAGGGTGCTAGAGTGTAACTCGCACCAGATTTTCCACATGATTTGATGAGAGTGCTCGAGCTTAGCTCGCACTAGTTTTACTTGATTTGATGAGAGTGCTGAGCATCGCTCGCACTGATTTTATGAGAACATGTGATGAGCCGTGCTTGAAGCATCGGGTAGACTGTGTGTCACCGATTAAATAGGCTTGCACGTGCGTTTTGAGACATGGCATGAGTATAGAGATATGATATGGGTCCACGGAGTATGATGTACCGTGCAAGTAGCATGGAGTACGATGTACCGTGTGGCATCTTCGGATGTGTGGTATCTTCGGATACGGGGTATCTTCGGATATGGCATCTTCGGATGAGTGGGATCGGATAAGACCGACGAGATGGACTGACCCACCTCCCGGGCGGTTCCCGATCATGGTGAGAACCTGAACACTAGGATCCGTGTAGCAGAGGAACTCCCGAGGACACATGGCCATAGTCCTTGTTATTACCGATATACAGATGTTGCCTAGTCTCGCATGTTGATGATCTTGACGATGATTGAAACTGGGTTTTAAACTAAATTTGCATGATGTTATTTCCATGCTTTTTAAACCCATGTGTGATGTAAACTGATTTTCATGGTTTTGTGTGAGTCAGGACCACCCGAGGGATGGGTTGAGCCCTGGATTTGTTGTGAAATTTTAATGAGAAAGAAATGATTTGAAATAGTTGCATGTTGAATTTTCCATGCAAACTTGTTTTACATGACATCATGAATCATAGCATCAGTTTTGAAATGTGTGGAGAAAGGGTGGTTTATGCATGGCACCACGTTCATGTAGGTAGTATGGTTACCTACTTGTTCGTAGGATTGCCTTACTGAGCTTGATTTGCTCACCCCTTTCATTTTCTCACACAGATAATCTCCAGTAGATGTTGAGGCGACTGAATACTGCATTCCGGATATCCACTGCTGCCCATCATTTAAGGTATATACACTTGTACATATTGTATCCAAATAAGCATAGCACAGTAACATGTTTGTAAGTAACTTTAGGGGATGTATAAATATTGTAAACACTTATAAATGACTGAGAAAGAATTAAGTTATATGGTAAATGAATGGTGGGACTGGCATTGACGCACAGCCCAATTTGTTAGTGGAGTGTGGGCACGATCAGAGGACAGGTAAGTATGAAAGAAAATAATAAAACGCGAAAAATTTACTCTGATTTTGTGGGTAGTTTTGGGTCGTGACAGCCCAGGTCAAAACCAATTATTATGGGCCAAATCCATTAAGCCCAAGCCTAAATGGGTCAAGCTAAAAAGACCTTTTCCCTAAATGGATCACAAAAGCAAGGCCCAATCCCTTATAATGAGGGCCAAGTCGGCCCAAATAACCTTAGCCTATATTGATAATGCTAAATGTCACTTATAACAACTCTCAGTTGATGCTACTTAAGGATGAGCAAGAAATAATGCAAAGATCCCTGCCTACTAAATATAAAGGAATCAAGTGTAAGATTAAATTTATAAATCCCCTTATGAAAATTAGAACACTAAATTCATATAAGCAATTATTTATATGTACCTGTTGGGCAGACATCGTTGAAAGGAGAAGCACAATCACTAAGATTATGATTAGGCTAGTTTTCCTCTTCTACTTCTCTTTAGGGTGGCTTTCAATGGGTAGATACAAATTATTAAGAAGTGAAGAAGGGACTTGACTATATATAGTCAAATCTAATAGTTTCCCTATCAAAGACTATTAAATTTAAAGTATACATAACCACCATGCAACACTTACCCAATAAAATGTGCAAATATCTATACCCACTTACCACAATTAACTAAATGAGCTTACTGGCTTGTTTTTATACTAAGACTTAATTATCAACCTGTTCTATTAAAACTCAAAATGATCAATTAATGGCAATCCACAAATTGAAAAATTCTAACATTCTCCTATTTAAACAATATTAATTAGGGGTTTTTTAACTTTAAGAAAATTTGTTTTTATGAAACAACACTTCTGGCTAATTAACTTTATTTATGAAATGGCCATGATTTGAAAATAATTTAGTCCTTAAAAAAAATCTTAATAATCCCATTCAAAATGGCCATCTAATACTGAATCATAACGATGATTATGCCCTTTATTGATATAAGACCAATGCATGGTCACAAATACTAGTTACTATACCACCAATGGATCCCAGTCTAGCTGTATAGTAAGGAAATAGCACACAACAATGATTACAAGTGTTATCATTGTCAATCCTTTAATTTTCCTTAATTCTTCGAGAAATCTATTTGGCAACTAGATGTGTCCATATGTCACTTCCTTGTGCTTAAGGTTATTAAGTGGTATCATTTACTAAGACATACTCCCATTGACATAAAGTGAAGTTTATAATTTTCTCAAATGTACATATCTAAAACTATGAACATGATAGCATAGGTTATAAACCAATGATGATATCAAATAACTTTTTAAGTGAAATATCATATAAGTATTCCAAACATGAAAATGTCTTAACATAGCATGATGTATAACATGAGAGTTTAATCACAAGTGAAACACTCCCACTAAGTTAATACATCAAAAGACCTTAAAAAACTCATGTTCCTTTAACTTGTGGTACTTATGGATATTTTCAAGTCAAACTATACCTCATAGGTACTTTTACAATTACTAATGATGTGTTTAACCAAGTAAAGAAACCAAAAACAGTAACAGTTTCAAATAACAAGTTACAATACATCTACCATCAAAATGAAAATATTAAAATTCTCATGCAAAGAAAACATGTCATCATCAAGTTAAAATGACTCCCACTAATCCAGTGAATAACAAACAAACTCCAATAATTTTAAATTATTAACAAAAAAAACATAATAATAATAGAGCCACAACAAAGTTATGCATTATCCGCCCTCATGCCAAATGTGATGAATACTATTATTCTTGGACTCCATGATATCACATTAATAAATCACTTAGAAATTACTAACATATTACAAAATTTTCATGTCCATGTGATTACACAATATGTCTTTTAAACATGTGCAAAACAAAGCTTACGAACTTTAACTGACCTTAATACATATGATATATCAAAAACAATGATTTTAGGTGTCACGCCCTCCTCCCACACGCGACTTTACCAAAAACCACAATAAATTTTTCACTTTTTACTTACCTATATCTCCTCAACAGTTGGGCTGTGAATAGGCATTAGTCTCCTCATCCATACATACCTTACCATTCTTTCACGTATCATACATACATGACATTCATATCATAAGTAAATTCATATACTTAAATATAATTACATCATTACATCCCCCATATTAAAACGTGTACATCACTGTGTGTATACATTGTTTAGATATAAAGGAGTACGCATGTGTATACTTTTCGCTAGATGGGGAGTGGCAGCAGTCCAAAGGAATGCAATACCTCAACTGACTCAATCTACTAATGAGAATCTGTAGAGATGGGGGGAAAATGAATGGGATTAGCTATCAACGTGCTCAGTAAGTAAATCAGGCAAGCAAGTAGACATCCATACTATCTACTAAAAATAGTGCTTTGCCTTTCCATCTCTCATTTCAAAAGCATGTTTAAATTATATATAATATAGTACAGATTTAAAATCCCATGTACTAAACACATGTTGGTTTATCAATCAGAGGCATTCATGCAAAACAGTGCATATTTAATCATTTAAGAATGCCTTTCTATAAAATATGCCATTTACATTCAAAACACAGTAAATATGGCATTTCTCATCACAACACAAACAAAATCGGGTTCCGACCCTTCCCTCAGGTCTACCCGTATCATAAAACACATGTGATATATCATGCGAGACTCAGTGGCTAAATACAATCTCTCTGGACTATGTAAGAGAGCCTCACCTCCGAACAGAGCTTCCCCGCCCACTCTGGCTTAAGAATGTTGGGCTTAAGGATCTTACCGTAAGAGAGCATCTCCGAACTATGTAAGAGAGCCTCCCCGCCGAACAGAGCCTCCCCGCCCACTCTGGCTTAAGGATGTTGGGCTTAAGGATCTTACCGTAAGAGAGCCTCCCTACCGAACAGAGCCTCCCTACCCTTCTTGGGCTTAAGGATGTTGGGCTTAAGGATCTTATCGTAAGAGAGCCTCCCTACCGAACAGAGCCTCCCCACCCACTTTGGCTTGAGGATATTGGGCTTGAGGATCTTACCAGCCTCTACGGCATCATACGTACCACAGTGTGAAAACTTGTGCGAGCTAAACTCTAGCACGATGTCATGCATCTCATGTAAAACTCGAGTACGAGCTAATCGCTCCTGTAAGACCCGAATTTAATTAAAATACGAAAATTAAATAAGAAAAGATGAGAGATGTATGAAGGAAGGTCGGGTTAAATTGATTTCGAAAATAAGAGCAGGGGTAAAATGGTAAAAACACCAAAACCCGGTATTTCGACGATAAGAAAATTTTAATTTAAAAGTAAGGATGTAAGGTATCTTGATCAATAATAAGGAAATTATAAATTTTGGGTCAATTGATCAAGATTCGAAAATTTTAAAAAAAATACCGAAAAAATTACGGGGGCTATATCTCGAAAAACGCGAAGAAATAATATCGAAATTTAAAGAAAAATACAATTAATAAATTAAATTTTAATTGAATAAATTAAAGTAGAATAAAAATAATGTAAGTGGAGATATTTTGGGATTTTATGGAGTATTTTATGGAATAGTAAAATAATTAAAATAAATAAAAATAATAATAAAATTAATAAAAAAAAAGTAACTGAAAACAAAAAAAAAAAGAAAAGGAAAACCCGAGAGAGAACCGAGAGAAGACCCGCACCCCGTTCACCGTCGAATCCCACCCACCGGCGACCGTCCACGTCCGATGAAGCTGCCAGGAGGAAGAGCAGAGTCCGGCGAACGCGTGGGCACCGGAACCGAGCAGCCAGGTGGCCGGAGCAGTCCGATCCGAGCTCCGAAATTTTGAGGGAGAAAAGGGGTGATCGCCGGTGAACCGCCGCGTCTGGGTTGAAAAGGAGGGCACCGATGCACTCAGGGGAAGAAGCCGGTTCTTTTGAGACCGGTCTCGGCCGGTGAGACCGCCGGAACCGCCGACGACGGCAATAGGCAGAAACGGTGTCGTTTGGCCGGAAGGAAAGGGAAGGAAAAGAGAAAGGAAAAGAAAGGAAAAGGAAGGAAAAGGAAGGAAAAAGGAAAAAAAAAAAAAAGGGGAAGAAATTTACCGGGGACGACTCGAGGTTCGGGTAAGTTGACCGAGGGTCGAAATTGACCTACGGGTAAATTCCAAAAATTTAATTTAATATTATTTTAATGGAAAATAATCCGAATTTACCCAATTATGCAGCTTCACGACGGAGATCGAACGAGAGCCGATCGAGCTCTGATTCTCGTACCCCGCATCATATCGAGTAAGTACAATTTAATTTCGGCAATTAGAGTTCTTTAAATACCGAGTTTAATTATTTTACGAAATTATGGATTAATTTTGCGTAGGAAGGAATATTATTCAGAATTGTAATATAATTGCCGTAAATGGTATACGGGCTATCCAATGAATTCGGAATGAAGCCCGATAATTATTAGAAAGCTGTATAAGCCCGGTATACCCGAAGAAGGGAATTAATGAGTATAAAAAGGGCTAAAATGGGCCGAGGCCCAATAAGCTAGAACGAGGCCCAATAAATTATTGGTGGGCCTAATGAGCCCAATAGACCTCGATAAAGTGAGAATTAAGTGGAAAACGGGCTTAAGGCCGATTAAGGCCCATTAAGGTGCAATCGGGCCCAATAGGGGTAAATGGGCCCAGCGATTTAAATTAAGCCCAGAAAGTATTAAATAGAATTCAATTGTATGTTATCTGACCTGAGGAATATTAATACGCAGTTCCGGGCATTGGATTGGAAGCATATCGGACTGCGCGACGAGACAACATTGGAAAAGAAAAGGTCAGACTCGACGAGAATCGAGGTAAGGGAATTCTGCGGACTGCTAGAGGTAACTTTACGTAATTTTAAATTCATACGCAGTCCTTTAAAATTAATTGAAGGGTCTAGAGGTCGAAGAACAATTTTAGTGCCCCGAATGGGCAAAATTACTAAAATACCCTTGTTAAGGGTAGAATCTAAAAATTTAGGAAAAATTGGGAGGAGCAAGGACAAGAGGTTCCTGCTCGTTCTGGAGGTATTTCAACGCATGCATGAGTAGGCTGGCTCACTTTTAAAGAAAAATGCATAGCATTGCATATCTTAATTGTTGTGATTTCTGTGAAAACTATTTGGAAATAACCGAGCCGCCTACATGTTTTTATTTACATGTGACATGCTAGAGCTCAGCTCGCACGATGTTTGATTTGTGTGATGCATGCATTAGTGCTGGAGCGAGAGCTCGCACTAGAGTTTTACATGCATAGGTGCTAGAGTATAACTCGCACCAGATTTCACATGCTTTTGCGTGACACGGTGCTAGAGTCTAACTCGCACCAGATTTTATAAGATTTTCATACAATTTATATATACAGAGTGCTGAGCATAGCTCGCACTAGTTTTACTGGATTTGTGGAGTAGCGCTGTCTGCCCTTGGAGTCAGCCAAAAGGCCTAACAGGCTCAAAAGACCTCTTAAGTAGGGTGAGAGTGAGGGATGAGGTTGGCGGCCTTGTGGAGATGTAAAGCGGGCTCTGCCAAGTTTATTTGATTTGATGAGAGTGCTGAGCATCGCTCGCACTGATTTTTATGAGAACATACGATGAGCCGTGCTTGGAGCATCGGGTAGACTGTGTGTCACCGATTTAATAGGCTCGCACGTGCGTTTTGAGACATGGCAACGAGTATTGAGTTATGAAAACCTCTGTGGGAAGCAGGCCATTTGGGCTGGAGTACCTAGAGTGATATGGGTCCATGGAGTACGATGTACCGTGCAAGTAGCATGGAGTACGATGTACCATGGAGTATCTTCGGATACGGTATCTTTGTGATACAGGGTATCTTCGGATAAGGTATCTTTGTGATACAGGGTATCTTTGTGATACGGTATCTTTGTGATACGGGGTATCTTCGGATACGGCATCTTCGGATGCGTGAGATCGGATAAGACTGACGGGTTGGATTGACCCACCTCCCGGGCAGTTCCCGATCAGGGTGAGACCTCGCACACTGGGATCCGTGAAGCTAGAGGGACTCACGAGGACATATTGGCCAGTCCTGGTTATTACCGATATACAGTATTGCCTAGTCTCGTATCTTGTATATATATATACGTATGTTCTCGATATCGATGCTTTTGAGAAACTCAATTTCCATGGTTTTGTGTGAGTCAGGATCACCCGAAGGAGGGGTCGAGTCTTGACTTCATTGTGAAATTTTTAAAGAGAAAGAAATGATTTAAAAAAATTGCATGTTGAGTTTTCCGTGCAAACTTGATTTACATAACATCATAACTTTCATGTCATATGTTTTAAAATGTGTGGAGAAAGGGTGGTTTATGCATGGCACCACGTTCATGTAGCTAGTATGGTTACCTACTTGTTCGTAGGATTGCCTTACTGAGCTTGATGTGCTCACCCCTTTCATTTTCTCCCACAGATAATCTCCAGTTGAAGTTGCGACGACTCAGTACTGCATTCCGGATATCCGCTGCTGCCCATCAACATGAGGTATATACACTTGTACATATTGTATCTACATAAGCATAGCACAGTAACATGTTTGTAAGTAACTTTAGGGGATGTATAAATAATGTAAACAATTATAAATGACTGGAGAATAAATAAGTTAGATAGTAATTGAATGGTGGGACTGGCATTGACGCACAGCCCAATTATTAGTGGAGTGTGGTCACGATTCGAGGACAGGTAAGAAGTTAAGTAAGAAAATAATAAAACGCGAAAAATTAACTCTGATTTTTGGGTAGTTTGGGTCGTGACAATTATTATGGTATCAGAGCACAATTGGTCTGATGTGTGTCAGTGTCAGTAATTAAAAAATTACATCCCCGTGTTACTGTGCTTAGTTAGATACAATAGTGTATATCGAGATGGGCTTGACTAAGAAATGGTTGAGAATGCAGGAATGCTTAATATGAGTCGCGTTAGATGAGATAGTGCACGAGGCAGAGGTCGTAGAGGTAGACCTGAATCTGCTAAGTCGTGCTGAGTTTGACTATGAGAATCATGATGAAATTGAAATGGAGGCTAATATTGAGTATGCCCCACTGAGTCCGACAGAGAGATCGGACAGTATTGAGACACGCTTCGAGAGATGGGAGCGGAGTGTAGAGATTATTTTGAGGAGCTAATTGCTCAGATTATGAATAAGATCAGAGGGCGCAGCGGAGCACTGATGGAAGCTCGCTCGACCCATCTTAAGTGTTAAACATCCAGAGTTAAGATGAGAGATGTTTATGGATGTATTCCGGTGACAGAATTATCCCGGACACTCTTTAAAGGAAATTATGGATAAAAGTCAATACTCTGACCCAGAGGATTTGATTTATTGACGAGTATGGAGACTCGGTTATATTTTTGGGCAGATATTACCTCGACGCTATGAACAAGTGACAGTTGAGATGTTTAAAAGTTCAGGAAATGGCTCAACTTGTCAATTTGAGTCCGATTGGCCCGTGAGATATTACCTATACCGAGGCAGTGTGCAGATTTGCAGTTGGGTAAATAAGAACATGAATTGCATGCCTCTGAGATTGGGAAAGGTAATGAGGGCTGAAATAGAGACAGAAAAGAGAATCGAGAAATGACAAAGATGTTGAATGAGAAAATGGTAATTGGTTAAAGATTAGATTTGATGAGTTATGGGCTGAGATAATTGGTAAGGCCCTAGTGCATCCAATTTTGGCACTGTTAGGGGGCACTGTGATTGGAGAACCCCGACCTGCTACGAAGCGGTGTAGCAGTGTAAGTACTGTAAGCAGTGTGAGATGTGTGGTGGATACCACGGAAGGAGGGTCTATACCTACACGGTATTGATGAAAATGGCCGTTAAGTGTGGTAAGACGGACCATTGATTTGATTGCACAAAATTGGGCGAGATCATCCCGCAGAAAAGTAAAAAGACAGAAAAACTTCGTTGGTATAGCTGCAACGAAAAGGCAGGCTATAGTCGAAAAGAAAAAGGAAAGTAGGTTGTTGGACGAAGGCGAGAGGATGTCTTGGACCAGGACACTATTGATGTTTCATGGATGTGGTGTAAGATACCACACTTGTTATGAATAATGAAGTACATATGTTCATTGATCCTGGTGCCACACATTTATTCATACCGTCTTCATTCCCTTATAAGTGAGTAAAAGGCACGAATGCCTACATCATTGGACACAATACCGATAAATGAGTACCCCAATAGAGGAGGATTAATTAACGGAATATGGCTATAGAGATTTTAAGTTGAAAACAGGGGTGCAACAGTTGAATTACAGGAGTAAAGGATTGTACTCACGGAATCAATAATGAAAGTTTTGTCATGATGGATATACGAAAGGAGATAATCTTTAAGATAAGATAGATTCTGAATACAAGATATATGGGAGTGAGAGATATATGCTAGGTAAGGAATACCCTTATTATGCGAAGTAATTGAGGTTAAGCGATTAGTAACTAATATAAATTGTGACCACGTAGACTGAGATATAACGTAGTTGTGGTTAAGTCTGAAGGTTAATAAAGGTATTTCAAAATACCTCTCCGCCTGAAGACTTGACAGCGTCTAAAAGTATATATATATATATGACCTATAACGTGAAATCGATCGTCGTAATAAATACCTTTAGCATTAGGATACCTTTACTAAGACGATAAGAATATTAAAAACTCAAAAAATCATAAAGGTTAACATAGTAGAACTTAATAAGAGCCGTTAAGATAAGAAAAGGAAATGACGCAGGTTAGTACCTGAAAACGTAAGCGGTTGAGAAGGATCTTTATACGCTTATGCGTAAATAAGTCAAGGATTGGACCGATGTGTAAATCATCATTATCGATGATATGTTGGGTGTAGTTAAAGTCTAGGGCGATTTATAAACAATAATTGGAAGATGGCTTTTACAGATGGATTGATATGAATTCTCAATTGGTCCACTTGGTTGACACGTTTAACTAAGAAAACGTGGTCTTGGAATAAGATAATAAATAAGATGATAGATGTGATATGGATTTCGGTGTAGTGAAGTATGAACTGACCACCGTGATTAATTTCGTCATACCCAACAGCTCAAGAGGTTCCCAATGAGTATGGATACCTCGAAATAATGAATGAGCTGTGTATTGATGTATAATGGGAAGATAGTCAAGTATGGAGTCAGACAACTCCTTGATCATGAAATAAACTATCTGACCCATGATTTAAAGTTGACAACAGTATTTGTACCGAGGATATGGTACTATTATGTACAGGGTGAGAAATTGTGGATATGCACTGATCATAAAGCCCGAGTATCTGTTTTCACAGAAAGAGGCGAATATGAGAATACATAGTGGGATAGAGCTTCTGAGAGATTTTGATTTGTGAAAAATTGTACCACCCAGGAAAGGCTGATGCTTTGAGTAGAAAGAGCCTCGGGATGGTATTGCATATGATGGTCAGGGAGCGTGAGCTGCTAGAGCAGTTGTGGACCTCAGTATTGATGTGATCCCTTCTGATGATGACAGTGATTGTGTGACAGCTAGCCTGATGATTAGAACCGGATGAGAGTGCCCGAATTTGCCAGGCTTAGCGTGATGATCGACCGGACGTCGATAGTTTGGGTCTGATTCAGAAGGGTACAGTGATAGAGTTCACAGTGGGTGATGATGAGTTACTGAGGATTCAGGGACAGTATGAGTGCTCCCCAGGACCACAGTGGATGAGATAGTAATATTGTCAGAAGCTCACTCTTCGGGATATACAGTGCATACGGAAAGAAAAGAATATATTAAAATCTCGAAAAGGGTATTGGTGGTCAGGTGTGAAAAGAGATATGGTGGAGATTGTGGAAAAGTGTCTGGTATGTCAGCAGGATAAGGTAGAGTATTAAAAGTCTGCAGAGTTATTGCAGCTTCTACCTATATCGACACGGCACGGAAATGGGAGCAAGTCTCCATGAATGTCGTGATGGGTTATAGAGGACCCGGATAAATCAGGAGACTATTTGGATGATAGTCGCCAAATTGACTCAGTCTACCCACCTTCTGGTTATGAAATCCCTAGATACTCAGAGTGTGTATGAGGATTTATGTATAAGAAAGATTATGGAACATTATGTAGCGTTCCAGTGAGCATGATATCATATAGGGATTCCCGCTTCACTTTCTACTTCAGGGAATATTTTAAGGAAGCTATGGGAACCCGACTGAGTATTAGCACAGCTTTCCATCCTCAACAGATGGTCAGTCAGAGAGGACTGTACAAGTTCTGGAGGATCCGATGAAAGCGTGTGCCCTTGATTTTATAAGCTCCTGGAATGATCAGTTGATTTCTAATTGAATTCGTTAATAGTGACAGTTGTCACTTGAGTATCGGGATAACAAGATATGAGGCAATGTATGGCTGTAGGGGTTGCTCCCCAAATTGGATAAGAAAAAGTTGGTGACAGATATGATCATTTTCGACTTTGGATAATAAGTCTCTGAGAATGGTTAGTTAAGGATGAGAGATTAAGAACACCTCAGAGCAGATAGGCAAGTATTGGAATTCACCCTTGGTGAATTAATATGATTAAAATGTTTATTGTCCTAAGAGAATAAGGACATAGCGAGCTTTTGGAAGAAGGTAAATTGAGATACGCTGGATTGAATATTTTGAGAGATGGGACAAGTGGGAGATAAGACCTGTAGGTTGGCGTTATCACCTGAATTAACAGGCACCCACAATGTGTCTCAGCTTTTGATGCTTCGGGAATACTATTCGGATCCAGCATAAGTGATTGGATATGAATTCCAAAAGTCCAATTTAATAAAAATATAAGTCTATTGAGAAGTTGATTCGGGCATTAAACAGGAAAGAGAAAGTATTAAGGTTTAAGACGATATCCCTAATTAAAGTCCTTTGGTAGTAATACACTCCGGAGAAGGTCACATAAGAATTTAAGAGTATGATATGATCGATGTACCCGGAGTTGTATATGGACTCACATGACTTGGTTCTAATTTGGAGGACCAAATTCTTTAAGTAGGGGAGAGTTGTAAGACCCGAATTTAATTAAAATACGAAAATTAAATAAGAAAAGATGAGAGATGTATGAAGGAAGGTCGGGTTAAATTGATTTCGGAAACAAGAGCAGGGGTAAAATGGTAAAAATACCAAAACCCGGTATTTCGACGATAAGAAAATTTTAATTTAAAAGTAAGGATGTAAGGTATCTTGATCAATAATAAGGAAATTATAAATTTTGGGTCAATTGATCAAGATTCGAAAATTTTAAAAAAAATACCGAAAAAATTATCGGGGCTATATCTCGAAAAACGCGAAGAAATAATATCGAAATTTAAAGAAAAATACAATTAATAAATTAAATTTTAATTGAATAAATTAAAGTAGAATAAAAATAATGTAAGTGGAGATATTTTGGGATTTTATGGAGTATTTTATGGAATAGTAAAATAATTAAAATAAATAAAAATAATAATAAAATTAAAAAAAAAAGTAACTGAAAACAAAAAAAAAAAGAAAAGGAAAACCCGAGAGAGAACCGAGAGAAGACTCGCACCCCGTTCACCGTCGAATCCCACCCACCGACGACCGTCCACGTCCGACGAAGCTGCCAGGAGGAAGAGCAGAGTCCGACGAACGCGTGGGCACCGGAACCGAGCCGCCAGGTGGCCGGAGCAGTCCGATCCGAGCTCCGAAATTTCGAGGGAGAAAAGGGGTGATCGCCGGTGAACCGCCGCGTCTGGGTTGAAACGGAGGGCACCGATGCACTCAAGGGAAGAAGCCGGTTCTTTTGAGACCGGCCTCGGCCGGTGAGACCGCCGGAACCGCCGGCGACGGCAATAGGCAGAAACGGTGTCGTTTGGCAGGAAGGAAAGGGAAGGAAAGGGAAGGAACGGGAAGGAAAAGAGAAAGGAAAAGAAAGGAAAAGGAAGGAAAAGGAAGGAAAAAGGAAAAAAAAAGGGGAAGAAATTTACCGGGGACGACTCGAGGTTCGGGTAAGTTGACCGAGGGTCGAAATTGACCTACGGGTAAATTCCAAAAATTTAATTTAATATTATTTTAATGGAAAATAATCCGAATTTACCCAATTATGCAGCTTCACGACGGAGATCGAACGAGAGCCGATCGAGCTCTGATTCTCGTACCCCGCATCATATCGAGTAAGTACAATTTAATTTCGGCAATTAGAGTTCTTTAAATACCGAGTTTAATTATTTTACGAAATTATGGATTAATTTTGCGTAGGAAGGAATATTATTCGGAATTGTAATATAATTGCCGTAAATGGTATACGGGCTATCCAATGAATTCGGAATGAAGCCCGATAATTATTAGAAAGCTGTATAAGCCCGGTATACCCGAAGAAGGGAATTAATGAGTATAAAAAGGGCTAAAATGGGCCGAGGCCCAATAAGCTAAAACGAGGCCCAATAAATTATTGGTGGGCCCAATGAGCCCAATAGACCTCGATAAAGTGAGAATTAAGTGGAAAACGGGCTTAAGGCCGATTAAGGCCCATTAAGGTGCAATCGGGCCCAATAGGGGTAAATGGGCCCAGCGATTTAAATTAAGCCCAGAAAGTATTAAATACAATTAAATTGTATGTTATCTGACCTGAGGAATATTAATACGCAGTTCCGGGCATTGGATTGGAAGCATATCGGACTGCGCGACGAGACAACATTGGAAAAGAAAAGGTCAGACTCGACGAGAATCGAGGTAAGGGAATTCTGCGGACTGCTAGAGGTAACTTTACGCAATTTTAAATTCATACGCAGTCCTTTAAAATTAACTGAAGGGTCTAGAGGTCGAAGAACAATTTTAGTGCCCCGAATGGGCAAAATTACTAAAATACCCTTGTTAAGGGTAGAATCTAAAATTTTAGGAAAAATTGGGAGGAGCAAGGACAAGAGGTTCCTGCTCGTTCTGGAGGTATTTCAACGCATGCATGAGTAGGCTGGCTCACTTTTAAAGAAAAATGCATAGCATTGCATATCTTAATTGTTGTGATTTCTGTGAAAACTATTTGGAAATAACCGAGCCGCCTACATGTTTTTATTTACATGTGACATGCTAGAGCTCAGCTCGCACGATGTTTGATTTGTGTGATGCATGCATTAGTGCTGGAGCGAGAGCTCGCACTAGAGTTTTACATGCATAGGTGCTAGAGTATAACTCGCACCAGATTTCACATGCTTTTGCGTGACACGGTGCTAGAGTCTAACTCGCACCAGATTTTATAAGATTTTCGTACAATTTATATATATAGAGTGCTGAGCATAGCTCGCACTAGTTTTACTGGATTTGTGGAGTAGCGCTGTCTGCCCTTGGAGTCAGCCAAAAGGCCCAACAGGCTCAAAAGACCTCTTAAGTAGGGTGAGAGTGAGGGATGAGGTTGGCGGCCTTGTGGAGATGTAAAGCGAGCTCTGCCAAGTTTATTTGATTTGATGAGAGTGCTGAGCATCGCTCGCACTGATTTTTATGAGAACATACGATGAGCCGTGCTTGGAGCATCGAGTAGACTGTGTGTCACCGATTTAATAGGCTCGCACGTGCGTTTTGAGATATGGCAACTAGTATTGAGTTATGAAAACCTCTGTGGGAAGCAGGCCATTTGGGCTGGAGTACCTAGAGTGATATGGGTCCATGGAGTATGATGTACCGTGCAAGTAGCATGGAGTACGATGTACCGTGGGGTATCTTCGGATACGGTATCTTTGTGATACAGGGTATCTTTGTGATACGGTATCTTTGTGATACGGGGTATCTTCGGATACGGCATCTTCGGATGCGTGAGATCGGATAAGACTGACGGGTTGGATTGACCCACCTCCCGGGCAGTTCCCGATCAGGGTGAGACCTCGCACACTGGGATCCGTGAAGCTAGAGGGACTCACGAGGACATATTTGTCAGTCCTGGTTATTACCGATATACAGTATTGCCTAGTCTCGTATCTTGTATATATATATACGTATGTTCTCGATATCGATGCTTTTGAGAAACTCAATTTCCATGGTTTTGTGTGAGTCAGGATCACCCGAAGGAGGGGTCGAGTCCTGACTTCATTGTGAAATTTTTAAAGAGAAAGAAATGATTTAAAATAATTGCATGTTGAGTTTTCCGTGCAAACTTGATTTACATAACATCATAACTTTCATGTCATATGTTTTAAAATGTGTGGAGAAAGGGTGGTTTATGCATGGCACCACGTTCATGTAGGTAGTATGGTTACCTACTTGTTCGTAGGATTGCCTTACTGAGCTTGATGTGCTCATCCCTTTCATTTTCTCCCACAGATAATCTCCAGTTGAAGTTGCGACGACTCAGTACTGCATTCCGGATATCCGCTGCTGCCCATCAACATGAGGTATATACACTTGTACATATTGTATCTACATAAGCATAACACAGTAACATGTTTGTAAGTAACTTTAGGGGATGTATAAATAATGTAAACAATTATAAATGACTGGAGAATAAATAAGTTAGATAGTAATTGAATGGTGGGACTGGCATTGACGCACAGCCCAATTATTAGTGGAGTGTGGTCACGATTCGAGGACAGGTAAGAAGTTAAGTAAGAAAATAATAAAACGCGAAAAATTAACTCTGATTTTTGGGTAGTTTGGGTCGTGATAGCTCCAGCACTCTATCATGCACAAATCACATAAAACTGAGTACGAGCAATGCTCCAGTACTCTATCATGCATGTCAAATAAATGTAGTACAAGTAAACCTCCAGCACTAATGTATGTGAAAAACATCTGAAATCAAGTGCGAGTTGTGCTCCAGCACGATTCTTTCCACATAATTCGGTAGATGGCTCTTTAAAAATAGGGATGTTTAAAATCATTAAAATCAGCACTATAAAATGTGCTTAGTTTACATCGACCTCAAAAAATTAGCCCATCCACCTACTCTTTTGCTACACAGCAGGAAAAATCACTTAAAACATCATTTCCATGCCTTTTGAAACTTTTCCCAAAATTTCACTTTTTGCCTCACTAGGGGTAAAATCGTAATTTACCCATATCGGGTCCCTATAATATTATCAATTTTCTCTGACCCTCAAATAATTTTAGTGAATGTAAAATCCAACGAAAATATACACAGATATCTCTAGCTACTTGCAAGAGTCCCCTACCTCGGATCACGTAGTGTGACCTCTCTTCCTCTGTGCTGCTCTAATCTGGCAGTCCAGTCAACTCTTAATATGACTCTGGAGCGGCATTTAACCATTCACTAGATTAATTTCATGTTTCCTACTGTATTACACATTTAATACAATTCATTTCACTTAAATGGGCTCGTTTACTCTTAATGGGCCTTAAACATGTTAATTGGGCCTTAATCCGTATTAAGCATGTTCATTAGGGTTTATCGACTCATTGGGCTTATCAATACTCATTGGGCTTTATTCCAAGCTCTTTGGATAGCACGTATATCATTTACGACATTTTATTCAATTTTTCGAATATAATTCACTAAATCTGAAATTTAATCCAAAATGCATAAATTAACTCTTAAATACGTATAAATCACATAATTTGTCGTAAATGAGCTTTACTTACCTGACATTGTGCGATGGTACGTAAATCGAAGTTCGATCGGGCTTCCATTCGGAATTTATCGTCGAACTGCACAATTTCGTATATTTAACTCTGAATCAATTTCTGATTAAATATAATTTAAATAAATTTATCAGAAACTAAATTGGTCACTTTTGACCTTGTATCGACTTACCCGAAGTCCGGTGCAATCTTGAAAAATTTTTGTTTCCTTTTTCTTTCTTTTTCCTCTTTTTCCCCTTTTCTCCTTGGCTGAATCGGTCCGGTCCGGTTCAGTTTAGAAGGTTCTGCCCTGAACCACCGACCGGTTCAGGGATGTTTTGGCCGTGCCGGCGTCGTTCGGCCGGTTCCCGACGTCTAACCACCGTCGTTCGGTGAGCCAAAGCCTGGGGATCGTTCGGCTGGGCTCGATCAGACCCTAGCACCGTCGGTGGCCGTCGGATTCCCTTCTCTTCTCCGCGGCCTTCCCCTCTTCGATTCGCCGGCATCTGGCGTCGGTAGAGGGCGTGACCAGTGGCAGAACGATCGGGCCGACCTCCTCTCTCTTTTTCGGTCGCTGGCCTGGGCGTGGGGTTGTCGGTGCTCGTCGTCCGGTAGTTTTCTCCTCTCCGTCGGTTTAGGCTCGCGTGAGTTTCTCTCTCCCCATAAATTTCAATCAGTTTTCATTTTTCAGATTTTTGTTGTTGTTTTTTTTTCAATTCATTTTATAATATATTTTTATTATTATTTTATTTTTAAAATAATAATAAAAATCCTAAAACATCCCAAAATATCACAAAAATTCATATTAAAATCATTTAGTCCATAAATGAATTTATCAGTCCGATTTTACCTTTCCGGTATATTTTTCTAATAATTTTTGGCTCATTTTTCGAGACAAAAATTTTGAAAATATTAAATAAATTCATATCTCGATCAATTGGACTCGAAATTCAATATTTGCCCCGTTATTGATCAAGATTTTTCAATTTCATATTCTTTATGAAATGTTCTCATTGAATTTATACCGAATTTCAGTCAATTGACCGTTTTACCCCTGTACTTGCTCGAAAATCACTTTAACCCTTATCTCGCTATTATGTAGCTTACATGCATTTTTAATTTCTTAAATAGTCGATTGCATGTTAATAAATACTCTTCTTATGATTCAACTATGAAATAAAGTGTTCGTACACATAGGAATCATAAGGTACAAGCTACATATAAAATCAAAAACTCGGGTCCGACATTAGGACATTTACGAGTTCTCAATACTTTCTAAAATATGTAAACTCCCACTTACTTTCACTTCCTCTAAAAGAATAATTTTTGACTCGATAAAATATAACATAGTTAAAACCTTTATACTATTCTTCCTTATAACTTTAAAAAATCAATTCAAAATATTATTCAAAATAGAGAAAGAAGACTATTAATATTCTTATTTTCTCTTAAAAAATTTAGGTAATTTATAAATATAAATGTATAAAGCTAAACAAAACGGAGAAAATTAACAAAGATTTATCAAAATAAATGCAAAGCATATAATTTACTTATCTGCTTAAAATTTGTTCCTCAAACCTCTCACATGTATGATAAGTGAAAGAATATTATCCCCCTCATGTGTGAATAATTAATGCTCTTGAAAACATATTGTCAACAAATAACAACAATATGCCTTTAAACAAATTGATAATTGTGTTAAGTTTGTCGATTTTAGTTAAATTGTAACGGCCTAGCCCAGTCGGCCATAGCCACCCAATTTGAGCCCACAACATCGACTACTGTGACATCGTTACTCATCCATACTGTCCACTTTAGGTCCACTTGTGAGAACTATAAATTGTATGAGATTTGCTAAATGAGAATTGTAATTTGGTGAATGTGATTATGATAAGTTGATGTACACACAAGTTTTAAATTTAATGAAGTATAAGGAGATGAAGTTTTTAAGTATTAAATGTATATGGATTAAAATATGGCCTATGGAGTAGATTATGGTGAGTTTTACATAGCGTTTCCTGCAATTGAATTCAGCAGCAGCAAAATCTGTGAAGGCCAGATCGATCTCCAAGGATGAGAGATCGATCTCATAGCTCCAGAATACAGAAAAACGTGCAAATGCAGATAGGCAGATCGATCTCATAAGGAAGAAGATCGATCTCCTAATGCCTTTGTCTAGCAAGGATTGATCCTGTCACAAGGGCAGATCAATCTCCTTAACTATTGGCCTAGAAGAGATCGATCCTCAATTCAATGCCAGATCGATCTCCCTTTAGAAGAATAGATCGATCTTCACCTCAACCAGATCGATCTTGTAGTCGTTAATGGAGCAAATGGAGCAGTTGAAATGAAGCAGAGATCGATCTCCTTCAATACTAGATCGATCTCATAAGCCTTGTCTATATAAAGATCACGAGATTTTTTCCTGGAATCGATCTTTTCTCTCTCTGCAACCCAAACCTGCACTATTTTCACCCAAACCAAGCTTTCTCTCTCTAAAATTCACCCTATTCTAGAGTAATTAGACAAAGGGGCAAGAGACAAAGTTGTTTCTCTTGGCAAGGAGAATAACATACTAGAAAATCAAAGGTGGGCTTGAACAAAGGGAACAGACAATCGTTCTACAACTTGGTCAAGAGAGGACAAGCTAGGTAAGCTCACAAGATCCTTGGTTTAAGCATTATCATTGGGTATATTTGTGAATAAATGCACGTATACATATGTTTGGTTAGAGATATCTAAGTTATGAGGGAAAACAAACAATGGGTATAGATAAAAAAAATGAGATGTGGGTATCTTGTGATGGTTATGAGTTAACTAAAGTGTTGATAAAGATGTAGAAAGAGTTTTGAGATAATGTTGAGTTAGAATGAGTAAGAGAAAGAGATGTAAATTGAAAATGATGTATATTGATGAGTTAATGATTTGTGTGGATAGCTCAAGAATTCGACACGGGAAACAAGACTAGTCCAAGAACCGAGGATAATTGTACCACCCAAGGTGCAAGAGGTAAAGGAAATAAACCATTTGTGCTTGTGGGTTTTCTAATGAATGAATATGTTTTAAAAGCATGAAAAAGAGTTTAATGAAATGAGCATGTTTATGAGAAATGAAATGATTTGATGTGTTGATGAATGTGTGAGTGTTTTACTGGTTTGAGCTCGATTTTTTATGTGATTTAGGAAATTGTGAACACATGTGGTTTATAACCAAAATGGGTTTTTGTGACAACCACCATGAGCTCTACGTGAAGGTAAAACGATTTATATACAACAATGGCATGTTTTTACTGTATGAATGTTTTGCCAGTTTGAGCTCGATTTTAATGAGTTTTGTGTAAATGTGGATACAATGTGTTATAATCAAAATGGGTTTTATGATAACCACTAAGGGCTCTACGTGAAGGTAAAATGATGTTTACTGAGACTATGGCTTGTCATGAGATGCACATCAAGCTTTGCTCTTGTAGCATGTAAGGCCGGGCCATGCTCTAGTAGCATGTAAGACCAGTTTCCTCTGTTCTAGTAACGTGAGATGACCCCGCTCCGATAGCGATGGGTGGCTTTGCTTTGATAGCATGTAAGGTAGGGTTGTGCTTTGATAGCATGTAAGACCGAATACTATACGACTCTGATCAAGTCTACAGCGAATCATGGCCATGTATATGTACTATTGTCAACGAAATCCCTCGATTGGGGATGTCCGCCTAGGGGACGAATTCAATCGTTGTGATGTGTCATGACGTTGATTTCATATGAGTTTTATAAATGCCTAATCTCGATTTCTGTGATGATAATGTGATTTTACAACTGCGATTTATATCACACATTGAGATTTGATGTAATGTGATTTGTGATTTTATCACGTGAGATGTATTGATGCCATTGTTTACACAGTTATTTCCATAACGATTTGCATGCTCATTATTTCCATTATATTTTATTTGTGATGATGATTTTATAACTTCCCCTATCCTCCTTATTGATCATTTTGAGAGCTCGCCATTTTTCCTCCCACCTCCAAATTACTTGAAGTAAGTAAGATAGAGCCTGTTGCGTACGTGATATAGGCTGGTGGACAAGATTTCCCTAGGCTATCACTTGTACATGCATAAGGTATAATTTAGTTCATTTTGTACCAAACAATGATGTAATAGTGACATTTGCAAGGAGTATTTTGGGATGTAATTAGGTTGATATGAAAGAGATGATTTGAGACTTATGGGTTGATTCTTTTTAGGATATTATGTAATTGACTTCATTAAGTATGAGTTGTATGATCTTGGCTATAATGACTGCATAGGGCCCTAGTGAGTATAACATCTGATAGAGATTCCAAGTTTACCTCCAGATTTTGGACTCATTTTCAGGAAGCCATGGGATCTCGGTTGAATTTTAGTACTACCTATCATCCTCAAAGTGACGGTCAGTCCGAGCGGACTATACAGACCTTGAAGGATATGTTACGGGCGTGTATGATGGATTTTAAGGGATCATGGGATGATTTCCTACCCCTTACTGAGTTTGCATACAACAATAGCTATCATGCGAGTATTGGTATGGCACCTTATGAGGCTCTGTATAGTAGGAGGTGTAGATCTCCCATAGCTTGGGAAAAAGTGGGTGATAGAAAGGTAATTGCTCCCGACCTCGTTTAATAGGCAGTTTAGACTGTGAAGATTATTTATGTAAGACCCGTATTTTTGGATGTAAACCTTATGGATTCATAAGTGTGGTAATGTACTTGTAATGTGAAGTACAATTGGTGTAAAGTCTATAAATGTAATGTACATACGTGTAATATGAGTTTGTAATGTGCATACAAGTTCCCTTGTGTATGACTATGAAGAAATGAGCTTTTATAAGTGATGAATGTGATCGAAACTCAAAATGAGTAGTGTGGTAAATGGAAGGAAGTTGCATGAATCTAAATACTTCCATTTAGCTTGGTATGGTATACTTTTGGCTATGCAAAGAATACACACAAGTTTTAATGTGTATAAGGTATGAATGGATGTCATTTTCAAGTCTTAAAGGTAGTTGGATGAGAAAATGACTTTGGCAGTAAATTAAGGATGTTTAGGTGTGTGTTGCTACAGAAAAATTGTAGAAAATCTGGAAAATATGAAGGCCAAATCGATCTCATAGGATGAGAGATAGATCTAGAAGAGCCAGAATGCTCTTATTTGAGCAATGGAATAGAGCAGATCGATCTCCAATGGGGCTAGATCGATCTGCTAAACATTCTGTAATGAAAAGATCGATCCTTAAGCATACAGATCGATCTCCATAGCTCTCTGTTTGGAGCAGATCGATCTCAAGCTTCGACAGATCGATCTCAAGCTTAAAATACCGTGAAAAAGAGGACTTTAAGGGGACCAGATCAATCTCTTCCTAGTGTAGATCGATCTCCTCAAGTGATTTCTATAAAAAGGGTGCTGAAAATCTATAATTTTCGAAAAACAACATCACCCTTCCATTTTTCACCCAAAACCTAAGTTTATCTCTCTAAAATCAGTCTATTTCCAGTAAGAATTGAGGGGAGGCTATTAGATACAAAGTTGTTCATCTTGAGGAAGAGAACAACATAGTTGAAACTCAAAACCTCAATGTTGGTATTGAAGGAGCAATGATTATTTCCCTTTGGAGCAAGAAGAGAAATTTGATTTGGTAAGTTTCTAATACTCCAATCCAAGTACATTGTTTATTTAAGTGATTTTGGAGTTGATTTGCATGTGTATGGATGATAGGAAACACCTAGGATGAGATGGAATTAGTATGTGACCTAGAAATAGAATGAGTCTAGTGTGAGAAAGTGTAGATTATGTGAGTTGGTGGTTTATGGATGTTGATAAGTTGTTATTGGAGTAATGTAGATGATTTGAGATGGGTAAATGAAGCCACATTATGAGTTTAGAGAATTTATGGGAATTAGTAGGTAAAATGCTTGATATATGCCATAGTGAAGAAATCAAGGAAAATTGATGAAATAGGAACGCTGTGAGCTTAATATCGATTTGATATCGATAGGGTATGAATCAATAGGCCTAAAAGAATCATTGAGTTCAAGATATGAATAGAACAATGAACCTAGGCCTTCTGAGAGCTAATGGGGATTATAGGTCGAATCAACTATAGTAAATGTAAGACTTGGATTATAATAGACTATAATGATGCGAAATATGACTTTGTGCAGTTTCGGAGAGCTCGAAGGAGACGAATCGAATCGCACGAGTAAGCTGCTTAAAGGAACTGGAAATATTGTGACACGATTTCCAGGTAAGGGAATTTTGTGAGTATATAGAGATAGCTGCTCGTATTTTGTGGGTATATAGGGTATTGTAGATTTGCATGATGGTTTGGAAAAGTGGTTGATGATGTATGTGAATAATTGTGAGTACATATATGATTTGGTTCCGAAATGATTCTTGAAAAAGGGATTGTAAGGCTAATAATTGTATAAATCACTTGTTTGAATGATTTCACAAAACCCAATACGTTGTTTTAAGCAAATGGTTAGATAGGCTGGCTAATGTTTGATTGATGCTGTGTAATAGCACATGAGAGGTGCTAAAAATGTTTTTGAGATTGCTTGTGAATGTTCATGAGCCGCCTATCATGTTTATGTGAACTAAACCGTGTTAGAGCCTAGCTTGTACCGGATATTGATGTTTTCATATGTTTGAAACGTGCTGGAGCTTAGCTCGCTCTTTGGTTTGAAACTATGATGATGATTTATAAACTGTACTGGAGCTTTTGCTCGTACGTGGATTTTGAGTGATTTTCTTATGCATATAACTGTACTGGAGCGATGCTCGTACGTGGTTTCTTCATATTTTTATGCATAAATGCCGTACTAGAGCGTTACTTGTACGATGTGATTTATTATGATACATGAATTCATGCTAGAGCGTAGCTCGTGCTGGTTTTCACATTGTGGTATTTATGAGGCTGTGGTGAGAGTGATACGGATTGGTATTCAGGGAACCCAACAGGCCTAATAGACCTCTTTAGTGGGGTGAGGGTGAGGGGCTAGGACCTAACATAATCCATTTAAGGAACCCAATAAGCCTAACAGACCTCTTGAGTGGGGTGAGGGTGAGGGGCTAGGACCTGAATCAAGGAACCCAACAGGGGCGAGCAAGGACATGAGAGGCTAGGACCTGGTATTAAGAGTGCTCCCACGTGTACTCGAGACTAGAAGTTTCACTCGGTATGGGGTAGATAAGACCTACTGCAGGCACCCCTAACCATGATATGGGTCCATGGAGTACGATGTACCGTGTATATCACATGGAGTACGATGTACTGCATGGTGGTTACTTGATTTGAGAAAGTCTAGCGAAGAACTAACCCACCTTCGTTCCAGCATGATACCCTGCACACCGGGATCCGTGTGGTCTGGGATGATTTACGACATAGTTGGCCAACATTGTCTTGTGACATAGTGACCTGTCTCAATTAATTTATTTACTACCACATGTTTTGACATGTAAGTGTGATTATGAACTATCCAGGGTAGACCCAAGGGAGGGGTCGAGCCTTGTGGGATTTTAAATTGAGAAATGATAATGACGTTGTGATTGAGAAACCATTTTTATGGGATTTTGATGTGTTTGAGAAAGAGTTTTGTGATGTGATTTAAAAAGGAGGTTTCTTAAATGAATTGCCCTTTTTATGAGATTAAATGAGAATGAGCATGAGACGATTTTGCATGTTGATGTTTCCATGTTTTATATGCCAATTTTACATGATTTTGATACATGATATATATATTCATATGGCATAGTTTTAATTCCTCATGCTCCTATTATAAATGATTTATGAATAACATTATCAGCATGTAGATAGAGTAGTTATCTACCATGCTTGCATTATTGCCTTACTGAGCGTGTGGTTGCCTATCCCTCTCTATTTTCCCCTCTTACAGAGTGTACATAGCAGCCCAGTGAGGACTGAGGCATTGTATTTTGGATATCCGCTGCCATCCATCGGTAAGAGTTATACATATGAAGATTCTTTTTGTATCTAAACAATTGTAAAAGCACAGTAGTCTTTTTGAGTTGTAATTATGGGGGATGTAGATGTCAGTAATCATATTTTGTATAACTGAACGATTAACGTTCAAATGTATGACATCACTTTTATTAACTGAGAATGGATATTGCGAGTGGATTATTATTGACTCATAGCCCAACAGTGTAGTAGTAAGTTTGTTCACGACCGAGTAGGGAAAGGAATAAATGCGAAAAATTTATTAAGATTTCGGTTAAAAAGAATGAAAAGGGTCGTGATAATTTGTGATAGATTACGGGCTGCTCAGAGCAGACAGAAGAGTTACGCTGATGTGCGTAGATGGCCACTTGAGTTTCAAACTGGAGATTTTGTATTTCTTAAAGTGTCTCCAAGTAAAGGTATCATGTGCTTCGAGAAGAAGAGGAAGTTGAGTCCCCGTTTTATTGGTCCGTTTAAGGTATTAGAGAGAGTGGGAGATGTCGCCTATCGATTAGCTTTGCCCCCACAGCTTTACGCGATTCATAATGTCTTCCACGTCTCGATGTTGAGGAAGTATAATCCAGATCCTTCCTATGTCATCGAGTATGAAGCATTAGATATCCAGGGAGACATGAGCTATGTAGAAGAACCAGTCCGGATCCTCGATAAGAAAGAAAAGGCACTCCGGACAAAGAAAATACCATTGGTAAAGGTTTTCTAGAAGCACCACTCAACAGAATACCATTGGTAATGTGTATGATGTCAGAATGTATAGACAAATTACATTACATATGAATCACAAGTAAAGGATGCTTTTAAGCTCTAAGTATGAATGAAATGTAAAATGAGTATAGAAGCAAATGAATAGGGGTTTAACTTAGGAAATCTGGGAAAATTGCTGTCATGACCCTCAACTTGCCAAAAATCGATGCGAATTTTTCATTTTTCATACATTATTTATTATTCGTCCTTACCTTACCTCGATCGTGATTAGCTACACTCTCAAATCGTTAGGCTGTGTGTCAATGTCTACCTCATCCAACCATAATAATTTAATTTCTAATATAATTTATATGTAAACACTTGTATAAATAAATTAGAGTGTTGTTTACATGCGTTTACATTACTTCACATCCCCAATAGTTACATACAAAATGCTACTGTGCTATCGAAAGTTTAGATACAAAATTTCATCAGTGTGTATACCTTAAGCGATGGGATGCAGCGAATACCAAAAGGGAAAGCCTCTAGTCGCTCTCAGTCTATACTCAAATCTCGGTAGAGAGGGGGAAAATAAGGGGGTGAGCAAACTACACGCTCAGTAAGGCAATCATACGAACAGGTAGATACTGTACTATCTACGTGATCGTGATGCCATGCTCAAATCCATTCATTTCATCATTTCATCTCAAAACATGAATTCATGCTTGTGTTAATGGCATGTAAGGCAATTCATGCTATTTGTTAATGCACAAATCAAATTTCAAGCATGGCATTAATCATCATACATATTTCATAAGTAAAGCATGGCATTAATCATCATGCACCAATGCAGTTTAAAACCATTAACATACTTTCTCATCTCAACAAAAGCAACACTTGTCAGGACTCAGCCCCTCCCTCGGACTGTCCCGACTCATAAAACGTTTCAAACATGGATTTATTCATAAACAAGAGACATGTGAGATAGGTAATATAATAAGGGAAATCTCCTTTAGGACTATGGCCATATCCTGTGATCAAGGCTACACTGATCAAGTGTGCGGGGTATCACCACTATCTGCTTCCACACGGGAGGTGGGTCACGTCTAGCCCGCTGGTCCATAGCAGATCTTGTTCGAAGATGGCATATCACAATCTCAACACGGTACAGCATACTCCGTGGACCCAAATCAACACATCATATCACGCCACATCTCAAAAATGCACGTACAAGCCTATTTAATCGATACGACACCCAGTTTACCCGAAGCTCCTAGCACGACAACAAGTATTGTGGGCATCTAATGCGAGCTATACTCCAGCACCATGCTAAAACCAATATAAAGTCTGTGCGAGCTCAACTCTAGCACAACATCATAAAAATCCATGTGAAAACTAGTGCGAGCCACTCTCTAGCACTCATGTGTATGAAAACACCTCAAATCTCGTGCGAGTCATACTCTAGCACACTTTCATTCTCACAAAATCCATGTAGGTGGCTCAATTCTTTGCAAAACATGGTTATCAACCAAATTAAATCATTTCTTTTGTAAATCATTTCAAATGTCAGCCAACCCACCAATCATTTGTAAAAAAGCAACAAAATAATGTTTTCAAGCATCATGCTTTTGTTTTCATGCACATTTCTCAAAACCCAACTCTTTGCCCTTCAGTCACCCAATAATCATTTCCTAGTAACACATGCACTCTAGCAAAACATTTAAGCGCCCAAATTGTGCACAGATATCTCTAAGAGTCCACACAATTCCCTTACCTCGATTTACTCGGGGTGCGACTCTTTTCCTTTACGCTTATCGCGCTCTTGACTCAACTTGCTCCGGTGTATCCTCGGGAGCTGCAATTCATTCATCAAACACTCGATTTAGTGTTGCTAACTCTCATTCAACTATGCATTTTACCCAATGCCTTAACTATTCATTTTACCCCTTTTTGGGTAAATCTCACAATCTATTCCATAACACCATCTTAAATCCATACCCACAACACCATTATCACCTAAATATATCCTATTCATCATTTATTCCACTACATTTCACTTTCTCACACTAACCCATTTCTAGGTTATAATCATTCCATTATATTCTAGATGGTTTCTACCAGTACTAAGCACACCAATCAACTTTAAAATCAATAACTTAAACAATGTACTTGAGTTGGTGCTTTAGAAACTCACCTAAATTGATTCCCCTTTACTCCAAATGAAAATGTACCTTTGCTCTTTCAATCCCACAAATGGGGGAATGCCTCCAAGCTATGTTGTTCTTCTCCTTGATGTGAACAACTTTGCGTCTAATAGCCTTCCCTCAAATCTTCTTGAAAATTGGTGGATTTAGAGAGAGAAAACTAGGTTTTTGGATTGAAAAAGGAAAGAAATTGTTTTGTCCCGAAATCTGCAGATACAACTGCTCCTATTTATAGATTTAGCTTGATGAGATCGACCTGTCGAGGCATGAGATCGATCTGGTCCCCTTAAAATCCCTCTTTTCACGACAATTTGAAGGTATGAGATCGATCTGTCAAAACCTTGAGAACGATTTGTCTCAGATAGTAGCTTAAGGAGATCGATCTGGTCTTAGGGGAGATCGATTTGCTCCAACCCGAGAGTTAAGGAAATCGATCTATTTCATTAAGGATCGATCTGTATTTTACATAATGTTTAGGAGATCGATCTGGATCCATTAGAGATCGATCTCACCTATTCCATTGCTCGAATAAGAGCATTTTTGGCTCTTCCAGATCGATCTCTCATCCTATGAGATCGATCTGGCATTCATATTTTTCAGATTTTCTGCAGCAGTTTTTCTACAGCAATTCACACCCAAACATCCTTAATTTGCTGCCATGGTCATTTTTTCATCTGATCACCTTTGAGACTTGAATATGACACCCATTAATACTTCATACACTTTAAAACTTGTGTAGAATCTTTGTATAACCAAAGGTATATAATATAAACTAAACGGAAGTGCATAACTCATGCAAATCTTCATTCCATTTACCACACTACTCATATTCCAATCCACTCACATTCATCACATGCAAAAGTCCATTTCTCCATATTCATACTTAATGAAACTCGTATGTACATCACAATCTCTTATTACAAGTGTGTACATTTAATTTATGGACTTTACATCACTTATACTTCACATTACAAGTACATCACCATTTACATATATATACAAAGTTATACTTGCATAGGGTGTCACAACTGCAACTGGAATGTTACAGAACATAGGGCAGATCGATCTCATTGTAAGGGGAGATTGATCTCATTGCCTTGAATTGCAATGCCAAGACATTCTGCAAAAGGGAGATCGATCCCTCACTGACACGAACTAAACGTATTATCCGCAAGTGCACGGGTCGTACAAGTAATAATGGGATTTGAGTCCCAGATTATCATCCCACAGAGAAGTTGATTAGCCTAATTAACTACCGGTTAATCTTACCCTAAGTATATCCTAGCAAATTATGAAATTTAAGTGGGTGATCTACTAAGTTTGAAATTAAAATTACTGAAAATAATAAAAACTAAAAAATAAAGAAAATAAAACCAAGAAAAAATTAACTTAGAGTGCTCTAAGCAACTAAAAGCAACAACCTACAAAAGATAATTAAAACAGTTAAAATGAATTAAAGGAACTAAAATAAAATGCAAAAATGAAAATAACTAAACAAAATTAATTAAATTGAAATTAAACAATCCAAAATGCAATTAAACTACTTAATCAAAAATGCAAATTAAGCTAACTTAAGATTTAATGAAATAAAATCCTAGAAAAATTAAGAAATTAACTACAAATCTAAAAGTCTAAAATATTAACTCTAAACTAATCCTAACTATATCTAATTACTAACTTAACAATAAAATCTAACTAATGCATGAGAAATACTATTTTTGGTTTTTTCAAATTAAAATGAAAACTTAAAATGCATAAAAAGAGTTTAATCTAAGTGAATCCTAAATGCAACTCATAAAAGTAACATTAAATCCTAAATCCTATAAAATTAACATAAAGTTAAATTTAAAATTTAAAAATTAACAAACAAAAGCAATATAACTAACCTATAATTATCATTTAATGAATTACCTAATTTAACAACCAACATAAGAAATTAAAAACAATCAAAACAAATAAAATTACATTAAACACTAAAAGGTAAAGAGCAATTGTAGCCAAACATGGCCTTATCCAGCTAATCCAACCAAGTGGTCCCGATTGGATGCACTGTACACGTCTTCTTCACAATTCATTTCATCTAGGTGCTGTCTTGTACTCCATACTACTGCTGTACATACCGCAAATTCCTTATCCAGCTCTACTACAAGTCTGTCCGCTGGTTCTGCTTCAGGTCTCGATTTGCACAGCTAGCAGGTACGTCCAAGTGTTGCCTCAATTGTTGCAGTGTCGTTCTGCACTGCACATACTTCTTCTTGTATGTTGTTTGATGGCGTTACTGATGTAACCAGAAAACAATACTGCACTAACCTTCATTCCCGAGCTATTTCTCTAGTAAGCAGCCACAGCCGGACAAACACGCAGCAGCAGAACCTCCCTAGCCAGAAATCGTGCATCTCATACAGCCCGGCAACTTCATGCCATCTCGTGCCAGTCCTTTGCTCCTACTGTTCTAATGCAATAGTTCAGCTAAAAACAGCCACTGTTGCCATTTTAAATCAACACAGCAGCAATCGAGCCTCTCCCATCAGCAGCCACACTACTGTCATGGAAATCATAAGAAATTTTTTTGACATGAAACTACTTTAACAAACTTAACATAACAGGGAAACAACTGAGGGAACTAAATCAAAAAGCAGAAGAACATTCTTGGATCAAAATCTAAATTTGAGATAGAACATAAAAGGACCAAGCAGCAACTAAATGCACTAACAAAACACCAACAAAAATTAAAGCATCAACAATATTGGATTTTAATGCAAAATAACACTACGATCTAAGGTGAACAGTAAAAAGAACTTGAAACAGGGGAGAACAGAGAGTGATTATGGTTCTCGGTTTTGGCTACTACACAAGACGCCTTAGTTCTGCTCCGATGCTAGTTGCTGCCAACAACTCCACTTAACAGCAACAACACTCTCGGGTCAGTGAAGAAAACCATACGAATAACCAAAGACTAAATACAAAATATAATTGCAGGAACCGAAAATAACAAAGAATGGCTATCGGGTTGCTTTAGTGTCACTACCACCTTGGTTCCACCAAGCTTTTGATGTAGAGATAATGCTTAACATTAAATCCACATCAAGGCATTAGAACATCTATGGCAGTAATAGACAAGCTTTGTCACCCTAATGAACACAAATGAAGAACAAACAACCATGGAACCTTAGATAAAAGCCAACCGAGAGCTATCAATAATGGGAAAAAAAAAAGATTTTCATGGAAACCTGAAAATAAAGAACTGGGATTAAAAAAAAAAAACAAACAAAAGAGAAATAGAAATGGTAACTATTCATTAATGTAAAAATAACTAAGAACAAGAATTAACAAAAGCTTTTCATGAAAAATTAGGAAATTGCTATGAATAGTAACTTAAAATGGTGGCTATCGGAAAAGAAGGCTAAAAGAAAACAAGGAAAATAAATCCTAAAATTAACTCTAACACTATTCTACCCTAGATTACATTCTTTTTTCAATTGCCATCATTTTCTATTTATATACACACTTAGGGGTACAATGATAATTTTTCATTCTAGATGAGTTGGCATTGTTTGGCCACTTGTCTTCATTTGATTTGCCGTAGAGCAGATATTTCCATGTCACTTGTCGATTTGTCCAGTTGGTTGTGCGATATGGCCCGACGTCTGCCTTCCAGAAGGTTCACACGGTGTCCTTTAATCTTATCGTTTCGAAGTAACTAAAATACGGACACCTGACATCACGCGTGTACAGACGACTGGTGACTCGGTCTGCAAATTAGAAGTGGTCCAACCTCCTTTAGTCTGTTTTTAGCCTAATTTTGACTGAAACGACTGAGTTTCATCCGGATTTAATATATTTGCACATTAAAAAATTTTACTTAAATATAGAGGATAATTAATAAAATAATATGGGAATTAAATAAATAATTAGTAAATTAAGTACAAATAATTCTATTAAAAATAGAATTATCACTCACTCAAGCAGATCGATCTCAATTTACCTCGGCCTGAACAAGATCGATCTCCTCCCATAGGCAGATCGATCTCTAGTTGCCTCTGGATAGGTCAGATTGATCCCTTCTTAAGGCCATATTGATCTCTAAAGATTTCTGCCTGAACCATATCGATCATATCCCCTTGAGCAGATCGATCTCATGCTATAGGCAAATCGATCTCCCGCCTGCAATTGTCAAAATTTTGGAGGAGTTTAAACAAGGGGAGATCGATCTCCACCCCTTGGAGATCGATCTCATAATGTGAATTCTATAAAAATCCTGAAAATTCATGCCTTCTTCCTCAGGCATTCGCAACTCTTCCATTTTTAACAAGAAAACCTAATTTTTCACTCTAGATTTTCAACACCTTCCAAAGGGATTTGAGAAAAGTGTATTTGAGCAAAGTTGTTGCTTAAGAGGAGGAGAGCAATATAGTTGAAAACTAGAGGTTGGATCGAAGGATTGAAGGAGAAAAAGAATCTCTCCTCACATTTGGCAAAAAAGAAGAAAAGTTAAACTAGGTAAGATATTGATGCACTAACTTCTAGTATGTAATCTAGACATTTAGACGAGTTGATTTGGTATATACATTGTTGGCTTAAATGTTCATGTACATGCTTAAGTAACCATGACCTAGAATGAGCATAGTGAGAGAAAGTTGAAATGGCATGGAGTTAATGATGATTTGAGTATGTAAAAATGTTGATAAGCATGTATAGATGATTTTAAAATACTTTGGTGACATCCATATATTGGATTAGATGATGATTGAAAATAGGTATAAGAAGTGTTTGATAAAATGCCATAATGAACGAAAATGATGAATTTGAGGTATTGCGAGGCTAATGTCGGTTAAATATGAATTGGTAGACTCGAGGAGTCTAAATGACTCTCGAGAAATGAATAGAACAATAGAAATGGACTGTAAACCCTATAAATATTCTACATTTAATTAGAGTATAAAAAAATGAGAATAACATATTTTAATGGAAGTACGAATATTCGTTGTAGGACTCGAGGAGTATGGGAATCGAGAAACCCGTGAATGACTGGGAACCCGAAGATACAAGATGTGATGGAGCAAATGTAAGCATTGAGGGACCAGAAATAATATTTGATGTAAAGACTTGTATCGGGAATTTATGAGGAATGATGAAATCTCAATAATATTTCATTTACGAAATAATGAAAATTTCATGGAAGGCATGAACATTTTGTCATTCGGGTAAATAAAAAAAGGGGGGGGAATGTATATATGTATATACATATGTATTTATATATATACTAGGAAAAATTTAATATGGATAAATAATGATATATATATATATATATATATATATATAACAAATATATATATATATATATTGTAAGGTGTGGTATGTATTATATAGGTAGTAATAAATAAATAAAATAAAATAAATGAAATGGAAATAAAAAAATAACAAAAAAAAAAACAACAAAACAATTAAACTAACAAACAAATGTAAATATATATATAAATCAATATATATATATTAATATATTAATATAATATATATTATATGTTATTGTACGGAATTGGCTTTCAAAGAAAGCCAATTCCGCACTTAATGAATTTGGAAAAGCAGAACATCTCTACTAAGCGGGAAAACCAGAAAAAAAAATTGAGAGGATTGCTCGGCTGGGGAAAAGAAGAGAAGAAAAGAAAAGAAAAGAAAGGAAAGAAGAGGGCTGGCCAGGAGGAAGAAAAGAGAAATGAGAAGAGGGAGGAAGAAGGAAAGGGAGAGAAAGAGGACTGGCTGATTGGAGATTGAAGCAAACTGATCGGGGAGAAAGAAAGAAAAAGAAGGAAGGAGAAGAAGAAGAGAAGGGGGGAAGAAACAGAAACAGGGGACATGGGGCAGGAGTCTCCATCTTGGGCTGAGCAGAAAACAAGAAGAATGGCAGAGGAATGAACCGAGATTGGGATGGAGCAGGAAGTAACCGAGAGGCATGAAGCAGGAAAAACATGCGCCATTCTTGCCTGCTCAGACGTGAAACAGTCGTGTGAAACCGAGGAGGGAAATGGAGAAGAGGCCGGGAGGAAAGCAGTAAAGGAAACCTGAAGCAAACTGAGCATAACCGCATTGAAGCATAGTGTTAGACCCTAACAACTTGACCAAGCGCCCAGCTCGCAAGGTTTCTACTGGGGGCGCTGTGACGAGTGCAGAGCACGGGAAAGCTTTGCACGGGGCGCAATGGGACGCGCACCGAAACAGGCAAGACAGGCACTTGGCTTGGGCGGATTGCCAAGCATGAAACGGAGACGCTAACAGACGATGATCGTAGTTTGCGGGTGGCAAGCGAAGGCGAATCCTTAAAAATCGGGATAAGGATAAGGATAAATGCGGGTCATAAGCCGAGATAAGCGGAGAAGTCTTGGCAGACCGAATCACTGGAGATTATCACAGATATAAACTCTGAAGAGCATTGAGGTGGCGATCATCCGAAAAGTCCTTAGTTTAGTAGGAATTAATCCTATAGAGTTTCTGTTGTAATCAAACTCAGTTGCCTACGTGAGGGGGATGTCCTCACTTGCCTATATAAACCCCAGGGGAGGGGGTAGAATATTCATTCATCATTCAGTGAGAGAATCATTCAGGGAGAAAGAGAGTGATAGCTAAGAGCGGTCTTCTTGGCTAAGTTTGTAATCTTTTTATTGCGGATTAATAGAAAGGCTCTTTTCTCTAAAGCTTGAGTGTTCTTTGCTTTATTAGTATACTTTGTCGAGTCGTTTTCTTGCTCAAGTGCTATATCGCTGCGTATTGACTCAGATTTGGGTTAGTGTGAAGATAGGCTGTACTAAGTTGCGGGAAACTTAGGCCATCACTGAAAAAAGTTCTATAGGAGAGAAAGACCCCGTGACAATTTGGTATCAGAGCGAAGTTTTGGATCATGACACACGAGTTGGCTGACAGAGTTGCTGTACTTGAAGCAATGGTGGGCGTACAGCAAGAGGAGGCGGGTACAATGGCTGAGCAGATTCAGGCCATGGCAGGCAGTGTCCAGGAACTGACACAGCTGGCATTTGACATGCAAAAGGAGCATGCTAATCGCTACACCAACATCATGCAGCATGTTCGTGATCTATCGGATAAATTTGAGGTGCAGTTAAATTCCTTGAAGGCTGACGTTTTACTGATGAAATGCGCAATGATTGCTACAGACCATGGGGAGGCATCTAGTAGTAGTAGTGGAGGTGATAGTAGCGATCTTCAGAAGAAGATCAAGGTGCCTGAACCTAAGGAGTTCGCAGGAGTTCGCAATGCGAAGGAGCTTGAGAATTTTCTTTGGGATATGGAGCAGTACTTCAAAGCTGCTCGAATACCGGAGCAGGACCAGGTTACAATCACTAGCATGTACCTCTCAGGGGATGCTAAGCTATGGTGACGAAGCAGACTGGCAGATGATGATAGTGCTGGTCATCCGAGGATTGAAACATGGGACGCACTGAAGAAGGAGTTACGGGATCAATTCCTTCCCTTGAATGCGGCATGGGTCACGAGAGAGGCACTCAAGAAATTGAAGCACACGGGTTCTGTGCAAGATTATGTCATGGAGTTTAGCTCTTTGATGCTAGACGTCAAGAATATGTCAGAGGAGGATAAGTTGTTCAACTTTTTCTCAGGACTTCAGCCATGGGCTCAGGCTGAGTTACGTAGGCAGAACGTGAAGGATCTGCCACAGGCAATTGCGGCTGTAGACAGTTTGGCGGATTACAAACTGGGTTCTTCTTTGAACATTGGGGAAAGGAAGAAGAACCATCCTGATGGAAATAGGGGGAAAGGCAAGAAGGACTGGAAGAAGCACCAGAGAAACAAGGAGAAGGCTGAGTCTTCTGAGCCGAGGGGACCGGATCCACCCCAAAGCAAGGGAGATTGGAGTTGTTTCTTGTGTAATGGGAATCACAAGGCCCGAGATTGCCCTAGACGGACCAAGTTGGCGGCCCTCATGAGTAAGGAGGATCCGGATGACGAATGTCCAAGAGTTACCCCGATGCAGTTGCTCAACGCTATTCGGACCGAGCAACAAACTCCTCATAAGGGACTAATGTATGTCAAAGCTGAGGTGAATGGGAGACCGATTCGAGCGATGCTTGATACAGGAGCAACCAACAACTTCGTTTCATTGAACGCAGTTGAGCATCTTGGCCTGAAAGTCACAAGGAGTAACAATCAGGTGAAAGCAGTAAATTCTAAAGCCCAAGGTATCCAAGGAACGGCTACCGCATCAGTGAAGATAGGGACTTGGCAACAGGATTGTAAGTTCTTGGCTTTACCTATAGATGATTTTGATGTAATCATGGGCATTGAATTCTTTGTGCAAGCAAAGGCATTTACTATTCCACATTTGGGTGGATTGATGATATCTGACGAGACGTGTCTAAACTTTGTCCCTGCGGAGAGAGGATAAGGTACTGGGAAGCCGTTGCTGCAGTCGGCTTCACAAGTAAATACTGGGTTGAAGAAGGGGGAGACAACCATACTTGCTGCCCTGGTTGAGGTGAAACCAGACACGGTTGTCGAGGTACCGGATGAAGTAACGGTGGTGCTGAACGATTACAAGGATGTAATGCCCCCAGAATTACCCAAGGCGCTACCACCTAAACGCGCCATTGATCATAAGATCGAGTTGGAACCGGGAACTAGACCACCTGCACGAGCACCTTACAGGATGAGTCCTTTGGAGTTGGCCGAGTTAAGGAAACAGCTTGGTGAGTTGTTGGATGCGGGATATATCCAACCATCGAAGGCACCATATGGAGCCCCAGTTTTATTTCAAAGGAAGCAGGATGGCACACTGAGGATGTGTGTTGATTACCGAGCCCTGAACAAGGTAACGGTCAAGAATAAGTATCCAGTTCCAAATGTCGCTGATTTGTTCGACCGATTATCGAAGGCGACATATTTTACAAAGTTAGACCTGAGATCAGGATATTGGCAAGTAAGGATTGCCGAAGGAGATGAAGCTAAGACAGCTTGTGTGACGAGGTATGGCTCTTTTGAATTTTTAGTTATGCCTTTTGGTTTAACTAATGCACCTGCGACATTTTGCAACTTGATGAATGATGTCCTTTATGAGTACCTGGATCACTTTGTGGTGGTATACCTAGACGATATTGTGGTGTATAGCCAAACGCTTGCAGAACATGTGGAGCACCTCAGGGTGGTGTTTGAGACCTTGAGAAAACACTCTCTCTATGTGAAGAAAGAGAAGTGTGAGTTTTGCCAGCGGAAGATTATGTTCCTATGTCATAAAGTTAGCAGTGGGAGAATACGGATGGATGAGAGAAAGATCCAAGCCATTGTTGAATGGCAAGCCCCTGCGAAAGTCCCGGAGTTGCGGTCTTTCTTAGGACTGGCTAACTATTACAGACGGTTCATCAAGGGATATAGCAAGATGGTGAGTCTTTTAACTGATCTTTTGAAAAAGGACAAGAAGTGGGTGTGGTCTGATGAATGTGAGCGGGCATTTCGAGAAATCAAGGAAGCAGTGACATCCGAGCCAGTGTTGAGACTGCCAGATTTCAAGTTACCATTTGAAGTTCACACGGATGCCTCAGACCGAGCCATTGGAGGGGTGCTGGTTCAAGAAGGACACCCCATTGCTTATGAAAGTCGCAAGCTGAAGGATGCGAAAATGCGATATTCAGCTCATGAGAAGGAGATGACGACGGTTGTGCATTGTTTGGAGGTGTGGAAGCATTATCTGTTGGGAACGAAATTTGTGGTGGTGACAGACAATGTGGCTAACACTTATTTCAAGACACAGAAGAAGCTAAGCCCGAAGCAGGCACGATGGCAAGAATTCCTTGCAGAGTTCGATTTCACCTGGGTACATAGACCAGGAAGAGAGAACCAGGTGGCGGACGCGCTGAGTCGTAAGATAATCCAGTCTTATGTTGCTTCATTATCCGCTATTGAGACTAACCTGATTGACAGGATAAGGCAGCAGGCATCAGTAGATAAGACTTATGAACAGCTCAGGGAGAACGTTAAATTGGGCAAAGTTCGTAGGTATTGGCTCGAGGGGGATTTGCTGTATGCCAAAGGTAATCGACTCTATGTTCCATCTGGCGGGGGACTAAGGAAAGAGTTGCTGAAAGAAACCCACGACCCTCAGTGGGCAGGACATCCTGGAGTGGAGAGGATGTTGGCATTGTTGTCAAGGACATATTACTGGCCGAAGATGGAGGAAGACATTGAACTATATGTCCATACATGCCACATATGCCAGATTGATAAGACCAAGAGGAAGAAGCAAGCGGGTTTGCTTCAACCACTGCCTATCCCTGAGAGGATATGGGAATCAGTTTCTATGGATTTCATTACGGGATTTCCGGAGATAAACAAGATGAAATCTATAATGGTGGTGGTAGATCGTTTTTCTAAGTATGCTGTGTTCATAGCAGCCCCACATGCATGTACCGCACATGAAGCTGCAGAGTTATTTTTGAATCATGTGGTGAAGATCTTTGGATTGCCCAAGGATATAGTGAGCGATCGGGATATTCGGTTTACTGGGAGATTCTGGACGTACTTGTTCAAGTTGATAGGTTCAGAATTAAAGTTTTCAACGGCTAATCATCCGCAGACAGATGGCCAGACGGAGCGGATTAATGCATTGTTGGAAGAGTATTTGAGGCACTATGTGACCGCGAGCCAAAAGAATTGGGTGAGTTTGCTCGATTCTGCACAGTTTTGCTATAATATGCATAGATCATCTTCCACAGGTATGAGTCCAGCGGAGTTAGTATTTGGACATCAACCTACTACACCTTTGGAATTAGCAAAGACTAAGTCCCAAGGGGAATGCCCAGCGGCATACAGATTTGTGCGAGACTGTCAAGAGTTGATGGAACAGGCTAGGGAGAGCTTGGAGAAGGCACAAAGGAGGATGGTGAAATATGCGGATCAGCATAGGCGGGCACTAGAATTTAAGGTGGGTGACAAGGTGTTACTCAAACTGACGCCTCAGATATGGAGACAAGTCACAGACAAGCGGTATCACAAAGGTCTAGTGCAAAAATACGATGGCCCTTTTGAAGTTATAAAGCGGGTAGGCGCGGTGGCTTATCAGCTGAAACTACCAGAAAGGATGAAGTTGCATCCTACTTTTCACGTGAGCTTTTTGAAGCCTTACCACGAAGATGTTGATCCAGGGAGACAACAGGTAAGGAAAGCTCCACCTACTATGAGAAGCCATTTCGAGAAGAAGGTGGCAAAGATACTTGACCGCAAGGTTGAGGGAACTAGTAGGAAGAATCGGAGAACCTACTACTTGGTGCAGTGGGAAGGTGAAGATGAGGCAGGCGCTACTTGGGAGAAAGACACTTCTTTGTGGCAATTCGAGGATGAGATTAAGGCGTATTTGGAGCTCATTCCGATGAGGGTATCGACTTCCTTCGACGGGGGGAGGGTTTGTTAGACCCTAACAACTTGACCGAGCGCCCAGCTCGCAAGGGTTCGACTGGGGGCGCTGTGACGAGTGTGGAGCACGAGAAAGCTTTGCACGGGGCGCAACGGGACGCGCACCGAAACAGGCAAGATAGGCACTTGGCTTGGGCGGATTACCAAGCATGAAACGGAGACGCTAACGGACGATGATCGTAGTTTGCGGGTGGCAAGCTAAGGCGAATCCTTAAAAATCGAGATAAGGATAAGGATAAATGCGGGTCATAAGCCGAGATAAGCGGAGAAGTCTTGGCAGACTGAATCACTGGAGATTATCACAGATATAAACTCTGAAGAGCATTGAGGTGGCGATCATCCGGAGAGTCCTTAGTTTAGTAGGAATTAATCCTATAGAGTTTCTGTTGTAATCAAACTCAGTTGCCTACGTTAGGGGGATGTCCTCACTTGCCTATATAAACCCCAGGGGAGGGGGTAGAATATTCATTCATCATACAGTGAGAGAATCATTCAGGGAGAAAGAGAGTGATAGCTAAGAGCGGTCTTCTTGGCTAAGTTTGTAATCTTTTTATTGCGGATTAATAGAAAGGCTCTTTTCTCTAAAGCTTGAGTGTTCTTTGCTTTATTAGTATACTTTGTCGAGTCGTTTTCTTGCTCAAGTGCTATATCGCTGCGTATTGACCCGAATTTGGGTTAGTGTGAAGATAGGCTGTACTAAGTTGCGGGAAACTTAGGCCATCACTGGGAAAAGTTCTATAGGAGAGAACGACCCCGTGACACATAGTAACAACGGAAACAGAGCAAGAATGAAACAAGTTGAAGCTGGGAACCGAGAGGGA
Source organism: Firmiana major (assembly GCA_033439115.1). Taxonomy (NCBI): domain Eukaryota; kingdom Viridiplantae; phylum Streptophyta; class Magnoliopsida; order Malvales; family Malvaceae; genus Firmiana; species Firmiana major. The sequence continues at coordinate 57,007,375 of CM065900.1, forward strand.
GATAGCAAGCTGAACCGAGAGGCAGGGGAGAAGAGAGGGAGACCGAAGGGGGTGAAAGGTAGGACAAACCGAGAAAGAGGGCTGGAACCGAGACTGAAAAGCAGAAATGGGAGCTAGGCAGAAAACGTGAAACAGAGCAGGGAGGACCGTGAGGGAGGAAGGGTGATCGGGAGGCAGTGAAGCAGGGGACGATGGTGAAAGGAGACCCAAGAGTTGAAGGGATCGGTGGGGGGCAGTGAAGGCTGGAACCAAGAGCTGCAGAGAGGAGAAAACCGAGAACTGTAGAAAAGAAAAAAAAAGGGAGAGAAAGGCTGGAAATTTGGAAGCCCGAAAATAGAACAAAATTGGAGTAGAAGGTGTAGGCCTCAGTGAAGCAGGAAACGAGGGTTGAATGAGGTTGGTGAGGATGATGATGGGAAGTCTAGACCGAGAGCCAGAATAAGAGGAAGGTAGCTTGTTGCTGGAAACTGAAGAAGAAAAAAAGGGGGGAAAAGAGAGAAAGAGGTAAAATACATATATATATATATATATATATATATATATATGTGTATTTACTGTACATGAATATATATGTGTGGTATATATATGCATGCTAATATAGTTTGAATTAGATAAAAATGGGAATGATGAGGAGTATCCAAACACACATATATAGATATATATTTGTAATATTGTATAATGTAACTTAATAATAATATACATGTATATATATGTGTATATATATATAAATATATTGGTGTACTTACATGTGGGAATATATAGGATATATGTGTATTTATGTGAATATATATATATATATATATTTGAGTATATACATATAGGTGTATATAATGAATGGATATGTTAAGTATATGTACATACAAGGATATATACATGTGATAAGGATAAATGAAAACAAATGATGATATATATATACATATAGGAGTATATAAATATATATATATATGTTTATGTGCATATACATGTAAATGTATATAGAAAATGTGTATGCTTAATATTTGTATGTACAAAATATATAAATAGCAAAGAAAATATATAAACGTGCGTGTCGACTTGGGTACGTACAATAATACGTACACACGCAGTAGTAACGAATAGGTTACGATTTTAACGCAATTTAGAGAATTCGCATGAATAGGGTGCTAAGTATACAACTTTGGTGTAGGTGATCGTAGAAGGAATTAAAGGAGTTACTAGAAGGCGTCACCACTCGAATTCAAAAATTTCGATAAATCGAGGTAAGGGGTGTAATTTAAGATGGTAATGGTATCCGTACCCTTAGACTCTGATTTATTTATGTGTTTTCGTGCCTTCTCGTGCAACCTTGATTGTAAAACAAAACCCGACACCTAATAAGCCCAAGATTTATTTGATCATGTTTTCGAGATAAAGAAATGCTATATGAAATTAAATGCACAGTTTCAAACATGATTTCTGAATAAATGTCATGGTTTCAACTTATGTATGATTGATTTCATGTTTCTGAATGAAATGAAATTTGCTTTCAAAAGGCGATTGTGGGGGCCACCTCTTGAGTCCTACAGGAACAAAGTGCCACACAGTCTGCCTATTTTATAAAAAAGTTTTCAGTTCACAAGAAATTCGATTTTATTACTCGATATTAGTTTATGGGTTACAAAACCCAAGAAAGACTTTGAAAATTCTGTTTTGAGACGAAAGGGCAACGTATAGTGGAATTGTAGGGGGGCCACCTCTTGAGTCCGACGGGAGCAAAGTGCCACACAGATCACAAAAACAAACGAACGTGGGGGCCACCTCTTGAGTTCGACTGGAGCAAAGTGCCACGCGGTTCACAAAGACGTACGATCGTGAGGGCCACCTATTGAGTTCTGTGGGAACAAAGTGCCACACAGTCTGTGTGACTGTGGGGGCCACCTCTTGAGTCCTACAGATGCAAAGTGCCATACGATCAATGCATTTTTGTCATGTTCACCTTTGTGGAGTCTGAACTTCGCCTGCATAGGTTCTGAATTCCCTTTACGGAGGATGATTTTGTTATTGCCGCATGACAATTCTATAAGTTAGTTTAGTCTCCGTCCGATATGAACTATGCTATATGATTTTGATCCTTCGATATATGTTTATGCATCAATTATGCTTTTGAAGTTCTATCGGTTTTGAAATAATTTGGAGTTCTGTGTGTTTCGATAGTTTGTGAGGTAACTGAATAGATTTGTTCTTCGAAATTATATTTCTATCGATTATGTTCTATATATACGCTTTTTGAAAGCTATGTGATATTTGCAAAGAAACGTATCTATTGGTTTTATCATGCATTCAATGTGATTTAGCCACCATGATTATTTTAAATGTGTTTCTTACTGGGCTTTTTCCCGAAAGCTCACCCCTCTACCTTTCAAATTATTTGCAGAGATCTATAGATGCTATTTGCCGCATACATGACGTAGGCTGGTGGGAAAGAACTACCCTAGGCTACTTTTTGTACACGCAGTTAAGGTATACAATAACATTCCTTTACCAGACACATTTGTACGCACAGACATATATTGGGGATATTTTGTTGGGATGTAATTTGTAAGGAAAAACGATGTAAACGATATTATTTTGGATTTATATTTTGAGATGGCTAATATTAAATTGAAATCCATACATTGAGTTGAAAAAGGGGATTGATAAAGTATGCTTGGTAGTTGTAAATATCTAGGATTGTTGGAAAGCATGCCTGGTAGTTGTGGATATCTAGGATTGTCAAAAACAACGAAATTGTAGGTGGGTAGGCTCATATATAAGTCGTTATGCTGTCGAAATTTCTATCGGCCATATAAGTTAAAGTATGAAAACTAATTATAATTACGAATAAAGAATAAGGAAAAGTGTTTTGACACTGCACAGGAATATAACCTAAGTGAATAAGGGAATAAGTGGGTAAATTAAATTCAAAAAAAATTTTCCCCCGATTTTCAAGGGTCAAGGGTCGTTACATGGACTTAAGAGGATATGAGGTCCAAAAGATGTAACAAGGCCAAATTGGTGTAAAATAGCCTCATGCATTGAATTGAAATTCATGCAAATGAGAATTGAGTATATTGAAATACACTAATGTGAGTAGTAAATGCTTGTACTGAAGATTGAGTTGGAGCTAATAAAATCGGATCACGAGCATTGGAAAACAAAGAGAAGTGATTTGCACATGATTCAAGGTAATGGATGCAACCTTTTGTGCATAAGTATTTCCTTACTGATGAAAATGCTTTGGTAGCATAAAATGAGTATACAAATGAGCATACTTATTGAGAAAAGTGTTTGATTTAAGATTTATCACTTGAGTGCATGTTTTGTTGGTTTGAGCTCGGTTTTGTGATTTAAGTTATTTATGAGCAAATATATCTTTTTATTTAAAAGATAATTATAAGAAAAACTATCATAAGCTCTACGTGAAGGTGAAACTATTTTCTACATAATAATGGCATGTGATTTTCGAGACTAAAAGGCTTGTCATGAAACTTACACTTCGATTGACGTCGAGGCTTTTCTAGGCCCGGGACGTGAGATGCCTCCGTTTTGGTAACGTGAGATGCTTCTGTTTTGGTAACGTGAGATACTTGCGTTTTGGTAATGAGCGATGCCCTCGTTGAGGATGATGTTACGGGATGATTTCATTCTTGACTTTTTATACTATGCCTAGTCTCCATAATTATTTTGAGATGTGACATATTTGGGAAATGAGATAAAGATGTTTTGATGAACTGTGATTTTAATCACGTATTTATAATCATGTGAATTATGTCATTATTACACTTATGCTTTAATGATGCTTTTAAAGCTCATATGCACTCCTTACTGAGCGAAGTTGAAAGCTCACCCCCCTCATTTTCCTCCCTCCACAGATTACTTACAGTGAGTGATATTACTTGCTGCGTACGTGACATAGGCTGGTGGACGAGACTCTCCCCAGGCTATTGCTTGTACACACGAGAGGTATAATTCAATTCATTTTATAACCCAGACAATTATGTAATACAGACACTTCTATTTAAGTGATGTTGGGATGTAATCAGAATGGTATGTGTATAACAAGTGGATTTCTTTTGATATAATACTAATTGATTAAGAGAATGTGGATGTTGATATAATATTGATTGCTGAGATAGAAAGAAGTTAACTGACACTATTCAGAAATGCAACCCGAGTAGGAAGTTTAATCTAAAAAAATTTTAAATTAGTCATATTTTTCGCACTTCCGGGCTGTAACAAAACTAAAGTCACACGGAGTTTATATATAATTTGTCTTTTAAAATTATATATGTTGCATTAAAATTTCGAGTCTTAAACTTAATAAATATAATTTCTAATAGTTTTAACTAATTATGCACAAAATATAGGCTGAGAGTATGTAAATATTTTAATCATTATTATGAGAGTACATACTGCCAAAAGATTCAAGGCAATGCTAAATATTTTATCATACACTAAAATTTCAAATTTCATGTGCACAACATATAATAATCACTAAAATAAGCCTTATTATTAAATAATTAATATTTAAAGTTATCAAAAAATTTCATAAAAATATTATGAAAATCATAAATAGAATTTTCGTATTAGAAAAGAAAAGAGTCAAAACGAGCTTCGGACAAGGCTACACGCACCATGTTCTTCGTGAACTGAGAACAGGCTTTGTTCTGCTCTGCACTATTTCACTATCTTCAAGCTTTAGCTTGGTCAACCTGACCCAACTAAAATAGGCCCGACCCATTTTGGTCTTTTTAATGCCACATGTAAGACTAAATTTATAAATCCCTTATGTGAAAATTAGAACACTTAGATTGCGTTTAGTATCATAAGAATGATCACTTTGCACTGCAATTTAAATGGCTACAAAGTGATTGCAGCATTTGTTTGAAGTATAGTGGCTGCAAAGTTACTTTTGCAATCACTTTACATCCAATGAATGCAAAATGATTGCATCTAATTTTGGCTGCAAAGTTACTTTGCAACTATAAAGTAAAATAATACACCAAAAATACCTTCCCAACCAAACACATCCTCTTTTAAAAATCCATAACCTTTTATTTACTTGATAATATAATTACATTTTAAATTAATAATAATGTTTCGAATTTTATATTATATTTGATTAACATGTTAATAATTATAACTTTATATTATTTACATTTTAATATAATAATTACATTTTAAATTAATAATAACGTATCAAATTTTATATTACAATTGATTAATATAATAATAATTCTAACTTTATATTAATTACGTTTTAAATTATTAATAATGTATTAAATTCTATATTACAATTGATTAACAAATTAATAATTATAACTTTATATTATTTACATTTTAATATAACAATTACATTTTAAATTAATAATAACGTATCAAATTTTATATTACAATTGATTAAAATATCAATATTTATAACTTTATATTATTTAGATTTTAATATAACAATTACATTTGAAATTATTAATAATGTATCAAATTTTATATTACAACTGATCAACATATTAATAATTATAACTTTATATTATTTACATTTCAATATAATAATTATGTTTTAAATTATTAATAATGTATCAAATTTTATATTACAATTGATTTAACATATTAATGAGTATAACTTTATATTAATTTACATTTTAATATAATAATTACATTTTCAATTAATAATAATGTATCCAATTTGGTTTTATACTTGAGAGTATTTTTTAAATTTGTCATTATATTACCAACAAAGTGTTAGTTTACCAAACACTAAAATGTTACTTTTCTTGCAACTTAAGCAACACTTCACAATGTAAACCAACACCATGCAATGCTACTTTTCTTGTAAATTAATTCTCAACACACTTTCCGACACACTTTCCGACAATCACTGCAATCACTTACATGTAAAGCACCAAAAGTCATCAAAAGTAGAAGCATAATTAATAGGATTATGACAAGGCTAGTCTTCCTTTTTCTACTTCTCTTTAAGGTGGCTCTCAATGGTAGACACTAATTGTAATGCCTGGGAAACGTGAAAATTATGGCTAATTTAAAATTTTCTTTTATAACTTAAACTCGTACTTAAGGTGTATTCCTGTTCAGTGTCAGATTATAACTTATCTTTTCGTTGTTAAACTTTCTTATATTCGACAATTTTATATTTCATTTTTAATGAAATTCTGGCAGTATAACACTTATACATAACCCTATCCACCTGCAAGTTTCCAACAAACAATAACTAACCACAAGAAGTTGATTTTCCTTTTTTTTTTTCTAAAATTTTATTCTCAAGAATCCATGAAATGCCCATGATTGTCATTCATCTCTTAATCTCATTACACCCTGTAGCATCATGGATTAAATACATCTTCTGTCACGACCCAAAACTACCCAAAAATCAGAGTAAATTTTTCGCGTTTTGTTATTTTCTTTCATGCTTACCTGTCCTCTGATCGTGACCACACTCCACTAACAAATTGGGCTGTGCGTCAATGCCAGTCCCACCATACATTTACCATATAACTTAATTCTTTCTCAGTAATTTATAAGTGTTTACAATATTTATACATCCCCTAAAGTTACTTATAAACATGTTACTGTGCTATGCTCATTTAGATACAATACGTACAAGTGTATATACCTTAAATGATGGGCAGCAGCGGATATCCAGAATGCAGTACTGAGTTGCCTCAACGTCTACTGGAGATTATCTGTGGGAGAAACTGAAAGGGGTGAGCACATCAAGCTCAGTAAGGCAATCCTACGAACAAGTAGGTAACCATACTACCTACATGAACGTGGTGCCATGCATAAACCACCCTTTCTCCACACATTTTAAAACAGATGATATGAGTTATGATGTTATGTAAAACACGTTCGCATGGAAAATTCAACATGCAACTCATTTTAAATCATTTCTTTCTCATTTAAAAATTTCACAATAAAGTCAGGACTCGACCCCTCCTTCGGGTGATCCTGACTCACACAAAACCATGAAAATCGCTTTACATCACACATGGGTTTAAAAAGCATGGAAATAGCATCATGCAAATTTAGTTTAAAACCCAGTTTCAAACATCGTCAAGATCATCAACATGCGAGACTAGGCAACGTCTGTATATCGGCAATAACCAGGACTATGGCCATGTGTCCTCGGGAGTTCCTCTGCTACACAGATCCTAGTGTGCGAGTTCTCACCATGATCGGGAACCGCCCGGGAGGTGGGTCACTCCATCTCGTCGGTCTTATCTGATCCCATGCATCCGAAGATGCCAACGTATCACAAAGATACAACGTATCACAAAGATACCACAAGGTATATCGTACTCCATGCTACTTGCACGGTACATCGTACTCCGTGGACCCATATCGCTCTAGGTACTCCAGCCCAAATGGCCTACTTCCCACAGAGAGGTTTTGTTTCTTATATCATATCTCAATACTCATGCCATGTCTCAAAACGCACGTGCGAGCCTATTTAATCGGTGACACACAGTCTACCCGATGCTCCAAGCACGGCTCATCGCATGTCCTCATAAATATCAGTGCGAGCGATGCTCAGCACTCTTATCAAATCAAGTAAAACTAGTACGAGCTAAGCTCTAGCACTCTGTATGCAAACCATATGAAAAGCTGGTGCGAGCGAAGCTCCAACACCCTGTCTCAAAAATCACATAAAAATATGGTGCGAGTTAGACTCTAGCACCCTGTCACGAAAATCATATATATATATGTATACAAATCTGGTGCGAGTTGGACTCCAGCACCTATGCATGTAAAACTCTAGTGCGAGCTCTCGCTCCAGCACTAATGCATGCATCACACAAATCAATATATCGTGCGAGCTGAGCTCTAGCATGTCACATGTCAATAAAAACACGTAGGCGGCTCTGTTTCCTCAAAACAGTTTTCAAAACAATTATATCGTTAAAAGCATGCAATGCTGTGCATTTTCTTTCAAGGTTAGCCAGCCTACTCATGCATGCATTAAAATGTCTCCAGAACGAGCAAAAACCTCTTGTTCTTGCTCCTCCCAATTTTTCTTAAATTTGTAAATTTTACCCTTAACAAGGGTATTTTGGTAATTTGCCCATTCGGGGCACTAAAATTATTATTTGACCTCTAGACCCTTCAGATAATTTTTAAAGGACTGCAAATGAACTTAAAATTTCGTAAAGTTACCTCTAGCAGTCCGCAGAATTTCCTTACCTTATTTTCCTATCGAGCCTGACCTTTCCTCTGATGTCACGTCGCACAGTCCTATCTGCTCCCAATCCGATGTCCGGAACTGCGTATATTTATTCCTCAGGTCAGATATTATACAACTTAATTGTATTTAATACTTTCTGGGCTTAATTTAAATCATTGGGCTCATTTATCCCTATTGGGCCCGGTTGCACCTTAATGGGCCTTAATCGGCCTTAAGCCCGTTTTCCACTTAATTTTTACATTATCGAGGCCTATTGGGCTCATTGGACCCACCAATAATTTATTGAGCCTCGTTCTAACCCTCGAATATCTCAATTTAGTATTTACGACAATTTATCTAAATTTTCAGAATTTAATTCAATTTATGCGAAAATTAAATTCATATCACGCATAACGAGGTAATTATCATAAATAAGGGTTACATACTCGAGATTCCATGCTAGTACGCAAATTGAGGCTGTCTCAAGCTCTCGTGGGATGCCAATTGTCGAGCTACACAATTCCATAATTTTTCGGGTAAGTTTTCAGTCCAAAATTAATTAAATTAAATACTCCAAAATTTAATTCGGGTCAATTTCGACCACTACTGACTTACCCGTAGCTCGATTGTATCGTCGAGATTTTTTTCCAATTTTTCCTCTTTTTCCTTTTTCCCTTTTTCTTCTTTTTCCTCTTTTTCCCTTTTTCTCCTTGGCTGAACCGGTTCAGACCGGTCCGGTTCAGCCCGGTCGGACCGCCGATCCACTCCGGTTTGGTCGGTTCGCCCCCTTGTCGGTCGGTTCTCCATCGGTTTCCACCGCCAGTGGCTCCGTTGGGTCGTCCGCAGCACGAATCTGGCCTCAGCTTCGGTCGAGGTCGCCGGAAGGTCGCCGGTCCGGCTCATCTCCCTTGGCCGTCGGAACCCATTTCTTTCTCTTCGTCGTCGTAGGCGATTCCCGTCTTTTCATCGGCTGATACCGGTATCAAAAGAACCGCCATCGCCTGGGCTTTCAGAATCTGGCCTCGGTTTCGCCCGAATCGCCGCCGTTTGCCGCCGGTGGCCATTTCTTCTCCCTTGGCTTCTCGTCCGTTTTTCGGCGTTCTCTAACGTCCTTGGCACGCGTCACCGATGGCAGACGACTCACCTGGCGTCGGGCTTCCTTCGTCGGCCCTCGCCTGGGGTCCCTGGCCGCCGGTGGCTCGTCGGGCTTCCTCGGTTGCCGTTTTCGTTTTCTGCTTCTCGCGATTTCGTTTCAGTTTTCTCTCTCCCCGATTTGTTTCAATCTGATTCCTTTTTTTTTTTCAATTTACTAATTTATTTTTATATATTTATTATTTATTTTAATCATTAAAATACATTAAAATACCCAAAATATCTACCAAAAATTATTATTTTATTCCAAACTCATTAATTTAATTTTTATTTAATTTATTTATTATATTTTAACCAATTTTTGGATATATTTTTTTGAATTAAAAATTCCGATTAATCCCGATTAATTCCAATAGATTAATATCTTGATCAGTTTAATCCAGAATAAATTTATTTCACCTTTATTGAACAAGATTTCTCAATCCATTATTTTTAATAAATTTTTCTCATCGAATTTATATTGACTTCCCTTCACGAATACTCACTCACTTCGCATTTTAAATCCTTATTTCCAATCCGAATCCCTTTTAGTTAAATTTTTGACCATTTTCATCCCTCATAAAAATTTACGATTTAATTTCGGGTCTTACAAATCTCCCCTACTTAAGGAATTTGGTCCTCCAAATTAGAACCAAGTCATATGAGTCCATATACAACTCCGGATACATCGATCGTATCATACTCTTAAATTCTCATGTGACCTTTTTCGGAGTGTATTACTACCAAAGGACTTTAATTAAGGAGATCATCTTAAACCTCAATACTTTCTCTTTCCTGTTTAATGCACGAATCAACTTTCAATATACTTATATTTGCATTAAGCTGAATTGTTGAATCTCATATCCTATCACCTATGCTGGATCTGGATAGTATTTCCGAAGCATCAAAAGATGGGACACATTGCGAGTGCCTGCTTATTCAAGTGGAAATGCCACCTACAGGTCTGATCTTCCACTTGTCCAATCTCTCAAAAGATTCAATCCAACGAAACTCAATTTACCTTCTTCCAAAAGTTCGCTATGTCCTTATTCTCTTAGGACAAGAAACATTTCAACCATACTAATTCACCCTCGGTGAATTCCAATACTTTTCTATCTGCTCTGAGGTGTTTTTAATCTCTCATCCTTAACTAAACATCCTCAGAGACTTATTATCCAAAGTCAAAAATAATTCTATCTGTCACCCACTTTTTCTTATCCAATTTGGGGAATAACCCCTACAGCCATACACTGCCTCATATCTAGTTATCCCGATACTCAAGTGACAACTGTCACTATTGGTGAATTCGATTTGTAATAACTGATCATCCCAGAAGCATAAAAAATCAAGGGCACACGCTTTCATCGGATCCTCCAGAACCTGTACAGTCCTATCTAACTGACCATCTGTCTGAGGATGGAAAGCTATGCTAATACTCAGTCGGGTTCCCATAGTTTCCTAAAAATATCCTCAGAGGTGGGAAGTGAAGCGAGAATCCCTATATGATACCATGCTCGCTGGAACGCTACTTAATGTTCCACAATCTACTTTATACATGAATCCTCATACACACTCTGAGTATCTGGGGATTTCATAACCAGAAGGTGGGTAGACTTAGTCAATTTATCGACTATCATCCAAATAGCCTCGTAATTCACCTGGATCCTCTGTAACCCATCACGAAATTCATGGAGACTTGCTCTCATTTTTCGTGCCGTGTCGATAGGTAGAGGCTGCAATAACCCTGCAGACTTTTAATACTCTACCTTATTCTGCTGACATACTAGGCACTTTTTCACAATCTCTACCATATCTCTTTCCACATCTGACCACCAATACCCCTTTTCAGAGAATTTTTTTATATAAATATATTCGTTACTTTCCGTATGCACTGTATATCCCGAAGAGTAAGCTTCTGACAATATTACTATCTCATCAACTGTGGTCCTGGGGAGCACTTATACTATCTCTGAACCTCTCTGTAAATCATCAACACATTGTGAACTCTGTCACTGTACCCTTCTGAATATGACCCAAACTATCGACATCCTGTCGATCATCACGCAAAGCCTATGCAATTCGGGCACACTCATCCGGTTCTAATCTCAGGCTAGCTGTCACATAATCACAGTCATCATCAGAAGGAATCACATCAATATTGAGGCTCATGACTGCTCTAGCAGCTCACGCTTCCTGACCATCATATGTAATACCATCCTGAGGCTCTTTCTGCTCAAGGCATCAGTCATCACATTAGCCTTTCCTGGGTGGTACAATTTTCACAATCAAAATCTCTCAGAAGCTCTAACCCACTATGTATTCTCATATTCGCCTCTTTCTGTGAAAAACAGATACTCGGGGCTTTATGATCAGTGCATATCCAAAATTTCTCACCCTGTACATAATAGTACCATATCCTCGGTACAAATACTACCGTTGCCAACTTAAAATCATGAGTCAGATAGTTTATTTCATGATCAAGGAGTTGTCTGACTCCATAATTGACTATCTTCCCATTATACATCAATACACAGCTCTTTCATAATTTTGAGGTATCCATACTCACTGAGAACCTCTTGAGCTGTTGGGTATGGTGAAATTAATCACGGTGGTCAGTTCATACTTCACTACACCGAAATTCATGTCACATCTATCATCTTATTTATCATCTCATTCAAAGACCACGTTTTCTTAGTTAAACGTGTCAACCAAGTAGACCATATTGAGAACTCGCAACAACCTATTTGTAAAAGCCATTTTTCCAATTGTTGCTTATAATTTGCCCTGGACTTTAACTACACTCAACATATCATCAATAATGATGATTACAAATCGGTCCAGGTAAAGTTTAAATACTTCATCATAGTCGAGCTCCACTACTTATTTCAATCGTCCATATCCTTGACTTATTTACGCATAAGCGTATAAGATCCTTCAAAATCGTTTACGTTTTCAGGTACTAACCTGCGTCATTTCCTTTTCTTATATTAACGGCTCTTATTAAATTTTACTATGTTAACCTTTATGATTTGTCGAATTTTAATATTCTTATCGTCTTAGTAAAGGTATCCTAATGCTGAAGGTATTTATTACGACGATCGATTTCACGTTGTAGGTTATATATACATACTTTTAGACGCTGTCAAGTCTTCAGGCGGGGAGGTATTTTGAAATACCTTTATTAACTTTCAGACTTAACCACATAGACTGGTTATGGTTATATCCATCTTTATCCTTGGTTATAATTTATATTCCCTACTTATCACTTAATCCCAATTACTTCGCATATTAAGGGTATTCCCTACCTAGAATATGTCTCTTACTCCAATACATCTTGTATTTAGGATTGATCTTATCTTAAAGATTATCTCCTTCGTATATCCCTCATGACAAAACTCTTTCATTATTCACTCCGTGAGTACAATCCTTTACTCCTTTAATTTCAACTGTTGCACCCATTTTTTATCACTTGTCAACACTTATAGTATACTTTTCAGTGATGTTTTCATCCCTGTTTTCAATTTAAAATCTCTATATCCATATTCCGTTAATTAATCCTCCTCTATTGGGGTACTCATTTATCAGTATTGTGCCCAATGATGTAGGCATTCATGCCTTTTACTCACTTATATGCGAATGAAGGCGGTATGAGTAAATGTGTGGCACCAGGATCAATGAACATATGTACTTCATTATTCAAAACAAGTGTGGTATCTTACACCACATCCATGAAACATCAATAGTGTCCTGGTCCAAGACATCCTCTCACCTTCGTCCAACAGCCTACTTTCCTTTTTCTTTTCGGCTATGGCCTCCCTTTTTGTTGCAGCTATACTAACAAAGTTTTTCTCTATCTCTTTACTTTTCTGTGGGGCGATCTCACCCAACCTTGTGCAATCAAAATCAATGGTCCATCTTACCACATTTAACGGCCATTTTCATCAATACAGTGTAGGTATAGACCCTCCTTCCATGGTATCCACCACACATTCTACAGTGATCACACTGCTACTATGTTTCGTAGCAGGTCAGGGTCCTCCAATCACAATGCCCCCCAAGAGTGCCAAAATCGGATGCACTGGGGCCTTACCAATTATCTTACTCCATGACTCGTCAAATTAAATCTTTTACCAATTTCCATTTTCCCATTTTAACATCTCTATCATTTCTCGATTCTCTTTTTTGTCTCTATTTTAGCCCTCACTACCTTTTCCAATCTCAGAGGCATGCAATTCATGTTCTTATTTACCCAACTGTAAATCTGCACACTGCCTCGGTATAAGTAATATCTCACGGGCCAATTGGACTCTAATTAAAAAGTTGAGCCATTTCATGAACTTTTAGACATCTCGACTGTCACTTGTTCATAGTGTCGAGGTAATATCTGCCCAAGAATATAACCGAGTTTCATACTCATAAATAAATCAAATCCTCTAGGTCAGAGTAAGGACTTTTATCTATCATTTCTTTTAAACAATGTCCAGGATATTCTATCACCGGAATACATTCATAAACATTTCTCATCTTAGTTCTGGATGTTTAACACTTAAGATGGGTCGAGCGGGTTTCCACCAATGCTTCGTCTCGCCCTCAAATCCCTTGCATACTCTGAGCAATTAGCTCCCAAAATATTCTCCACACTCCGTTCCAACCTCGCGAAGCGTGTCTCAATACTATCCGATCTCTCTGTCGGACTCAGTGGGGCATGCTCAACATTAACCTCTATTTCAATCTCATCCCGATTCTCATAGGTCAACTAAGCATGACTAGCAGACTCAGGTCTACCTCTACGACCTCTGCCTCGTGCACTATCTCATCTAACGCGACTGATATTAAGCATTCCTGCATTCTCAACCATTTCTTAGTCAAAACCCATCTCGATATAAACTATTGTATCTAACCAAGCATAGTAACACGAGGATGTAATTTCCTAATTACTGACATTGACACACATCTGACCAATTGTGCTCTGATACAACCTTTATATGTCACGACCAAAAACTACCCAAAAATCAAAGTAAATTTTTCACGTTTAGTTATTTTCGTTCATGCTTACCTGTCCTCTGATCGTGACCACACTCCACTAACAAATTGGGCTGTGCGTCAATGCCAGTCCCACCATGCATTTACCATATAACTTAATTCTTTCTCAGTCATTTATAAGTGGTTACGATATTTATACATCCCCTAAAGTTACTTACAAACATGTTACTGTACTATGCTTATTTAGATACAATACGTATAAGTGTATATACCTTAAATGATGGGCAGCAGTGGATATCCGGAATGTATTACTGAGTCACCTCAACGTCTACTGGAGATTATCTGTGGGAGAAAATGAAAGGGGTGAGTACATCAAGCTCAGTAAGGCAATCCTACGAACAAGTAGGTAACCATACTACCTACATGAACGTGGTGCCATGCATAAACCACCCTTTCTCCACACATTTTAAAACAGATGATATGAGTTATGATGTTATGTAAAACACGTTCGCATGGAAAATTCAACATGCATCTCATTTTAAATCATTTCTTTCTCATTTAAAAATTTCACAATAAAGTCAGGACTCGACCCCTCCTTCGGGTGATCCTGACTCACACAAAACCATGAAAATCGATTTACATCACACATGGGTTTAAAAAGCATGGAAATAGCATCATGCAAATTTAGTTTAAAACCCAGTTTCAAACATCATCAAGATCATCAACATGCGAGACTAGGCAACGTCTGTATATCGGCAATAACCAGGACTATGGCCATGTGTCCTCGGGAGTTCCTCTGCTACACGGATCCTAGTGTGCGGGTTCTCACCATGATCGAGAACCGCCCGGGAGGTGGGTCACTCCATCTCGTCGGTCTTATCCGATCTCATGCATCCGAAGATGCCAAGGTATCACAAAGATACAACGTATCACAAAGATACCACATGGTACACCGTACTCTATGCTACTTGCACGGTACATCGTACTCCGTGGAGCCATATCGCTCTAGGTACTCGAGCCCAAATGGCCTGCTTCCCACAGAGAGGTTTTATTTCTTATATCATATCTCAATACTCATGCCATGTCTCAAAACGCACGTGCGAGCCTATTTAATCGGTGACACACAGTCTACCCGATGCTCCAAGCACGGCTCATCGCATGTCCTCATAAAAATCAATGCGAGCGATGCTCAGCACTCTTATCAAATCAAGTAAAACTAGTGCGAGCTAAGCTCTAGTACTCTGTATGCAAACCATATGAAAAGCTGGTGCGAACGAAGCTCCAACACCCTGTCTCAAAAATCACATAAAAATATGGTGCGAGTTAGACTCTAGCACCCTGTCACGAAAATCATATATATATGTATACAAATCTGGTGCGAGTTGGACTCTAGCACCTATGCATGTAAAACTCTAGTGCGAGCTCTCGCTCCAGCACTAATGCATGCATCACACAAATCAAAATATCGTGCGAGCTGAGCTCTAGCACGTCACATGTCAATAAAAACACGTAGGAGGCTCTGTTTCCTCAAAACAGTTTTCAAAACAATTATATCGTTGAAAGTATGCAATGCTGTGCATTTTCTTTCAAGGTTAGCCAGCTTACTCATGCATGCTTTAAAATGTCTCCAGAACGAGCAAAAACCTCTTGTTCTTGCTCCTCCCATTTTTTCCTAAATTTGTAAATTTTACCCTTAATAAGGGTATTTTGGTAATTTGTCCATTCGGGGCACTAAAATTATTATTTGACCTCTAGACCCTTCAGATAATTTTTAAAGGACTGCAAATGAACTTAAAATTTCATAAAGTTACCTCTAGCAGTCCGCAGAATTCCCTTACCTTATTTTCCTGTCGAGCCTGACCTTTCCTCTGATGTCACGTCGCGCAGTCCGATCTGCTCCCAATCCGATGTCCGAAACTGCGTATAATTATTCCTCAGGTCAGATATTATACAACTTAATTGTATTTAATACTTTCTGGGCTTAATTTAAATCATTGGGCTCATTTATCCCTATTGGGCCCGGTTGCACCTTAATGGGCCTTAATCGGCCTTAAGCCCGTTTTCACTTAATTTTTACATTATCGAGGCTTATTGGGCTCATTGGACCCACCAATAATTTATTGAGTCTCGTTCTAACCTTCGAATATCTCAATTTAGTATTTACGACAATTTATCTAAATTTCCAGAATTTAATTCAATTTATGCGAAAATTAAATTCATATCACGCATAACGAGGTAATTATCGTAAATAAGGGTTACATACCCGAGATTCCATGCTAGTACGCAAATCGAGACTGTCTCGAGCTCTCGTGGGATGCCAATTGTTGAGCTACACAATTCCATAATTTTTTGGGTAAGTTTTCAGTCCAAAATTAATTAAATTAAATACTCCAAAATTTAATTCGGGTCAATTTCGACCACTACTGACTTACCCGTAGCTAATTTGCATCGTCGGGATTTTTCACCAATTTTTCCTCTTTTTCCTTTTTGCCTTTTTCTTCTTTTTCCTCTTTTTCCCTTTTTCTCCTTGGCTGAACCAGTTCAGACCGGTTCGGTTCAGCCCGGTTGGACCGTCGGTCCACTCCGGTTCGGTTGGTTCGCCGCCTTGCCGACCGGTCCTCCGTCGATTTCCACCGCTAGTGGCTCCGTTGGGTCGTCCGCAGCACGAATCTGGCCTCGGCTTCGGTCGAGGTAGCCGGAAGGTCGCCGGTCCGGTTCTTCTCCCTCGGTCGTCGGAACCCATTTCTTTCTCTTCGTCGCCGTCGGTGATTCTCGTCGTTTAATCGGCTGATACCAATCTCAAAAGAACCGTCGTCACCTGGGCTTTCAGAATCTGGCCTCGGTTCCGCCCGAATTGCCGCCGTTTGCCGTCGGTGGCCATTTCTTCTCCCGTGGCTTCTCATTTGTTTTTCGGCGTTCTCCGGCGTCCTTGGCGCTCGTCACCGGTGGCAGACGACTCACCTGGCGTCGGGCTTCCTTCGCCGGCCCTCGCTTGGGGTCCCTGGCCGCCGGTGGCTCGTCGGGCTTCCTCGGTTGCCGTTTTCGTTTTCTGCTTCTCGCAATTTCGTTTCAGTTTTCTGTCCCCGATTTGTTTCAATCTGATTCTTTTTTTTTTCAATTTACTAATTTATTTTTATATATTTATTTATTTATTTTTATTATTTATTTTAATCATTAAAATATATTAAAATACCCAAAATATCTACCAAAAATTATTATTTTATTCCAAACTCATTAATTTAATTTTTATTTAATTTATTTATTATATTTTAACCATTTTTCGGATATAATTTCTCCGTATTTTCGGGATATTGTCCCGAATGACTTTTCGATATATTTTTCGATTATTTTCGGGATTATTTTTTTGAATTAAAAATTTCGATTAATCCCGATTAATTCCAATAGATTAATATCTTGATCAGTTTAATCCAGAATAAATTTATTTCACCTTTATTGACCAAGATTTCTCAATCCATTATTTTTAATAAATTTTTCTCATCAAATTTATACTGACTTCCCTTCACGAATACTCACTCACTTCGCATTTTAAATCCTTATTTCCAATCTGAATCCCCTTAGTTAAATTTTTGACCATTTTCATCCCTCATAAAAATTTACGATTTAATTTCGAGTCTTACATCTTCATATCCGAAAGTATACAAAAGTGATTACATCCCAAAATGTTTATTTACACATAAGAATCTGTACTGTACAGGATGTCTGGGTATAAAATGAATTGTACTTGAAACGTATACAAAAGGTAGCCTAGGGAGAGTTCTGTCCACCAACCTACGTCGTGTATGCGGTAGGTAAAGAAACATTCACTGTAAGTAATCTGACAAGATGAAAAAGGGGAGTGAGCTTTCAGATAGCCATGTAAGGAATGCATTTAAGATAGCAATAGTATTCAAAACATTTAATAAAACGATAATGCTAAATAATAAAATACATTTCTTAATCAAATTGTTTGAAAACATAAAATTTGCCTACTTATGATATATGTCTTTTATATACCAAAATATACTTCATACATTTCTTATTGAAAATGAAACTTCGAAATCCAATAATTGCATAACTATTCATATATTATAATCAAATCGTAACAAAATCGAAACATGACTTCATAACTATACATGCATTAAAATCATATTGCGCCGAAAAGATATGTAACATCAAAATGTGGAGACTAGGCAATCACTATTACTGTCATGTGGGTAATAACTATTTCATCCTCAAAAGAGGGCATCCTCCGAATAGGGAATCAAATACCTATAGCCATGGTAGGGCTGTAAACTGAGCCAGAGTACTACAGTATAACAGAAACGCCACACAGGAAGAAACGACAATGCTGCGAAGGTGACATGTCAAACCCGTATTTTTGATTTACGTATGTAGCTTGTACCTTATGATTCCTATGTGTACGAACATTTTATTTCATAGTTGAATCATAAGAAGAGTATTTACTACCATGCAATCGATTTATTGAGAATTAAAAATGCATGTAAGCTACATAACTGCGAGATAAGGGTTAAATCGATTTTCGAGCTAGTACAGGGGTAAAACGGTCAATTGACCAAAATTCGATATAAATTCGATGAGAAAATTTCATTGAAAATATGAAATTGAGAAATCTTGATCAATAACGGGGCAAATATTGAATTTTGAGTCCAATTGATCGAGATATGAATTTAATTAATATTTTTAGAATTTTTATCTCGAAAAATGAGCCCGAAAATAGTGGAAAAATATACCGAAAAGGTAAAATCAGACTGATAAATTCATTTACGGACTAAATGAATTTAATAAAAATTTTTGGAATATTTTTGGGATATTTTAGGATTTTTAATATTTGTTGGCTTTACCGAGAGGGGGGGTGAATCGGTTTTCTAACATTAATGGGAAATTTTAAATTAATCCTAATTTAATCAGCAAATGAAAGTGAGCAATAATGAAATTAAACAATTTAATGCAAGATAGGGAAGAGAGAAACAAACACAATCGTTTATAGAGGTTCGGCCAAACTCTTGCCTACGTCCTCTCTCTTTGACCTTCTTGTCAAGTGCTTTCTTACTCTCCTTCAACAGAAGTTACAATGTTCCTTTTTCAAGTTAAGGAATAACCTCTCTACCCTTTGCAATACAAAAATGTATTCACCCTGTTACAATTTTATCTCACTGAGGAACAATCCTCTTCTCTCTTAAGGTAAGGATGAATACAAAATGAAGCTTTAATGTGGGTAGGACAAATACAGCTTTTGCACTTAAGCTTATACAATAATTCTCAATAAATGAGGAATGAAGACACAAGGAATGAAGGTATTGAAAGCTTGAGAATGTAAGAAATGTGCAGCAATAGTGTCTCTATTCTCATTGTCTTCAATGCTTGGTTAAATACTGAAGGATTGGTAGTTGAGCATTAAATGCTATTTTTCCCGTTGAGATTTTGCAGAAACTAGCCGTTGGGTACCTCCAGTAGAGTGCCAGATCGATCTGCCATCTTGGCCAGATCGATCTCTTAGTTATAAATCCTGCAAGATCAAAGCACAATAACACAAGGAGATCGATCTCATAGGTTAGCAGATCGATCTGTTAATTTGAAAATGATAGGGGAGATCAATCTGTCGAATAGGCAGATCGATCTTCCAATCTCTCTGTTAAAGGCAAGATCGATATACAGATCGATCTGCCTTGCAATCTCGTAGTGGGGAGATCGATCTCTCAATAACCCAGATCTATCTTCTTAGCTCTCTGACTTTGAGGAGATCGATCTCTTTCTTATCAGATCGATCTCATAAGCTCTCTGTTTGAGTGTAGATCGATCTTACAGATCGATCTACTGTCTTTGCATTAAGGGAGATCGATCTCTTCATAGATCAAATCAATCCCTCAACTCCAGTAATGGGCAGATCGATCTCTTAACCCTTATAGATCGATCTTACTCTTCCTTAATACCTTTGTACAGGTTCAAGGCTTGGCAGATCGATCTCATGTCTTCCTGAGATCGATCTCTCATCCAAGATAAACCCAGGAGATCGATCTCTCATAACCCAGATCGATCTCTCATCTATAGAATTCCCAGGAGATCGATCTCTCATAACCCAGATCGATCTCTCAGCTACAAAAACTCAAGTTCTGGTACTTATAACTTCTAAACATGTTTTTATATCATCTTTATATTATTGAATTTACTTGTTTTGTCATTTCAAAATACATTAACTCAACAATCTCCCCCTTTTTGATATGACAAAACCTATTCAATCAACATGTTTAGTTGCCTATTTTCATTTTGCACAAGCTCCCCCTTTTTGTAAACTCCCCCTTACTTTTGGCTTTTGATCTCTAAACTTTCTTAACTCCCCCTCATTTTAATCATTCCTTTTAAGACTTTAGAGATGTTTCTTAAAGCCATTTACACATCATTTAATTAACCATATGTTCTCTTTTCTTTTAATTAACCATATGTTCTCTTTTCTTCTCCCCCTTTTTGTCATATCAATGGCAAGAAAGAAATAATATTCATGTCATTTCAAATTAACATTTTCATTAAAACTCAGTCAACAAGAAGACAAATGGCAGTTAATTCAAGCAAATTGAGTTCAAATAACAAAGAGTAATGAAAAACATATAACTAAATTAGATCTAGCAACTAAGTCCTATGGTGGAGGAGGAAATCGATCCATGAGATCCTCAATGTGAGTGCGAGTGTCTTGAAGCTCATCAAACATCGCCTCTTGAGCCTCATGAAGATTTGCAAGACCGTCATCCACTTTGCGGTTCAGTTCCTCAAACATCCGCTGCTGAGTTGCATGAAGGTTTGCAAAGCCTTCATCGATTTTTCTGTTGAGGTCACTTATCATCGTCATAATGAGCTCCATGCCAGCAGGTAAGGGTGCAGGTGCAGTGGGCTGAGCAGGTGGAGAAGGTGGACGCGCAGTCGGTGGATCGACAGGCTCATCGAAGGGATCTTCCTCCATAGCTGCTGCAGAAGGCTGTTCCCGTTTCTTCTTTCAGTCGCCCCGGAAGTCTTTGTAGTAGCCCATGTGATGGAGTGTCCCAATGTTGAGGATGCTCTTCGGAGAGGGCATTTCGCAGGTTTCGCAACTGCTATCTATTCCGAGTCAGTGGAGAAAGTAAGCCAATGGTTGTAGAAGCACGATCGTTGTGGCTTGACCTCGTACGATCTTCAACCAGTCTTGATAGATAAAGTGGATGAGGTTGGGTTTTTGACTGGTGGAATGAATGTGGTGAAGCCAAAACCTATCTAACCGTCTAACAGTGGAGTGATGGGTACCAAAAGGACGAAGATTCCAAGAAATGATGAGGTGGAGTAACCAGGGGTGCATTGGGAGGTCACTTGCCTTATCCCCGGGAATATCAAACTCCAAAGGAACTTCCTCATCTTCGTTGGTCAAGCCTTCATCGCGTATGTCAAACGCTTTGGCAAGGACTTCAGTGTCGACGACAATGGATTTACCCATGACATACGTAGTAAATCCGAGAATGTTACAAGTGTCGTTGGGATATAGTTGAGTTCGACATTGGAAAAGAATGCGCGAACGATATTTGGAGGTACGGGAGTATTGGTTTTTAGGAAAGACATCCATCCAAAATCTTCAAATTTGGACATATACGGGAAATCAATGCGGTTTAGGAAAGAGAAATTGATTGTGCGCCAATGTTTAATTGGCATGGTTGAAAAGTATTCTTCATATCGCTTCCTTTTGGCAGGTGTTTTAAAACACCTGTTGAAGGTAGCAACGGAAGAGGGAGGAATGGATTGAGAGGATGACCCGGGTTCTACATTAGATCGGGGAGGTTTTTGGCCTACACTCTTGAGCCTAGGCATGGTTCTAGACACTAGATTGAATCTTAAGGGTAGTTCTCTAGAAACCTATCCAATGGAACAGTAAAAAAATTGCCCTAACTAAGATTACACAAAAACTAGACAAATTTTGAAGAAAAATTTACCAATGTAGGTTACTTGACCCTGATTGATGAGAGGATTTGGCAAGATTCTTACCGAGGATCGATCTGGAGGGAGAATTGAGAGAGGAAGTGCGACAGAAGCTTTAGGGATTTGAGATTTAGAATTTTGAAATTTGGGGATTTTTCGCCAGATTTTATAGTGCAGGGCACAGGAGATCGATCTATCGAGACAACAGATCGATCTGTCATTTCCAGAAGCCCAAGGAGATCGATCTGTCGTATGCACAGATAGATCTGTTTCGAACAGAGGCGTAAGGAGATCGATCTGCCAAATGCATAGATCGATCTTCAGAGGATAGAGACTTGAGGAGATCGATCTGTCGTATGCACAGATCGATCTTCAGGATACAGAGGCTAGAGGAAATCGATCTGTCGTATGAACAGATCGATCTGTTATCTAACAGAGGCTTACGGAGATCGATCTTATGGATAGAAGATCGATCTTCCTAGCTTAATCTTAATGCTTTGGGCTTATTTGAGGTATGGAGATCAATCTATATGAATGGGAGATCGATCTCTCATACTTGTTGCCCAGAAAAATCATTGAAAATCACTTTTAAGACAATTTTGAAATCAAGATTTTGAAGCACAAACATCTTAGGGAACATTCATAAGTCCTAGTTCACCTCTAAGAATGCAAAACCTATATCTATCAAGGGGTTTGGTGAATATATCAGCTATTTGATGTAAAGTGTCAATATACTCTAGAATTATATCCCCCTTTTGCACATGGTCTCTAAGGAAATGATGCCTAATCTCAATGTGCTTGGTTCTAGAGTGCTGAATAGGATTTTTAGATAGATTAATGGCACTAGTATTATCACATTTAATAGAGACTTGTTTCATGTCAATACCATAATCTTTCATTTGTTGTTTAATCCACAACACTTGAGCACTACAACTACCAGCTGCTATGTATTCAGCTTCAGTTGTGGACTGAGCCACACTGTTTTGTTTCTTAGAGAACCAAGAAATTAGTCTATTTCCTAAGAATTGGCAAGTACCTGAAGTACTTTTCCTATCTATTTTGCATCCTCCAAAATCTGCATCTGAAAATGCATGAAGGGTAAAAGTGGAGTCCTTGGGGTACCAAAGTCCTAGTGAGGGAGTGTCCTTAAGGTATCTAAAAATCCTTTTAGTTGCTAATAGATGTGATTCCCTAGGAGAGGATTGAAATCTAGCACAAAGACATACACCAAACAAAATATCTGGTCTACTTGCAGTTAAATAAAACAATGAGCCAATCATAGACCTATAGAGTTTAGTATCTACACACTTACCACTTTCATCGTTATCAAGCTTGATGTTGGTGCCCATAGGAGTTGCTTGAGGTTTGCAATTGTCCATTCCAAATCGCTTGAGCAAATCCTTAGTATACTTTGCTTGATTGATGAAGGTTCCATCCTTTGTTTGCTTCACTTGAAGTCCCAAGAAGAAAGTGAGTTCTCCCATCATGCTCATTTCAAACTCAACTTGCATGATCTTAGCAAACTCTTGACATAAAGACTCATTAGTTGAAATAATATCATCTACATACACTTGTACAACTAATAAATCCTTATTTTTATTTTTAATGAATAAAGTGGTATCCACTTTTCCTCTTGAAAATCCCTTTTCTATTAAAAATTTTGACAACCTTTCATACCAAGCTCTAAGAGCTTGTTTCAAGCTATAGAGTGCCTTAGATAATTTGAAAACATGTTCAGGGAATTCATGATTTTCAAACCCGGGAGGTTGCTCAACATAGACTTCTTCATTAATGAAACCATTTAAGAATGCACTCTTTACATCCATTTGATACAATTTGAAGTTTTTATAACATGCAAAAGCAAGTAACATTCTTATTGCCTCTAGTCTAGCTACAGGTGCATAGGTTTCATCATAATCTATACCTTCTTCTTGTCTATATCCTTGTGCAACTAACCTAGCCTTATTCCTTATGATCACACTATTTTCATCCATTTTGTTCTTGAATATCCATTTAGTTCCAATTATAGAGTGATCACTAGGCCTAGGAACTAGTTTCCATACTTTGCTTCTCTCAAATTGATTTAATTCTTCTTACATTGCTAGGAACCAATTATTGTCATCTAAGGCTTCAATGACATTCCTAGGCTCTATTTGAGATACAAAGGCTATATATTGACACATATTCCTTAGAGATGATCTAGTTCTAACTCCAAGAGTTGGATTTCCCACTATTTCACAATCTTTTACATATCCTAGCTCTCTTGGTGCTCTAGATTCTCTCTCCAATATCTCTATTTTATCTTTATCTTCTTTATTCAAGTCAAGTTTTTCTAATAAATCATCTTCTAATTTTGAGTTTTCCTCCAAGTTTTCATCAAATATTCCAACATCCTCATTATTTGTTGAATCTTTAGATAAATTATTTGACTTATCAAATATCACATGAATTGATTCTTCAACCATCAATGTTCTTTTGTTATATACTCTATAAGCCTTTGAATTCAAAGCATATCCTAGAAAGATTCCCTCATCACTTTTGGCATCAAATTTTTCTAAATTATCTTTCCCATTATTTAAGACAAAACATTTGCAGCCAAAGGGATGGAAGTAACTAATGTTAGGCTTTTTACCCTTATAGAGCTCATAAGGAGTTTTCTTAAGCATGGGTCTAATCATAGCTCTATTAATTATATAGCAAGATGTGTTTATAGCTTCAGCCCAAAAATACTTTGGCAAATTATTCTCACACAACATGGTTCTAGCCATTTCTTCCAAGGTTCTATTTCTTCTTTCAACTACTCCATTTTGTTGTGGTGTCCTAGGGGCTGAGAAGTTATGACTAATTCCTTGATCATTGCAATACTCATCAAATCCTATGTTTTCAAATTCCTTCCCATGATCACTTCTAATGCTAGTTATTGTATACCCTTTTTCATTTTGAGTAATTTTTGTATAGGCTATGAATTTTTCTAAGGCTTCATTTTTTACTCTTAAAAAGAACACCCATGTGAACCTAGTGTAATCATCAACTATTACAAATCCATATTGTTTCCCACCTAGGCTAGTTGTTCTAGTTGGTCCAAATAAATCTAAGTGAAGTAATTGAAGAGGCCTAGTGGTGGATACAATATTCTTAGGCTTAAATGTTGTCCTTTTATGTTTTCCTTTAACACAAACTTCACATATTTCTTCATGATCAAAGGATAGCTTGGGTAAACCTATGACTAGATCCTTTCTAGCTAACTTAGATAGCACATGCATGCTAGCATGACCTAGTCTTCTATGCCATAACCAAGATTCCTTTTTACTGTCTACCATTAGGCATATATTTTCATTTTTGAGTTCATTAAGATAGACAATATATATATTACCTTGCCTATGGCCTAGAAAAAGAACTTTGTTTGACTTAGGATCTACCACATTACATTTCATGCAATCAAAAATTACTTTGTAACCTTTGTCACAAAGTTGACTTATGCTTAGTAAGTTATGCTTTAGACCCCTAATAAGTAATACTTTTTCTAAAGAGAAGTAATCATTACCTATTGAGCCACTTCCTTCTACTTAGCCTTTGGAGTTGTCCCCAAATGTGACCTCTCCACTAACCTTTGATTTAAAAGAGTTGAAGTGGCTTCTATCTCCCGTCATGTGCCTTGAGCATCCACTATCCAAGTACCATGCTTCCTTTGTTTTAGCTTTGTGGCCATGCTCAATCACCTACAAGAAGATTTAAACTTAAGTCTTAGGTACCCCAATTTTCTTGGGTCCTTTGAAGTTAGTGAATGCAATTCTTGATCCCTTTGGGATCCATTTTGCTAATGCATTACAATCCTTTGAGTCAATGACTTCTTTTGGAACCCATATTCTTTTTACTATTATTCCTTTTAGAGTCCTCATCTTTATATTGCAATTATGTGATGCATGTCCCTTTCTATTACAATATGAACAAGTAATTGAAGGTTTATTCATGCTCTTCCTAGCAATAAAACTTTTAAGATGAGTCTCTCTACTCTTTGCATTATATCCTAAGCCATTTTTGTCAAAGAATGCCCTTTGGGTCTCTAGCATGCTATCTACCTTTTGTTGACCCATGTGAAACCTATTAAAGGAATTATATAGATTGCTATTTTTCTCTTTAAGGTCACAAATTTCTAGATTTGAAATCTCTAGTTTCTTTTCACATTCTAATTTATCCCTTTGCATTATCTCATTTTCTTTTCTCAAATTGGATATTATCTTTTTATATTTCATACTCATGCATTCATACTCTAATGCAAGATCATCAAAGGCATCTTGCAATTCATCAAAAGAATATTCATTGAGGCTTGAAGTTACCTTTTCATCCTCAATAGCCATGAAGCACAAGTTAGCAATGTCCTCATTTGATTCATCATCGGAGCAGTCACTGTCGCTCCATGTTGCCACCATTGCCTTTTTTTTGTGGAACCTATCATTGGACCTTTTAAGAAGAGGGCCGTTAAATTTTATGTGTCCTGGTTTTTTACATTCATAACACACAATTGAATCTTTTCTACCTACTTCTCTTGATCTCTCTTATTATTTCTCCTATTACTACCACTAACTCTCATCCTCATGAACTTGTTAAATCTTTTGGCAAACATTGCCATCTCAAGGTCCTCTTCACTACCACTCTCATTCTTAATCTCCTCTTGAGCAGTGGATTTTAGAGCAACTCCCACTTTCTTGGGTGGCTCTTCATTTCTTCTTAATTTCATCTCATAAGTGAGTAGAGATCCTATTAATTCATCTAAAGACAATGTGTGAGGATCCTTAGATTCCTCAATTGCAGTCACTTTAGCTTCCCATGATTTAGGTAAGCTATTTAATATTTTCTTGACCATTTCAATATTAGAATATATTTTTCCTAAGGACTTTAGTCCATTAATTACATCTGTGAATCTAGTGAACATATCACTAATTGATTCTCCTTCCTTCATCCTAAAAAGCTCATAATCATGTGTGAGCATTCCTACCTTAGTCTCCTTCACTTGGGTTGTACCCTCATGAGTTATTGCCAATTTGTCCCAAATTTGTTTGGCATTATCACACCCGGAGACTCTATTATATTCATTTGGACCTAAGGCACAAAATAATGTGTGCATAGATTTAGCATTTAGCTGAGCACATTTAATATCATTTGAATCCCATTCATCTTCTTCTTTAGGGATATCTCTTCCCTCTATTCTCTTTGTAGGGATTTGAGGTCCTTTAATTATAATTCTCCACACTTCATAATCATTTGCTTGAATGAATAACATCATCCTAGTCTTCCAATACGCATAATGTTCTCCATTGAACATAGGAGGTCTAACCGTAGAGTGCCCCTCTCCTACCAAACTAGTTGCTACATTGTTATGAGCCATTTGATCGTTTCTAACTCTTAGGAAGTTGTTCCTATGTGATTAAAGAGTCCTAGCTCTGATACCAATTGTTGGCTCTACCGAGAGGGGGGTGAATCGGTTTTCTAACGTTAATGGGAAATTTTAAATTAATCCTAATTTAATCAGCAAATGAAAGTGAGCAATAATGAAATTAAACAATTTAATGCAAGATAGGGAAGAGAGAAACAAACACAATCATTTATAGAGGTTCGGCCAAACTCTTACCTACGTCCTCTCTCCTTGACCTTCTTGTCAAGTGCTTTCTTACTCTCCTTCAACAGAAGTTACAATATTCCTTTTTCAGGTTAAGGAATAACCTCTCTACCCTTTGCAATACAAAAATGTATTCACCCTGTTACAATTTTATCTCACTGAGGAACAATCCTCTTCTCTCTTAAGGTAAGGATAAATACAAAATGAAGCTTTAATGTGGGTAGGACAAATACAGCTTTTGCACTTAAGCTTATACAATAATTCTCAATAAATGAGGAATGAAGACACAAGGAATGAAGGTATTGAAAGCTTGAGAATGTAAGAAATGTGCAGCAATAGTGTCTCTATTCTCATTGTCTTCAATGCTTGGTTAAATACTGAAGGATTGGTAGTTGGAGCATTAAATGCTATTTTTCCCGTTGAGATTTTGCAGAAACTAGCCGTTGGGTACCTCCAGTAGAGTGCCAGATCGATCTGCCATCTTGGCCAGATCGATCTCTTAGTTATAAATCCTGCAAGATCAAAGCACAATAACACAAGGAGATCGATCTCATAGGTTAGCAAATCGATCTGTTAATTTAAAAATGATAGGGGAGATCGATCTGTCGAATAGGCAGATCGATCTTCCAATCTCTCTGTTAAAGGCAAGATCGATCTACAGATCGATCTGCCATGCAATCTCATAGTGGGGAGATCGATCTCTCAATAACCCAGATCGATCTCCTTAGCTCTCTGACTTTGAGGAGATCGATCTCTTTCTTATCAGATCGATCTCATAAGCTCTCTGTTTGAGTGTAGATCGATCTTACAGATCGATCTACTGTCTTTGCATTAAGGGAGATCGATCTCTTCATAGATCAAATCAATCCCTCAACTCCAGTAATGGGCAGATCGATCTCTTAACCCTTATAGATCGATCTTACTCTTCCTTAATACCTTTGTACAGGTTCAAGGCTTGGCAGATCGATCTCATGTCTTCCTGAGATGACAGAAGAGGAGAATAGCCAAAAAACGCTGAAAACGACAGAAAAGGGAACGGTACCGACGACAGAAGAGGAGAATAGCCGGACCGGCCACTTTCCGGTGGCCTTAGACGAAGCCGAGGCCAGATTCGAGCTGCGGACGACCCAACGGAGCTGCTGGCGGTGGAAACCGGTGGAGAACCGGCCGGCAAGGCCCTGAACCGGAGTGAACCGGAGTGAACCGGGGTGAACCGGCGGTCCGAACCGGTCTGAACCGGACTGAACCGGTTCAGCCAAAAAGAGAAGGAAAAAAGGAGAAAAAGGGAAAAAGAAAAAGAGAAAAAATTGGAGAAAATTCCAGTGATGCAATTGAGCTTCAGGTAAGTCGGTAAGTGGTCGAATTGACCGATTTAAATTTTGGAATATTTTATTTAATTAATTTTTGACTGGAAAATTTACCTAAAAATTTATGAAATTGTGTAGCTCGACGATTGGCATCAACCGAGGGCTCGAGACAGCCTCGAATTTAGTACTATCATGGAATCTCGGGTAAGTGACCCTTATTTATGACAATTTACATCTTTATGCGTGATATGAATTTAAATTCCGCATAAATTGAATTAAATTATGGAAATTTAGATAAATTGTCGTAAATAATAAATTTAGCTATTCGAGAGTTAGAACGAGGCCCAATAAATGGTTGGTGGGCCCAATGAGCCCAATAGGCCTCGATAATGTGAAAATTAAGTGGAAAACGGGCTTAAGGCCGATTAAGACCCATTAAGGTGCAATCGGGCCCAATAGGGGTAAATGGGCCCAATGATTTAAATTAAGCCCAGAAAATAGGAAATACAATTAAAGTGTATGTTATCTGACCTGAGGAATATTTATACGTAGTTTCAGAGGTTTGATTGGGAGCATATCGGACTGCGCGACGAGATAACAGTGAAAAAAGGAAAAGGTCAGACTCGACAGGAAAATAAAGTAAGGGAATTCTACGGACTGCTAGAGGTAACTTTACAAAATTTTAAGTTCATTTGCAGTCTTTTAAAAATTATCTGAAGGGTCTAGAGGTCAAATAATAATTTTAGTGCCCCGAATGGGTAAATTACCAAAATACCCTTGTTAAGGGTAAAATTTAAAAATTTAGGAAAAATTGGGAGGAGCAAGAACAAGAGGTTTCTGCTCGTTCTGGAGACATTTTAATGCATGCATGAGTAGGCTGGCTAACCTTGAAAAAAAAATGCACAGCATTGCATATTTCAACGATGAAATTATTTTGGAAATTGTTTTGAGGAAACAGAGCCGGCTACGTGTTTTCATTGACATGTGACGTGTTAGAGCTCAGCTCGCACGATGTTGGATTTGTGTGATGCATGCATTAGTGTTGGAGCGAGAGCTCGCACTAGAGTTTTACATGCATTGGTGCTAGAGTCTAACTCGCACCTGATTTTACATGATTTTCGTGACAGGGTGCTAGAGTCTAACTCGCACCATATTTTTATATGATTTTTGAGACAGGGTGTTGGAGCTTCGCTCGCACGAGCTTTTCACATGGTTTGCATACAGAGTGCTAGAGCTTAGCTCGCACTAGTTTTACTTGATTTAATGAGAGTGCTGAGCATCGTTCGCACTGATTTTATGAGAACATGCGATGAGTCGTGCTTGGAGCATCGGGTAGACTGTATGTCACCGATTAAATAGGCTCGCACTTGCGTTTTGAGACATGGCATGAGTATTGAGATATGATATAAGAAACAAAACCTCTCTGTGGGAAGCAGGCCATTTGGGCTGGAGTACCTAGAGCGATATGGGTCCACGGAGTACGATGTACCGTGCAAGTAGCATGGAGTACGATGTACCGTGTGGTATCTTTATGATACGTTGGCATCTTCGGATGCATGCATCTGATAAGACCGACGAGATGGAGTGACCCACCTCCCGGACGGTTCTCGATCATAGTGAGAACCCGCACACTAGGATCCGTGTAGCAGAGGAACTCCCGAGGACACATGGCCATAGTCCTGGTTATTGTCGATATACAGACGTTGCCTAGTCTCGCATGTTGATGATCTTGACGATGTTTGAAACTGGGTTTTAAACTAAATTTGCATGATGCTATTTCCATGCTTTTTAAACCCATGTGTGATGTAAATCGATTTTCATGGTTTTGTGTGAGTCAGGATCACCCGAAGGAGGGGTCGAGTCCTGACTTTATTGTGAAATTTTTAAATGACAAAGAAATGATTTAAAATGAGTTGCATGTTGAATTTTCCATGCGAACGTGTTTTACATGACATCATAACTCATATCATCTGTTTTA
Organism: Firmiana major; assembly: GCA_033439115.1. Taxonomy (NCBI): domain Eukaryota; kingdom Viridiplantae; phylum Streptophyta; class Magnoliopsida; order Malvales; family Malvaceae; genus Firmiana; species Firmiana major. The sequence goes on from CM065900.1 coordinate 57,038,517, forward strand.
AAATGTGTGGAGAAAGGGTGGTTTATGCATGGCACCACGTTCATGTAGGTAGTATGGTTACCTACTTGTTCGTAGGATTGCCTTACTGAGCTTGATGTGCTCACCCCTTTCATTTTCTCCCACAGATAATCTCCAGTAGACGTTGAGGCGACTCAGTACTGCTTTCCGGATATCCGCTGCTGCCCATCATTTAAGGTATATACACTTGTACATATTGTATCTCAATAAGCATAGCACAGTAACATGTTTGTAAGTGACTTTAGGGGATGTATAAATATTGTAAACACTTATAAATGATTGAGAAAGAATTAAGTTATATGGTAAATGTATGGTGGGACTGGCATTGACGCACAGCCCAATTTGTTAGTGGAGTGTGGTCACGATCAGAGGACATGTAAGCATGAAAGAAAATAAAAAAAAAACTTAAAAAATTAACTCTGATATTTGGGTAGTTTGGGTCGTGACATGTAAAGGTGGTATCAGAGCGCAATTGGTCTGATGTGTGTCAGTGTCAGTAATTAGGAAATTACATCCCCGTGTTACTGTGCTTGGTTAGATACAATAGTGTATATCGAGATAGGTTTTGACTAAGAAAGGGTTGAGAATGCAGGAATGCCTAACATGAGTCGCGTTAGATGAGATAGTGCACGAGGCAGAGGTCGTAGAGGTAGACCTGTGTTTGCTAGTCGTGCTGAGTTGACCTGTGAGAATCAGGATGAAATTGAAATGAAGGCTAGTGTTGAGCATGCCCCACTGAGTCCGACAGAGAGATCGGACAGTATTGAGACACGCTTCGCAAAGTTGGTGTGGAGTGTGGAGATTATTTTGAGGAACTAATTGCTCAGATTATGAATGAGATTCGAGGGCGCAGCGGAGCATTGGTGGAAACCCGCTCGACCCATCTTAAGTGTTAAACATCCAGGGCTAAGATGAGAAATGTTTATGGATGTATTCCGGTGACAGGATATCTTGGACATTGTTTAAAAGAAATGATAGATAAAAGTCCTTACTCTGACCCAGAGGATTTGATTTATTGATGAGTATGATTTATGAGTATGAAACTCGGTTATATTCTTGGGCAGATATTACCTCGACACTATGAACAAGTGACAGTCGAGATGTCTAAAAGTTCATGAAATGGCTCAACTTTTCAATTAGAGTCCGATTGGCCCGTGAGATATTACCTATACCGAGGCAGTGCACAGATTTACAGTTGGGTAAATAAGAACATGAATTGCACGCCTCTGAGATTGGGAAAGGTAATGAGGGTTGAAATAGAGACAGAAAAAAGAATCGAGAAATGACAGAGATGTTAAAAATGGGAAACTGGTAATTGGTAAAAGATTTGATTTGATTTAATTTGATCAATCATGGAGTAAGATAATTGGTAAGGCCTTAGTGCATCCAATTTTGGCACTCTTGAGGGGCATTGTGATTGGAGGACCCCGACCTGCTACGAAGCAGAGTAGCAGTGTGATCACTGTAGAATGTGTGGTGGATACCATGGAAGGAGGGTCTATACCTACACTGTATTGATGAAAATGGTCGTTAAGTGTGGTAAGACGAACCATTGATTTTGATTGCACAGAGTTGAGCGAGATCGCCCCACAGAAAAGTAAAGAGACAGAGAAAAACTTCGTTGGTATAGCTACAACGAAAAGGGAGGCCATAGCCGAAAAGAAAAAGGAAAGTAGGCTGTTGGACGAAGGCGAGAGGATGTCTTGGACCAGGACACTATTGATGTTTCATGGATGTGGTGTAAGATACCACACTTGTTATGAATAATGAAGTACATATGTTCATTGATCCTGGTGTCACACATTTATTCATACCGCCTTTATTCGCATATAAGTGAGTAAAAGGCATGAATGCCTACATCATTAGGCACAATACTGATAAATGAGTACCCCAATAGAGGAGGATTAATTAACGGAATATGGATATAGAGATTTTAAGTTGAAAACAAGGATGAAAACATCACTGAAAAGTATACTGTAAGTGTTTACGAGTGATAAAAAGGGGTTCAACAATTGAAATTAAAGGAGTAAAGGATTGTACTCACGGAATGAATAATGAAAGAGTTTTGTCATGATTGATATACGAAGGAGATAATATTTGAGATAAGATAGATCCTAAATACAAGATGTATTGGAGTAAGAGACATATTCTAGGTAAGGAATACCCTTAATATACGAAGTAATTGGGATTAAGTGATAAGTAGGTAATATAAATTATAACCAAGGATAAAGATGGATATAACCATAACCAGTCTATGTGGTTAAGTCTGAAGGTTAATAAAGGTATTTCAAAATACCTCCTCGCCTGAAGACTTGACAGCGTCTAAAAGTATGTATATATAACCTATAACGTGAAATCGATTGTCGTAATAAATACCTTTAGCATTAGGATACCTTTACTAAGACGATAAGAATATTAAAATTCGACAAATCATAAAGGTTAACATAGTAAAATTTAATAAGAGCCGTTAAGATAAGAAAAGGAAATGACGCAGGTTAGAACCTGAAAGCGTAAGCGATTTTGAAGGATCTTATACGCTTATGCGTAAATAAGTCAAGGATATGGACGATTGAAATAAGTAGTGGAGCTCGACTACGATGAAGTATTTAAAATTTACCTGGACCGATTTGTCATCATCCTTATTGATGATATGTTGGGTGTAGTTAAAGTCCAGGGCAAATTATAAGTAACAATTGGAAAATTGCTTTTACAGATGAGTTGTTGCGAGTTCTCAATATGGTCTACTTGGTTGACACGTTTAACTAAGAAAACGTGGTTTTTGAATAAGATGATAAACAAGATGATAGACGTGACAGGAGTTTTGGGGTAATGAAGTGTGAACTGACCATCGTGATTATTTTCACCATACCCAACAGCTCAAGAGGTTCTCAGTGAGTATGAATACCTCAAAATAATGAAGGAGTTGTGTATTGATTGTATAATGGGAAGATAGTCAATTATGGAGTCAGACAACTCCTTGATCATGAAATAAACTATCTGACTCATGATTTTAAGTTGGCAACGGTAGTATTTGTACCGAGGATATGGTACTATTATGTACAGGGTGAGAAATTTTGGATATGCACTAATCATAAAGCCCCGAGTATCTGTTTTCATAGAAAAAGAGGCGAGTATGAGAATACATAGTGGGTTAGAGCTTCTGAGAGATTTTGATTATGGAAAATTGTACCACCCAGGATAGGCTAATGTGACGGTTGATGCCTTGAGCAGAAAGAGCCTCGAGATGGTATTACATATGATGGTCAGGGAGCGTGAGCTGCTAGAGCAGTTGTGAGCCTCAGTAGTTGCCACGCCCCGAAAGTGCAGAAAATAGGGCAATTTTAAAACTTTTTATTCATTATTTCACAATTAAGAGTGCATTCCTGTGCAGTGTCATACATCATCACCTATATTATACCTCAGGATCTCGTCATTGAATAATATATATTATATCATATACATTAATCAATCTCAAGTTAATTAATCCTAATACATCCCATACAATGTTATACATCAAGTGTCTGCAATTATAGTAATTGTCTGGGTACATGAAAAGATAAAAGATACCTCAAAATACAATATATGGCCTAGAGCTCAAGTCCTCCACTAGCCACTACTCCGTACGTCGCAGGAAAACCCTTTTTCACTTGAAGAAATCTGGGGGGAAAGAAAACAGGGTGAGCTTCTAAATCGCTAAGTAAAGGGGGTAAGGGACTCATTTCATAAACCAAAATGCACATCACAAAATATTTATTTGTATGTGAAACTCATTAATCTCATTTGAAAACCATAGCATGAAAGTACTCAAAACGACATTCTCATGTCTCAAATCATGTGAAAACATGAAGTAAAAAGGCTCAGTCTAGAGCAATAACAAAGCATGTGAAAATAATGCGATAAATGCTTTCTCAATTAACGTGATAAAATCACTGTAATAATAATGCACGTGGCACAGCCACTAAACACACGTGGCATAGCCACTGATTTAAATTCACACGTGGCATAGCCACTAAACACACGTGGCATAGCCACTGATTTAAATTCACACGTGGCACAGCCACAGAATAGGGTTTCACGTGGCAACGGCCACCAATTAGGGTTCTCACGTGGCAACAGCCACCAAATAGGGTTTCTCACGTGGCAACGGCCACCAAATAGGGTTCTCACGTGGCAACAGCCACCAAATGGGGTTTCTCACGTGGCAACGGCCACCAAATGGGGTTCTCACGTGGCAACGGCCACTAAATGGGGTTTCTCACATGGCAACGGCCACCAAATAGGGTTTCTCACGTGGCAACGGCCACCAAATAGGGTTTCTCACGTGGGAACGGCCACCAAGTATACGTGGCATAGCCACAGAATGGGTTATTCTCACGTTACCAGAACGGAGAAGAATCGGGCTTACATGCTACCAGAACAATGCCCGGTGTGTACTCAAAACTACACACCTAAGTCTTAATCACATAAGACTAGTTTGCCTTCACGTAGAACTCATAGTGGTTTTTCTCTCATAAAACTCATTTGAAAACCGTTTTGTACTCAACACAAAACATAATAAAACCGAGTTCCAATCGGTAAAACACGCACACATTTCTCAAATCTCAATATTGCCTTAACGTAGAGCCCAATTCATTACTCACACAAATTCGACGGTTTATAAAGCAATTTCACACTCAGCTTATAAACGCATAAAATAATGGGCTCCAACCGGCTATAAAAATCGTGTGCAATTGTATCACAACACAACACTCAACATGCTTGTTTTATAAACCACAAATCATGCTATAATAGTGTACAAATCACATACACAAATGGTTTAGTTTCCCTTACCTCTTTGCACCTCGTATAGTGCAATCGTTTCCCCCGTATCACTCTGGAACTCCCGAGCTGTCCAAACGATGTTAAAACATCAATACTCAATTATCTCATCAACCTCAATTCTCAAAAATCGAGCATAATTGCTCATAACACCTCAAATCTCTTGATCCTCATAACTCTACCCCAAACTAGACTCTCATTCACAACATCTCAACGTTCTACATTTCTCATGCCAATTATCTATGCTAATGCACCACATTGTCTAAATTTCTATTTATAGCACAAATTCCCAAAATTGCTAAATATCATTATCACTCCAACCACATTGCAATTTCATCAATCCCTAATCATTTCTCAGCTATTTCAACACAATGACAACCACCATTATCATCAAAATCATCTCAAATATCAAGATCGAGGTTTAGAAATTACCCAAAGCTTGTGAGACGCACAACCCACGCCTCGATTCGATTCGTCCTTCGATTTCCAAGTATGTTGTTCTTCCTTTGATGAGGAACAACTTTCCTTCTTACCACAACTTCTGATTTGGCCAAAAATGGGTGCTTTGGATGAGTGAGAAAGCTAGGTTTCGGTAAAAAAGGGGGTTGGAAGAGAGAGAAAGTGAGATTGCAGGAGAAAAACAGGGGTTCCTTATATAGGCTGAGGGTAGGAGATCAATCTAGCTCTTGATGAGATCGATCTGCATTTGAATTTTGGGACGATTTGGGGCAATTTATGCCTAGGAGATCGATCTGTCGAGGGGTGAGATCGATCTCTTTATGGCTTTATGAGATCGATCTGCTCCTTGAGGAGATCGATCTTCTCCCAAACAGAATCATTTGGAGATCGATCTCTTCCTCATGAGATCGATCTTCTCTCAAACAGAATCATAAGGAGATCGATCCTCTTCCATTGGAGATCGATCTGCTCCTCAAATTCCTCCTTCCTTGTCATTTTTAACTCACCAGATCGATCTCTCCTTCTCCCAGATCGATCTGTCCTCATAACTTCACACTTATTTTAACACTTAACATATAAATCTCCAATTATCATTCCCACAATTCACTTAGCTCAATAAATTACACTTCAAATTCTTATTACATCATTCAAATATATCTAAAATTCTCAGATCTCACATCCTCCCCACCTTAAAAAGAATTTGGTCCTCCAAATTCAACTCAACTAGTCAAATAGATGGGGGTATTTCTCCTTCATGAGATTCTCTAGTTCCCACGTTGCCTCTTCCATTGAGTGATGTTTCCATAAAACTTTCACTAATGGGATGCTCTTAGTTCTCAGTACCTTCTCTCTTCTATCGAGAATCTGGACGGGTTCCTCAGTGTAGCTCATATCCTCTTGAATGTCCATCTCGTCATACTCTATGACATGAGAAGGGTCCGGGTGGTACTTCCTCAACATAGACACATGAAAAACATTGTGTATTCCGGACATCTGTGGGGGTAATGCTAATCTGTAAGCTACCTCTCCCACTCTCTCAAGAATCTCGAATGGTCCTATGTATCGAGGACTCAATTTCCCTTTCTTCCCAAATCGCATGATACCCTTACTCGGTGATATTTTCAGAAATACTGCATCACCAACCTCAAACTCAAGTGGCCATCTACGCACATCCGCGTAGCTTTTCTGTCTACTTTGTGCAGCCCGTAACCTCTCACATATGAGTTTCACACTCTGTACGGCTTGCTCAACAAGCTCGGGAGCATTTATCTTTCTGTCACCGACTTCTTCCCAAGCTACAGGGGATCTACACCTCCTACCATATAGAGCCTCAAAAGGTGCCATTCCAATACTCGCATGATAGCTGTTATTGTATGCAAACTCTGCTAGGGGCAGGTGATCATCCCATGATCCCTTAAAATCCATCGTACATGCCCTCAACATATCCTCCAGGGTCTGAATAGTCCTCTCTGACTGACCATCTGTCTGAGGATGATAGGCGGTACTGAAACTCAATCGAGATCCCATGGACTCCTGAAACTGGGTCCAAAATCTAGAAGTAAATCGGGAATCTCTATCAGAAGTAATACTCACTGGAGCCCCATGTAATCTAGCTATCTCGTTGACATACAGCTCAGCTAAGGCATCCAAAGTATCTGTGATCTTGATGGCAAGGAAGTGGGCACTCTTGGTCAATCTATCCACAATGACCCATATCGCGTCACGACCTCTTCGGGTCCTCAGTAAACCCATAATAAAATCCATGGTGACATACTCCCATTTCCATGTAGGTACAGGTAAGGGCTGTAGTAGTCCTCCGGGCTTCCGATGCTCAGCTTTCACTTGTTGGCATACTAAACACCTGGCCACATACTCTGCCACGTCTCACTTCATACCACTCCACCAATACACCTTTCTCAAGTCTCGGTACATCTTAGTACTCCCTGGGTGCATGGTGTATCGCGAGCAGTGGGATTCTCTCAGTATCTGTCTCTTCAGGGTATCATCGTCCGGTACACAAATTCATCCTCTGAATCTCAACAATCTATCCTCACTGACTGTGAGATCCGACTGCAAACTCTGTTCAGCTTGGCTAACCATGTCTAACACTCTCTGATCACTGCGCTGCCCAGTTCTAATCTGATCCATGATCCTGGGCTCTATTCGCAAGCTAGCCACAAATCCAGTCTCTATCTCTTTAACTCTGATCCGAAGTTCGGCAAACTGCTCCAGTAAATCCCATTCCCTGATCATCATAGCAGATATCATACTCTTCCTGCTCAGGGCATCAGCAACCACATTCGCCTTGCCCGGATGATATAGAATCTCGCAGTCATAATCCTTAAGGAGTTCCATCCATCTCCTTTGTCTCATGTTTAACTCTTTCTGATCAAAGAGATATCTCAAACTCTTATGATCAGTGAAGATCTGGAATCTTTCCCCATATAAGTAGTGTCGCCAGATCTTCAAAGCAAATACCACAGCTGCTAACTCCAAATCATGCGTGGGGTAATTCCGCTTATGGTCTTTCAACTGTCGCGATCCATATGTGATCACTCTTTCGTGCTGCATAAGCACACACCCCAATCCTTGATGAGATGCATCACTATACACTGAAAATCCTCCTGATCCCCCAGGAATAGTTAACACAGGTGCCGCTGTTAACCTCCTCTTTAATTCCTGAAAACTGAGCTCACATTGATCAGTCCATATAAATGGAGTCTCTTTGCGCGTGAGCTTAGTCAAACGGGCGGCAATTCGGGAAAATCCTTCCACAAATCTTCTGTAATACCCTGCCAAACCAAGGAAGCTTCGTACCTCAGTAAATGTCCTCGGTCTCTCCCAATTAAGCACCGCCTCCACCTTGCTTGGGTCCACTGATACTCCTTCCTCTGAGACTATATGACCAAGGAAAGCTATCCGGTTCAGCCAAAACTCACACTTACTAAGCTTTCCATATAATTGCTTATCACGGAGTATCTGAAGTACTAACCACAAATGCTGTGCATGCTCCTTATACGACTGAGAGTACACCAGGATATCATCAATAAAGACTATCACAAATTTATCCAGATAGTCTCTGAACACCTCGTTCATCAATCTCATAAATGCTGCAGGGGCATTCGTCAATCCAAAGGACATCACCAGAAATTCGTAATGGCCATACCTCGTCCTGAAGGCCGTCTTTGGAATATCTTCTTCCTTGATCCTCAGTTGGTGATAGCCCGATCTCAAATCAAACTAGAAAAGACTGATGCCCCTCTCAGCTGATCAAGTAGATCATCAATCCTGGGCAATGGGTATTTATTCTTCACCGTGGCTTTATTCAACAATCGATAGTCTACGCATAATCTGAGACTACCATCCTTCTTCTTGACAAATAAAACCGGTGCTCCCCACGGTGAAACGCTGGGCCTAATGAACCCTTGATCCAATAACTCATGTAGTTGTTTCTTCAATTCCTCAAGTTCCACTAATGCCATCCTGTAGGGAGGTTTAGAGATCGACTGAGTATCTGGTACCAAATCAATGGTAAACTCCAGCTCTCTCTCTGGTGGTAAACCTGGTAATTCATCTGGGAAAATATCCGAAAATTCACAAACCACAGGTATATCCTCAATCCTCGGATGTTCCCGCTCATCGTCTGAGATGAGTGTCTCATAACCTTCACATGAACAATCATATTTAATATTCTCCAAAATAATATTAAAATTCTCAAATTACTTACTAGAATTCCACATATTCATTTCCTCAATATCTCAATCGTACACTGTAAGGTTCAGGTAGGGAGAAAGTTACAACCTTAGTGTAGCAATCTAAGCTCACTCGATTGGCTGCCAACCAATCCATTCCCAAAATTACATCAAATCCATGTATATTCAACATGATTAGATCTGCTAACATCCCTCTATCTCCCACCTTTATCTCACATCCTTTACAGATTAACTCAGTTCTCTGGGATTCACGCATAGGGGTATTTACATGTAGTATATATTCTAGAGGTTCAAACTTCAAGTTTAATCTACATGCAAAATGCTCAGAAATAAACGAATGCGTGGATCCTGAATCAATCAACACATGAGCCTTATGATTACAGATAGAGAGTGTACCTCTTATAGTTTCTGCAGAAGTGTCAGCTGTCTCCTTATCTAGGGCAAACACACGTCCCTGGGCAACAGGTCTCTTTCCTTTCTCTGCAGCAGTGGCCCGTCTCGGGGGATTCACTCTCTGAGGCTGTTGTCTAGTGGGCTCCAATACATGTGGTTTCTGAGGTTGAGGGCAATCCTTCACCATGTGACCCATGTCTCCACATCTAAAACATCCATGGATCGACCCAGTACAACTTCCCTCATGCATTCGGTCACAATTTCTGCAAAACCTTGTCTCTGGCCTGACCTCTCGAGGGGTCTCTCTAATGTTAGGGTACCCTCTGGGTCTCTCTAATCTGCCCTTCTGTACCTCAATCCTTCCTCTTCTGAAGGAACCTCTCCGAGCCTCTGTTTGGAAAATCACTAGCCTCTTGCCCTTATCTCTATTCACCGCTCTGAGCTCATTCTGGGATTGTACCATTTCAATTCCTCTTTTAATCTCTTGTGCTCGTCTCAGAGCATCTCCAAACTCAGTAATACATAGCCCTATCAATCTATCTCTGATGATGGGCTTCAATCCATACACAAACTTCTCTGTGCAGAGCTCTTCACTCTTGAAGGTCTCTGGGTCATATCTCAATAGCGCTGTGAATTGGCTCTCATAGTCATCCACAGACATGTTACCCTGTACCAAACTCAAAAACTCGGCCTGTTTCTTTCTCTGGGCGGCTCGTGGTACATATTGGGTCCTAAAGGCTGTCTGAAACTCTTCCCAACCAATCACATCCTGGCGGGATATCAGAATACCCTGGGTAGTACCCCACCAATCTCGAGCTCTCCCTTTCAACATATAGATACTCATACTGACCCTCTCAGCATCGGTGCACCTTAGATAATCAAATATAATTCTCAACTCCGTCAGCCACTCCTCAGCCTCTGTAGGATCCTTCTTTCCCCTAAGCACGAGTGGATTCATCTTCAAAAAATCCTTCAGTCGGACCATACTTCTATCATCAGGCTGAGTGACGGGAGGTATTGGGGGTATGGGAGGTCCTTGTGGTGGTGTAGGAGTAGTACCCGAGGCATTAACTCCAAAGTATTGCGCGAATAACGCTGCCATCTGCTCAAAACCTTGCCTCACATCGGTCTCAATCCGATTAAATCGAGAGTTAGGACTCTCTGGTTGTGGGACAGGTGGCGAAGGGGACTCTGCCTGCCTCCTCGAACGACCTCGTCGTCCACTCATTCTCTATCTTAACTCGTCTCCTGCGCGTACATATCGAAATCGATCGAAATCTCAATCCTCAATTTCAGTTCATGACCAGACTATTACAGACACTTGGGATGTATTCTATTCCACTTAACCGACACTGACAGTACTAGACACCCTAAGCTCTGATACCAAGAAAACTCTGTCACACCCCGAAAGTGCGGAAAATAGGGCAATTTTAAAACTTTTTATTCATTAATTCACAATTAAGAGTGCATTCCTATGCAGTGTCATACATCATCACCTATATTATACCTCAGGATCTCGTCATTAAATAGTATATATTATATCATATACATTAATCAATCTCAAGTTAATTAATCCTAATACATCCCATACAATGTTATACATCAAGTGTCTGCAATTACAGTAATTGTCTGGGCACATGAAAAGATAAAAGATACCTCAAAATACAATATATGGCCTGGAGCTCAAGTCCTCCACTAGCCACTACTCCGTACGTCGCAGGAAAACCCTTTTTCACTTGAAGAAATCTGGGGGGAAAGAAAACAGGGTGAGCTTCTAAATCGCTCAGTAAAGGGGGTAAGGGACTCATTTCATAAACCAAAATGCACATCACAAAATATTTCTTTGTATGTGAAACTCATTAATCTCATTTGAAAACTATAGTATGAAAGTACTCAAAACGACATTCTCATGTCTCAAATCATGTGAAAACATGAAGTAAAAAGGCTCAGTCTAGAGCAATAACAAAGCATGTGAAAATAATGCGATAAACGCTTTCTCAATTAACGTGATAAAATCACTGTAAGAATAATGCACGTGGCACAGCCACTAAACACACGTGGCATAGCCACTGATTTAAATTCACATGTGGCATAGCCACTAAACACACGTGGCATAGCCACTGATTTAAATTCACACGTGGCATAGCCACTAAACACACGTGGCATAGCCACTGATTTAAATTCACACGTGGCATAGCCACAGAATAGGGTTTCACGTGGCAACGGCCACCAATTAGGGTTCTCACGTGGCAACGGCCGCCAAATAGGGTTTCTCACGTGGCAACGGCCACCAAATAGGGTTCTTACGTGGCAACGGCCACCAAATGGCGTTTCTCACGTGGCAACGGCCACCAAATGGGGTTCTCACATGGCAACGGCCACCAAATGGGGTTTCTCACGTGGCAACGGCCACCAAATAGGGTTTCTCACGTGGCAACGACCACCAAGTATACGTGGCATAGCCACAGAATGAATTATTCTCACGTTACCAGAACGGAGAAGAATCGGGCTTACATGCTACCAGAGCAATGCCCGGTGTGTACTCAAAACTACACACCTAAGTCTTAATCACATAAGACTAGTTTGCCTTCACGTAGAACTCATAGTGGTTTTTATCTCATAAAACTCATTTAAAAACCGTTTTGTACTCAACACAAAACATAATAAAACCGAGTTCCAACCTGCAAAACACGCACACATTTCTCAAATCTCAATATTGCCTTAACGTAGAGCCCAATTCATTACTCACACAAATTCGACGGTTTATAAAGAAATTTCACACTCAGCTTATAAACGCATAAAATAATGGGCTCCAACCGGCTATAAAAATCGTGTGCAATTGTATCACAACACAACACTCAACATGCTTGTTTTATAAACCACAAATCATGCTATAATAGTTTACAAATCACATACACAAATGGTTTAGTTTCCCTTACCTCTTTGCACCTCGTATAGTGCAATCGTTTCAACCGTATCAAGGACTAGCCTCGCATTCCCCTCTGAAACTCCTGAGCTGTCCAAACGATGTTAAAACATCAATACTCAATTATCTCATCAACCTCAATTCTCAAAAATCGAGCATAATTGCTCATAACACCTCAAATCTCTTGATCCTCGTAACTCTACCCCAAACTAGACTCTCATTCACAACATCTCAACGTTCTACATTTCTCATGCCAATTATCTATGCTAATGCACCACATTGTCTAAATTTCTATTTATAGCACAAATTCCCAAAATTGCTAAATATCATTATCACTCCAACCACATTGCAATTTCATCAATCCCTAATCATTTCTCAGCTATTTCAACACAATGACAACCACCATTATCATCAAAATCATCTCAAATATCAAGATCGAGGTTTAAAAATTACCCAAAGCTTGTGAGACGCACAACCCACGCCTCGATTCGATTCGTCCTTCGATTTCCAAGTATGTTGTTCTCCCTTTGATGAGGAACAACTTTCCTTCTTGCCACAACTTCTAATTTGGCCAAAAATGGGTGCTTTGGATGAGTGAGAAAGCTAGGTTTCGGTAAAAATGGGGGTTGGAAGAGAGAGAAAGTGAGATTGCAGGAGAAAAATAGGGGTTCCTTATATAGGCTGAGGGTAGGAGATCGATCTGGCTCTTGATGAGATCGATCTGCATTTGAATTTTGGGACGATTTGGGGCAATTTATGCCTAGGAGATCGATCTGTTGAGGGGTGAGATCGATCTCTTTATGGCTTTATGAGATCGATCTGCTCCTTGAAGAGATCGATCTTCTCCCAAACAGAATCATTTGGAAATCGATCTCTTCCTCATGAGATCGATCTTCTCTCAAACAGAATCATAAGGAGATCAATCCTCTTCCATTGGAGATCGATCTGCTCCTCAAATTCCTCCTTCCTTGTCATTTTTAACTCACCAGATCGATCTCTCCTTCTCTCAGATCGATCTGTCCTCATAACTTCACACTTATTTTAACACTTAACATATAAATCTCCAATTATCATTCCCACAATTCACTTAGCTCAATAAATTACACTTCAAATTCTTATTACATCATTCAAATATATCTAAAATTCTCAGATCTCACAGTAGTGATGTGATCCCTTCTGATGATGACAGTGATTGTGTAACAGCTAGCCTGAGACTAGAACCAGATGAGAGTGCCCAGATTTGACAGGCTTAGCGTGATGATCGGCATAGTGTCGATAGTTTGGGTCAAATTCAGAAGGGTACAGTGATAGAGTTCACAGAGTGTGATGATGATTTACAGAGGTTTCGAGACAGTATGAGTGCTCCCCAAGACCACAGTTGATGGGATAGTAATATTGTCAGAAGCTCACTTTTCAGGATATACGGTGCATACGGAAAGTAAAGAATGCATCAAAATCTCGAAAAGGGTATTGGTGGTCAGATATGGAAAGAGATATGGTAGAGATTGTGGAAAAGTGCCTAGTATGTCAGCAGAATAAGGTAGAGTATTAAAAGTCTGCAGGGTTATTGCAGCCTCTACCTATATTGACACGGCACGAAAATGGGAGCAAGTCTCCATGAATGTCGTGATGGGTTACAGAGAACCCGGTGAATTACGAGGCTATTTAGATGATAGTCGATAGAGTGACTAAGTCTACCCACCTTCTGGTTATGAAATCCCCAAATACTCAGAGTGTATATGAAGATTTATGTGTAAGGAAGATTGTGGAACATTAAGTAGCGTTCCAGTGAGCATGGTATCATATAGGGATTCCCGCTTCACTTCCCACCTCTGAGGATATTTTTAGGAAGCTATGGGAACCCGACTGAGTATTAGCACAGCTTTCCATCCTCAGACAGATGGTCAGTCATAGAAGACTGTACAGGTTCTGGAGGATCCGATGAAAGCGTGTGCCCTTGATTTTTTTTATGCTCCTGGGATGATCAGTTATTACAAACCGAATTCGCCAATAGTGATAGTTGCCACTTGAGTATCGGGATAACAAGATATGAGGCAGTGTATGACTGTAGGGGTTGTTCCCTAAATTGGATAAGAAAAAGTGGGTGACAGATAGAATTATTTTCGACTTTGGATAATAAGTCTCTGAGGATGTTTAGTTAAGGATGAGAGATTAAGAACACCTCAGAGCACATAGAAAAGTATTGGAATTCACTGAGGGTGAATTAGTATGGTTGAAATGTTTCTTGTCCTAAGAGAATAAGGACATAGCGAACTTTTGGAAGAAGGTAAATTGAGTTTCGCTGGATTGAATCTTTTGAGAGATTGGACAAGTGGAAGATAAGACCTGTAGGTGGCATTTCCACTTGAATAAGCAGGCACCCACAATGTGTCCCATCTTTTGATGCTTCGGAAATACTATCCAGATCCAGCATAGGTGATAGGATATGAGATCCAACAGTTCAGCTTAATGCAAATATAAGTATATTGAAGAAGTTGATTCGGGCATTAAATAGGAAAGAGAAAGTATTGAGGTTTAAGACGATCTCCCTAATTAAAGTCCTTTGGTAGTATTACACTCCGGAAAAAGGTCACATGAGAATTAATGAAGTATAATACGATTAATGTACCCGGAGTAGTCTATGGACTTATATGAATTGGTTCTAATTTGGAGGACCAAATTCCTTAAGTGGGGGGAGATTTGTAAGACCCGAAATTAAATCATAAATTATTATAAGGTATGAAAATGGTCAAAAATTTAACTGAATGGGATTCGGATTGAAAATAAGGATTTAAAATGCGAAGTGAGTGAGTGTTCGTGAAAGGAAGTCGGGTTAAATTAATCCCGAACACGTGCAAGGGTAAAATGGTCAAAAGACCGAAACTCGGTATAAATTCGAGAAGAAAAATTTAATTAAAAATAATGGATTGAGAAATCTTGGTTAATAAAGGTGAAATAAATTTATTTCGGGTTAAATTGATCAAGATATGAAGTTATGGGAATTAATCGGGATTAATTGGAATTTTTAAATCGAAAAATAATCTCGAAAATAATCGAAAAATATACCGAAAAGTTATTCGGGGCAATATCCAAAAAATACGGAGAAATTATACCCGAAAAGGGTTAAAATATAATAAATAAATTAAATTAAATTAAATTAATTAATTTGGAATAAAATAATAATTTTTGGTAGATATTTTGGGTATTTTAATGTATTTTAATGATTAAAATATTAATAAAATAAATAAATAAATAATAATAAATAAATTAATAAAAGAAACAAAAGAGAGAAAAAAAAAGAAATCTGAAAACGAGTCGGGGAGAGAGAAAGAGAAGTAGAGACGGAAAACGGAAGCCAACCCGAGGAGGAGATCGGCTTGCCATCCGGCGATCAACGGCCAGGCGGAGGGTCGAAAATGGAAGAGGAGAGGCCGACGACCTCCCTGGTACCAGCGGTGCAGCCCACCGACGCCGAAATCCGACGGATCGAGGGAGAGAAACCGACGGGGAGAGAAGAGGAATCGCCGGCGATCGGCGCCGATTCAGGCCCGACCGACCACAGCCAAGGCTTCCCCAGGCGCAGGCGACTTGTTTAGTGGCAGCATCGGCCCGTAGAACGGTCAAAAAACACCGAAAACGGCGGAAAAGGGAACGGTACCGACGACAGAAGAGGAGAATAGCCGGACCGGCCACTTTCCGGTGGCCTTGGACGAAGCCGAGGCCAGATTCGAGCTGCGGACGACCCAACGGAGCTGCTGGCGGTGCAAGCTGGTAGAGAACCGACTGGCAAAGCCCTGAACCGGAGTGAAACGGGGTGAACCGGCAGTCCGAACCGGTCTGAATCGGACCGAACCGGTTCAGCTAAAAAGAGAAGGAAAAAAGGAGAAAAAGGGAAAAAGAAAAAGAGAAAAAATTAGAGAAAATTTCAGTGATGCAATCGAGCTTCGGGTAAGTCGGTAAGCGGTCGAATTGATCGATTTAAATTTTGGAATATTTTATTTAATTAATTTTCGACTGGAAAATTTACCCAAAATTTTATGAAATTGTGTAGCTCGACGATTGGCATCAACCGAGGGCTCGATACAGCCTCAAATTTTGTACTATCATGGAATCTCGGGTAAGTGACCCTTATTTATGACAATTTACATCGTTATGCGTGATATGAATTTAAATTCCGTATAAATTGAATTAAATTATGGAAATTTAGATAAATTGTCGTAAATAATAAATTTAGCTATTCGAGAGTTAGAACGAGGCCCAATAAATGGTTGGTGGGCCCAATGATCCCAATAGGCCTCGATAATGTGAAAATTAAGTGGAAAACGGACTTAAGGCCGATTAAGGCCCATTAAGGTGCAATCGGGCCCAATAGGGGTAAATGGGCCCAATGATTTAAATTAAGCCCAGAAAATAGGAAATACAATTGAAGTGTATGTTATCTGACCTGAGGAATATTTATATGCAGTTCCGAAGGTTTGATTGGGAGCATATCGGACTGCGCAACGAGACAACAGTGGAAAAAGGAAAAGGTCAAACTCGACAGGAAAATAAAGTAAGGGAATTCTGCGGACTGCTAGAGGTAACTTTACGAAATTTTAAGTTCATTTACAGTCTTTTAAAAATTATATGAAGGGTCTAGAGGTCAAATAATAATTTTAGTGCCTCGAATGGGTAAATTACCAAAATACCCTTGTTAAGGGTAAAATTTACAAATTTAGGAAAAATTGGGAGGAGCAAGAACAAGAGGTTTCTGCTCGTTCTGGAGACATTTTAATGCATGCATGAGTAGGCTGGCTAACCTTGAAAGAAAAATGCACAGCATTGCATATTTCAACGATGAAATTATTTTGGAAATTGTTTTGAGGAAACAGAGTCGCTTACGTGTTTTCATTGACATGTGACGTGTTGGAGCTCAGCTCGCACGATGTTTGATTTGTGTGATGCATGCATTAGTGCTGAAGCGACAGCTCACACTAGAGTTTTACATGCATTGGTGCTAGAGTCTAACTCGCACCTAATTTTACATGATTTTCGTGACAGGGTGCTAGAGTCTAACTCGCACCATATTTTCATATGATTTTTGAGACAGGGTGTTGGAGCTTCGCTCGGACCAGCTTTTCACATGGTTTGCATACAGAGTGCTAGAGCTTAGCTTGCACTAGTTTTACTTGATTTGATGAGAGTGCTGAGCATCGCTCGCACAGATTTTATGAGAACATCCGATGAGTCGTGCTTGGAGCATCGGGTAGACTGTGTGTCACCGATTAAATAGGCTCGCACGTGCGTTTTGAGACATGGCATGAGTATTGAGATATGATATAAGAAACAAAACCTCTCTGTGGGAAGCAGGCCATTTGGGCTGGAGTACCTAGAGCGATATGGGTCCACGGAGTACGATGTACCGTGCAAGTAGCATGGAGTACGATGTACCGTGTGGTATCTTTGTGATATGTTGGCATCTTCGGATGCATGGGATCGGATAAGACCGACGAGATGGAGTGACCCACCTCCCGGACGGTTCCCGATCATGGTGAGAACCCGCACACTAGGATCCGTGTAGCAGAGGAACTCCCGAGGACACATGGCTATAGTCCTGGTTATTGCCGATATACAGACGTTGCCTAGTCTCGCATGTTGATGATCTTGACGATGTTTGAAACTGGGTTTTAAACTAAATTTGCATGATGCTATTTCCATGCTTTTTAAACCCATGTGTGATGTAAATCGATTTTCATGGTTTTGTGTGAGTCAGGATCACCCGAAGGAGGGGTCGAGTCCTGACTTTATTGTGAAATTTTTAAATGAGAAAGAAATGATTTAAAATGAGTTGCATGTTGAATTTTCCATGCGAACATGTTTTACATAACATCATAACTCATATCATCTATTTTAAAATGTGTGGAGAAAGGGTGGTTTATGCATGGCACCACGTTCATGTAGGTAGTATGGTTACCTACTTGTTCGTAGGATTGCCTTACTGAGCTTGATGTGCCCACCCCTTTCATTTTCTCCCACAGATAATCTCTAGTAGACGTTGAGGCGACTCAGTACTGCTTTTCGGATATCCGCTGCTACCCATCATTTAAGGTATATACACTTGTACATATTGTATCTAAATAAGCATAGCACAATAAGTGACTTTAGGGGATGTATAAATATTGTAAACACTTATAAATGATTGAGAAAGAATTAAGTTATATGGTAAATGTATGGTGGGACTGGCATTGACGCACAGCCCAATTTGTTAGTGGAGTGTGGTCACGATCAGAGGACAGGTAAGCATGAAAGAAAATAAAAAAAAGGCGAAAAATTAACTCTGATTTTTGGGTAGTTTGGGTCGTGATAAAAGTGTTTAAGGCCCATTAAGAGTAAACAGGCTCATTTAAGCGAAATGAACTGTATTAAATGTGTAATACAGTAAGAAAAGTGTAATTAACTCAGTGAATGATTAAATGCAGCTCCAGAGTCATATTGAAAGTTGACCGGACTGCCAGATTAGAGCAGCATAGAGGAAGAGAGGTCACACTACGTGATCCGAGGTAGGGGACTCTTGCAAGTAGCTAGAGATATATGTGCATATTTTCGTTGGATTTTACATTCACTGAAATTGTTTGAGGGTCAGAGAAAATTAATAATATTATAAGGACCTGATATGGGTAAATTATGATTTTGCCCCTAGTTAGGCAAAAAGTGAAACTTTGAGAAAAGTTGTAAAAAGCATGGAAATGATGTTTTAAATGGTTTTTACTGCTGTGTAGCAGAAGAGTAGGTGGATGGGCTAATCTTTTGAGATCGATGTAAACTAAGCACACTTTATAGTGCTGATTTTAGTGATTTTTAACATCCCTGTTTTTAAAGAGCCATCTACCGAATTATGTGGAAACAATCGTGCTGGAGCACAACTCGCACTTGATTTCATATGTTTTTCACATACCTTAGTGCTAGAGGTTTACTCGCACTGCATTTATTTGACATGCATTATAGAGTACTGGAGCATTTCTCATACTCAGTTTTTATGTGATTTGTGCATGATAGAGTGCTGGAGCGATTAGCTCGTACTCGAGTTTTACATGAGATGCATGACAGAGTGTTGGAGCATTGCTCGTACTCGATTCTTCATGATTTGTACATGACATAGTACTTGAGCGATTTGCTCGTACTTGATTTGAAATGAGAACTATGCATGACATAGTGCTGGAGGTTTACTCGCACTAGTGTTGATATTTTTACATGCATATACAGTGTTTTGAGGCGGAGCGTTGACTGTGAGTCACACTCAAGACGCGCACTGTAATTTTACGTGATATATAGACATGTTAGAAAAATCGTGACGATTTCCTCCGTGTAGACTGAGTGTCACACTGTTGAGATATTCTCACGTGGATTTAGAGACGTGGCAGTATGAGGGCTAAGACCTATGGCAGGCACCCCACTATGATGTATTTCCATGGTATGAGCGGCTAAGACCTATGGCAGGCACCCCGACCATGATGTATGGGTCTACGAGTGTACGTTGTACCGTGCGTGTGGCATGGAGTACACTGTACCGTGTTTTGTGTTGTGGAGTTGTGGAGGAGAGTTGTTGATAGCTGGCGGTTGTGATGGACTGACCCCCCTCCCGTTACAGCAGTGATAACCCGCACACCGAGTACTGTGTTGCCTGGGATTTCACCACATGTTAGGATATGTACATAGTCCGGAGATGCTCTCTTACGGTAAGATCCTTACGCCCAACATCCTTAAGCCAGAGTGGGCGGGGAGGCTCTCTTACATAGTCTAGAGAGATTGGATTTAGCCATTGAGTCTCGCATGATATATCACATGTGTTTTATGATACGGGTAGACCTGAGGGATGGGTCGAAACCCAGTTTATTTGTGTTGTGATGAGAAACGACATATTTACTGTGTTTTGAATGTAAATGGCATATTTTATATAAAGGCATTCTTAAATGATTAAATATGCACTGTTTTGCATGGATACCTCTGATTGATAAACCAGCATGTGTTTAGTACATGGGATTTTAAATCTATACTATATTATATATATTTTAAACATGCTTTTGAATTGAGAGAAGGAAAGGCAAAGCACTATTTTCAGTAGATAGTATGGATGTCTACTTGCTTGCCTGATTTCCTTACTGAGCGCGTTGATAGCTCATCCCATTCATTTTCTCCCCCATCTCTACAGATTCTCGTCAATAGATCGAGTCGACCAGGGTATTGCATTCCTTTGATCCGCTGCCACTCCCCATCTAGCGAAAGGTATACACATGCGTACTCTTTTGTATCTGAACAATGCATAAACACAGTGATGTACACATTTTAATATAGGGGATGTAATGATGTAATTATACATATGATATGAATGTCATGTATGTATGATACGAAAAAGAATGGTAAGGTATGTATGGATGAGGAGACTAATGCCTATTCACAGCCCAACTGTTGAGGAGATAAAGGTAAGTAAAAAGTGAAAAATTTATTGTGGTTTTTGGTAAAGTCGCGTGTGGGAGGAGGGCGTGACACGACATGACAGACACATAGAATTATGCATGTTATATGTCAACTCCCTTGGGTTCTGTAAGTCGACCCCAGGTTTATTTTAACTCGCATGCTATAAAGAGCCCTTAGTCTCATAACATACTTCTTATCATGCTAAAATCACTTTCAAATTAGTTTGCACAAAAATTTACGAAAATTATGTCTCGAAAAACCACACATATACATGCTTGTTACATAAATCATCAGAACTATGAAATTGTACAAAAATCATGCACTCATAGGTACACAAACATGGGCTGTAGGTCATTTTGAAATTCGTGCTTGTTTTACTAAAGGGCATCATGACATAAATACTTGTTTGCAGGTAAGGAATCACCATTACTAAAATATATTACATCCCTTACCTATCAAATTCTCAGGGCAGCGCAAAATCGTCGAGTATTAGGCTTACCTCGTTTTATGTGCCCATACCATGAGCTTCCACAAACAGTCTAATTAGTATCCAATTTATCTTTATTTACGTTCATATACATGCTACAACTTAAAGGTTGTTAACTAGACCCTTTTTCACTGACTTTTTCTACTTTTTTGGTTTTACTAATAAACGTGTCGGTTTAAGCTATTTCAATAATTTCTTTTCTGTTAACTTCAAACTTATCAACTTAATGACTTAAACATTTATTCAAGTCTCAAATCAATACATCACAACTTATCAAAGTGCCAATTTCCATACTTTTTAGTTTTGCACTAAATTGAGCTATAAACCAAACTTTTCGGTATTAAACTACCATTCTACAACACATTATTCAACCAAATCTCACCATTTCCCTAACAAACCAAGGCTGACCAAAATTGCACCTTACTCTAGAGATTATTTCTTCAATTTCAACTTTAGTAAAAATCATCCAAAATCATCAAACATCAACATATAACTAAATCATCATCTTCAATAAACTTTCTCACCTTGTTGACTAACTTTTACCACTCTTTCCTTCTCCACAAATGGTCCTCAGCTATAGATATACATGTATACAACTTAGAATCATTCAAAACAAGCTTAAAAACCAATCAAGGAATCATAAATCCAAAGTTTCTCTTACCTCTGAAATAGGGCAGTTTCGGCCCCTGTTCTTTTCTCTAACTTTTCACCTAGCAAATCAACTTGTTTGTGTCTGAAATTTTTATATGTGATACAAGGATTAAGAAGGAAGATTGTTTTCTTTTGGCTAACTCCTAATAGTGGCTGCAAGGTGGCTGAAAAAATTTCACAAGTTGGAACAGGGGAGGACATCAACAGCAAGCTTGGGGGAGGAGTTTCTTTCTGGTTTTAGGTCGGTTCAGGGTGTTCTATGGCTTTCTAGAAAGAACTTTAAGTTCTCTTTATTCTGTAAAAGAACATTAAGCTCAAAAGCCTCTTGGAAGCCTTCAAAATGGGATTTCTTGTTGGGCTCGCAGGGTGCTGGGCATGGGCTGCCAGTAACCCCGTTTTTAGAAAATTCCAAAAAAATATTTTCAGCCCATTTTCTTCTAGTTTTCCACTTCTCATGTGTTGTACTAAGTTCTTAGTATGTTCTAAAAAATTTTTGGGCCCACTTTTTTAAGAAAAGTTTCTTGTTTGAGCCCATTTTACCCGATTTAGTCATTACCAATAAAAATTCCTTAAATTTTTTCGGTTTACTTTAAAAAAATTAATTTGATCACCAAAACCTCAAGATTTTCACTCAATTCTAATTCTCTAAGTCAAATATGCCTTATATTAATTTCCTATGGCCTCAGAATAATTTTTACAAATTTATGAAATTTATTCTGAATTTATTTCAATTACTAAGGCCCAATTTCTCAGTTTAGTGCTAATCTGGGTTTTTACTTATTTTTCTGCTTTTGATGACTTAGTTTTACCTTCTTACCACTAAAGCATACTTATAAATGTAATCTCTAGAAAAATACTTCAATTTAAAATCTTACCTTGGGTTTCGTGCCCCGAGCTTCGTGCCACAAATCCAGGTGCTTCAGTTATTCTGGGCCCTACATAATACTTAGGTAAGTCTTGAACTTCTCATTTTAGCTTTTAATAAATAAATAATACTACGAAAAGTTAGGTTTTGCAATTCTCCCCACCCTTTAGGAATTTTGTCCTCCAAATTCAACTAGGTTTGTTAAATAAAGGGGGGTACTTCTCTTTCAAAAGGCTTTCTAGATCCCAAGTTGCTTCTTTTATCGAGTGGTGTTGCCAGAAAAACTTTACTAGTGAAATTTTATTCATTCAAAGTACCTTTTTCTTTCTGGTCAAGGATCTAAATAGGTTCTTCAACATAATTCATATCTCCCTAAATGTCTAAGGATTCATACTCGATGACATGGGAGGGATCCAAATTATATTTCCTTAACATGGATATGTGAAAGATATTATGTATCCTAAAAAGCTGTGGGGGTAAAGCTAACCGGTAGGAAACATCTTCCACTCTCTCTAATATCTCAAACGGACCAATGAAACAAGGACTCAACTTTCCTTTCTTCCCAAAACGTATGATACCCTTGCTCAAAAATACCATAAGGAATACGGAGTCCCCAACCTGAAATTCGAGTGGCTGTCTACGTACATCGGCATAACTCTTCTATCGATTCTGAGTAGCCCAGAGTCTACTACAAATAATTCGAACGCCCTTAGTTGCCTATTTAACAAGATCAAGAGCAAATATTTTCCTGTCACCCACTTCTTCCTAACCTACAGGGGATCTACATCTTCTGCCATATAGAGCCTTATTAGGTGCCATATCGATACTGGCATGATAACTATTATTATATGCAAACTCTACAAGGGGCAAATGATCATCCTATGAACCCTTAAAGTCCAATGCACACGCCCTTAACATATCTACCAAAGTCTGAATGGTCCGCTCGGACTGATTGTCTGTCTGAGGATGATAGGCGGTGCTGAAATTCAGCTGAGATCCCATGGCTTCTTGAAAATGAATCCAGAATCTGGAGGTGACCCTGGAATCCCTATCAAATGTAAGACACACGGGAGCCCTATGCAACCGAGCTACCTGTAACGACCCTTTTTTTACCACACAATTGGTTGGGCTACGAGTCGATAACAGATCAAAATCCATAAATTTGCATATTTAATTTAATTTCCTTGGTAACAACTTAAAGCAAAATAACGATAACTACTTCTTCAATTAATCAGCACTGTAGTTCTTTTGCAAAAAATATTTATGTTTACATTCCCTTAACACATTTCGGATACATTACTGCACTTTTAAAGTATAGATACAAAAATAAATGTCTATACTGGGTATACCTTTAGCGCAGAAGAATGCTTTTTTGACGAATGGCTCTGCAAAATAAACTTATAACGACGATCTCCGCACTAACGAGGCTCTGTTGAGGAAAATAAGGGGGTGAGCTTAATAAGCTCAGTAAGAAAAACACATGGTAGGTAGATAAATACACTACCTATATACTTATGCCACAAATGAGTTTCTCGTAAAATATGCTGGGAATTTTCAATTCAGCAAAATCAAAGATGGAAATTGAAAATATGACCATTTTCGGTAACAACAGATTACTACAAGGAATACATAGTTTCAAAACTTCAAACAGTGAAGTACACAGTTTCAAATTCACAACACACTTCACATTTTCATTTTAGTAATTCCAAATAGATGAGGCAAGGCATTTCATGCTATAATGATAAATAATATGACAATTGGCCAATGTCGATGACTTCGGGCAATCACGGGCCAGGTGTGCTAGGATGTAAATTGTCGTGGGAGTGGTCAGCTACCCAAACGGCTCACACAACAGAAAATACGGTACATCATACTCGCATGCATGGTACACGGTACATCGTACTTTGTAGACCACAATAACATTCATAATTCAATTCAATAACAATCACAATATAGCTTGGTCAAATGTGGCTTTGCACCAAAATCATGTGTGAGCAGGTCAGTATAAGTTCACACAGCAATTCACGACAGCTCTAGAACGGTTTTACTCATAAATCATATTAAAATCTCATGCGAGCAAGTCAATATAAGACCACATAGCAGTACATGATGGATCAATCACGATTTTACTCATAAATCATATTAAAATCCCGTGCGAGCAAGTTAGTGCAAGACCACACAGTAGTACACGACGGCTCCATCACAGTTTTACTCATAAAATTATATTAAATCTAGTGTAAGCATTTTAACGTGATACCTAGCCTACAAGCGTTCAAGCACTTTTACCAATATCAATTTATAAACAATTCATTTTCACATAAATACTTTAAAATCCAATATGATATACGTAGCAATTCGGAATAGGCTGACTAGCCCCTTTTCCTAAAATTTCGATACTTCGATTTGGTCTAGAGTTTTCTATAGTTTTGGTAATTAGTAAATTTACCTTAAATTTTATATCTACATCACACAGAAAATACTCATATTTATCGATAGCAGCACACAAAATTTTCTTACCTTGATGTCTACTCGTAGTCCCAAAAGCCGTAGTGACTGGAGTCAGTAGGTCCCATTCTGCTCGGTTTAATTCCCTAGAACTCTTTTACCTGGGTTCCTAATTTTTCTTTGTGCTTTCTTTCTTATCTCCAAAGGTTATATATATATATATATAATCTTATATATATAAATATATTTTCTTCTTCCTCCTTTTTTTTTTGAATTTCTTCCCTTCCTGCTCTTTTCTTTTCTTTCTTTCTTTTCCTTCTTCTTCTTCTTTTCATTCACCAGCTACAGTTACTGTTCACAGTTACATTCCTTCCCTCAGCGTCGTCACCATCCTCCTCCCTTAGCTCTTTCGTCTGGCGCTGGTGGTCCCTTCAAGTCACCTTGTTTTGGCTACCAGTTTTCAGCTTCCACCGTCTCAAAGTCTCCTTCCCGATCCCTCTGTTCACCCCTATCTCTTTTGTCCAGTATCTGTCTCCTCTACACTTCGATTATAGCTTCAACTCTCAGTTCATTTCCTCATTCATCATCGATCCCCTCTGTTTCATTTCCCAGCAAACCAGCTCCCTTTTTCTTTTCTCTCACCCTCAGCCCTCGGTTACAGACCACTCCCCTCTCTCGATCCCTGCTTCGATCCTCTGTTCCAACCTCTTCTTACCACTTCTCTCCCTGCCACCGTCTCGTCTCGTCTCTCTCTCTCTCTCCTAGTCCTTGCCAAGAGAAGTTGTTAACAACTTCTTTCTTCTGCATTGTGACGAGTTTTACAGTAGCTCCCGGTTGTTGTTGCTGGAAATGTACAGCTCCTTGTTGCTCTGTTTCCTATCTTTTCTATTTGTTCTTCAGCTAGCCCAACCCTTTTCCTTATTAGCTTTATTTTGGTAGACATAGAACAGGGACATGGAAGGCCAACTGATGACGTGAAGATAGGTAAAATGGGAGTAGGTTGGCATGAGACGTGGGGGTACTGGATGCGTGTGTGCAGATGGGTGCAAGTGTACAGGGGCCGATTGTGTGCAGTGGTATGGCAGGGCGAAGCTGGTGTGCAGGAGGATTCAGTGAGGGTTATGCTTCCATTCCATTACCCTACTATTTTCCTCTTCCCCCATGCTTCGTATCTGTTCTTCACTGCCAAACTCCCATCTACTGTACATATATTTATTTACATATGAATTCTTACTCTATTCCCTTATCGAAGCCATTCTTTACTCATTTGTTTCACCCCCTCTGATTTCTTCTTCTTTTCGGTCATCACATAATCCTAGCTTTTTTTTTTTTTTTGCTTTTTTACTTATCTCGTGGCTACTATCCCTTACCTATGTATGTATGTAATCACTTCCATTTATATATATATATATATATATATATATATATATATATACCTATATGCTTACATACGGACATGTTATTCGAATAAGGATTTATGTACACGTATATATGTGTACATTTGTGTGCCTTTGTACGCCTTTGTACATATATATATATATATATATATCTATACACTAATCTTGGTAATAATTAAATATTGCCTACATATCGCCTAAATTATTCTTTCATAAAATAAATATGACCTAAATTAATTATCCATAATTAAGCATAATTTAGTTCCGAGACGCTATCAATTAAAACTGAATATCGAAAAGAAAATTTTTGTGGAGTTTACATTCTCCTCACCTTGGGAAATTTGGTCCCCAAATTTAAGAGTACATTTGTCCTTAAACAGATGCGGGTATTTCTCTCGCACCAAGCTCTTTAATTCCCACGTGGCCTATTCTGAAGTATGATATTACCATAAAACTTTGGCCAAAGGAATCATCTTAGACCGCAATACTTTTTCCTTCCTGTCTAAGATCCGAATCGGTTTCTCCACATACGTCATATTGATAATTCTATTTTTAATAGAATTATTTGTGCTTAATTTCCTAATTATTTATTTAATCCCCATATTATTTTATTAATAATCTTCTCAATTTAATTAAAATTCTTTAATGTGCAGATAAATTAAATACAGATGAAACTCAATTGTTTCAGTCAAAATTGGGCTGAAAATGGACTAAAGGAGGCTAGCCCACTTCTAATTTGCAGACTGAGTCTTCAGTCGTCTAGACACACGTGATGCCAAGTGTCCGTATTTTATTTGCTCCGAAGCGATAAGATCGAAGGACACCGTGCCAACCTTCTGGAAGGCACACGCCGAGCCACATCGCACAACCAACTGGACAAATCGACAAGTGACGTGGAAATATCAACTCTGTAGCAAATAAAATGAAGACAAGTAGCCAAACAATGCCAACTTATCTAGGATGGAAAATTATCGTTGTACCCCTAAATATGTATATAAATAGAAAATGATGGCAATTGAAATAGATAGGTAATTTAGGGTAGAATAGTTTTTAGGGTAATTTTAAGTTAGCATTTTATTTTTCCAAGCTTTCCTGTTTGTTCGACTTTTTAATTTTATTTTTTAGCCACCATTGTTCATCTTTCTTCTCGGCTTGTAAAAGTTCATTCCTTTATGTTTCTTATTTTGTGAGTTTTAAATGAAAAGTTTATAGTTTTCAAATGTTAAGTTCTCGGTTTGCTTCTTGTTTGTAGTTATTTTTATTTTGTTATTGTTCAATTAGGCTCTCGGTTTTGGGGTGCAGCCGAGTATTATGAGAGGCTATGTAAGCTAGTGACTGTGGCTAAACTTCCTCTCATTGCTCCGTTGCATCCATTAGCTCACTGTTCACTCTATTGTTGGTTCAACGTTAGCTGATATTCTGATTACTGCTTATACATTTTATATGTGCATTTGATGTTCTTTTATTTCGTTGAATAGAAGCTACCCAATTGCTGCTTATATTTGTTTGGTTTAGTTTTTTCATTTCTTTGCATAAATCATTTTTACTTTATTGCATTTTTCAGTTGCTGTTTCATGGATCTCCTACAGCTCAAAATTATATTGCTCGGTCTTCATATTCGACATTCGTTCTTTTAAAGCTCAGATTTCGTTTACTGCCTTAATTTATTTTCGTTTTAGACCTAGAGATGCAGCAGGTAGCATCGGTGTAGAGGCAGCAGCTGGACGGCATCATGAAAGTAATAGGGAACAAATCTTTGTTCTGCTCTGTTTCCATTCTTCTGTACTGTTCACTAATTTGTTATTCATCAAGTTTATTATACTGAATGATTTACATTTCTTTGCAGTCTTTTAAGCTTAATCTCTTTGTCTTCTCTCTCTGCTACCGCCTTGTTGTCGGAGACTGGACTGGCTAAAGGTTGGATGGCTTGTGAATATTGCTGGAGTCTTTTATGGAGCAGAGCTGCAAAAAAAACACTGGGCTATCCACTGTTACCATTTACACTTTTAGAGTGGGATAGCTGCTATTTTCTGCAATACTGGTTTGGTTTGTGCTGGACAGAAGAGGATGATATGCACTCTAGGTTGCTGAAGCATGTGCAGGAAAGAGCAGGAAAGAGCAAAAAAGTTGGCGCACCCTTTTCTTTGCTGTGTGTTGCTATGCATGAAATGAAGCAGTGCAATGCAGAGTAGGACAACAACCAATTGCAGGAGCGGGAGCTAGAAATTGCAAGGAGCAGGAGGACAACAACCAATTGCAGGAGCGGGAGCTGGAAATTGCAAGGAGCAGGAGACACTCGTTGGGTAGGCCGAGGAGTGTGCAAGATATCAATACTGGATGCAGCCGTTAATGACAGAACATGGAGCAGCACTTGGAGCAAGTTGTGAGCAGTGCCAGGAGTAGGTTGTGGACCACACTTGGATGCAACAGTGAAGGACAGTACTAAGAGGTAGTAGCAGCACTGGAGCAAAAGCCACGGACGAGTGCTGGCACCTAGACAGAACAGAGAACAGTAAGTTACACCTGAAGCAGCCAAAAAGAAATGGGAACAGTGCACAGTGTGCATGGTCGGGACCACTTGGTTGGATTATTTGATTAAGGCCATGTTTGGCAAATTTGGAAAAGTCCCAATTTAATTTTTATATTTTATTTATTTTTATGGTTGTTATTATTCCTTTTGATATTATTAGTTAGCTTAGGTCAAAGTAGAAGTCTTTAATTAGTTTGCATGTTAGTATATTTTCTTGGTTTGTTAATAGTTAACATTGCACAGTAGGGTTTAAGGCTTTAATTAGGTAGTATTCATTTATAGCATATAGAATAGAATTATTTCATGAATGTTTAATTTAATCTTCATGTTAAATTTCAAAAATCCAAAAATAACATTCTCCTACATTAGTTAGATTTTATTGTTAAGTTAGTAATTAGATATAGTTATGATTAGTTTAGGGTTAATATCTTAGACTTTTAGATTTGTAGTTAATTTCTTAATTTTTCTAGGATTTTATTTCATTAAATCTTAAGTTAGCTTAATTTGCATTTTGATTAAGTAGTTTAATTGCATTTTAGGTTTGTTCAATTTTAGCTTAATTAATTTTGTTTCTTTATTTTAGCATTTTATTTTGATTGCATTAATGAATTTTTTAATTGTTTTAATTATTTTTGTAGGTTGTTGCTTTTAATTGCTCGAAGCTCTGTAAGTAATTTTAGCTTTGTTTAATTTTTTTATTTTATAGTTTTATTATTTTCAGTACTGTTAGCCTTGTAGGTCACCCATAAAAAATTCAGAATTTGCTAGGATATACTTAGGGTAAGATTAACCGGTAGTTAATTAGGCTGATCAACTTCTCTGTGGGACGATATTTCGGGACTCAAATCTCATTATTACTTGTATGACCCGTGCACTTGCGGACAATACGTTTAGTTCGTGTCAAGTTTTTGGCGCCGTTGCCGGGGAAGTCTTAATTAGCCAGTAATTAATATCTGTGAAATTATGCTTAGGTGTAATTCTAGCTTATAAATATTTAGGTTGTAAATATTTAAAGCCTTACTTAGGATAGTTAAATTTTCTCATAATGAATTAAAAAACATTTAAAATTAAAAACTTGAAAAAAAATTTCTCTAAGGACTTTCTGATGTTTGCATGCGTAGAGCCAAGAGTTATGATTGCTTTCCTCTAGATCCTGAAATTGAAAGAACTCTTAGGAAAATTTGAAAGGATTCTAGGAAATTTATAGCTCCGCTGCAAAACACCATGGCAGAAAATAGGGAAATCAGGACCGTTGGTGATTATGCGGTGCCGACGATTGGAGGATATTATACCGGCATTAGGCCACCAGCTGTCCCTGCTAACAATTTCGAAATTAAGCCTTCCATCCTCCAGATGATCCAGACCTCTTTACAGTTCAGTGGGCTTCCGTACGATGACCCACATGCTCACCTTGGGCAATTCCTGGACTTGTACTACACGTTCGAGCACAATGGATTATCTGATGATGCGCTTAGACTTAGACTATTCCCCTTCTCACTTAGGGATAGGGCGCGACACTGGTTAACCTCCTTGCCTCCAGGATCCATTTCTACATGGGACGAGTTAGCCCATTAATTTCTAGCCAAGTTTTTCCCTCCCTCTAAAATGACCAGACTCCGTAGTGACATATCTTCCTTTGCCCAGTTCGACTTTGAATCTCTTTACGAAGCATAGGAACGATATAATGAGCTTCTTAGGAAGTGCCCTCACCATGGCCTACCTTTATGGCTGTAAGTCCGAACTTTCTACAACGGACTTACAAGCCAAAATAGGACTATCGTGGACGCTACTGCGGGTGGAGCCCTGTTGTACAAAACAGAGGAGGAAGCTTACGAGTTGTTAGACAAGATGGCGGTTAACAACTATCAATGGTCCTCAGAGAGACAATTGCCAAAGAAGTCGGTGGGTATTTATGAGCTCGACACACTGTCTACCTTGACATCTCAAATCGCTAACTTACGAAGAAGGTAGAGTCACTCAGTACCCAACATAATCCTTTCACTAACCCTAACCCTGTGTTTTCTGTCCAAAGTCCTTTTCTCTCTTGTGATCTGTGTAGTGGTACTCACTTTGTAGATAGGTGTCCACTTAACTTAGAATCGGTTCAGTACGTTGCCTCCCCTAAGCAACAGAACAACCCTTTTTCAAACACCTATAATCCAGGGGGGAGGAACCATCCTAACTTTTTTTGGAGCCAAACCCAAGGGTAAACTTCTAATTCTAGACCAGTAGGACCCCTTGGTTTTCAAGCACCACTGATTCAGGTACCACCACAACATCAATTTCCTCACCACCCACCACCTCAGTATCCACATCATCCACCCCACTTCCATCAACCACCACCACCACAACCCCAGCACCTATCAGCAGCTGAAAAGAAGACCTCACTTGAGGAGATGTTCACAATGATATTACAAAATCAAGCAGCTTCAATTAAGAACCTAGAGGTTCAGGTGGGACAAATAGCAAACGCTCTTAGTCAACGTCCTCAAGGGACCCTTCCTTGTAACACTGAAGCCAATCCTATTAGGAAAAGGGAGGGTAAGGAACATGTGAAAGCCATCACCCTTAGGAGTGGCAAAGAGCTAGTAAATCCACCTGTTAAGTCCAGACTTGACAAGCCCTTAGTTGTAAAACTCATAGGTTCTAATGAAGCAGCTCAGAAGGAGCAAGAATCAAAAGATCAAGCTGCAAAGGAAACAAAGCCAGACAATTCTTCACTTTTACCTGTTTCTTTATCACAACCTTCTTTATCCTCTGATGCTACAGATGTTTCCACTACATCTCCTCCTGTTAGACCACCAGTTCCTTTTCCTCAGAGGTTTTAAAATAAAAAACTGGACCAACAATTTGCAAAATTCCTTGAGGTTTTTAAGAAACTTCACATCAATATTCCCTTCGCAGATGCCTTAGAGCAAATGCCAAGATATATGAAGTTTATGAAGGACATCCTTTCTAGGAAAAGAAGATTGGAAGATTATGAGACGGTGGCCTTAACTGAGGAATGTAGTGCCATTATCCAAAGGAGATTACCCTTCAAGCTCAAGGATCCCGGGAGTTTTACCATACCCTACACTATTGGAAATTTATTCTTTGGTAGAGCCCTGTGTAATTTAAGAGCTAGTATAAATTTAATGCCATTGTCTATCTATCATAAGTTAGGAATAGGGGATGCCAAGCCTACTACAGTAACCCTCCAGTTGGCTGATCGATCAATTAAATATCCAAAGGGGGTCATTGAGGATGTCTTAGTAAAGGTGGACAAGTTTATTTTCCCGGCGAATTTTATTGTATTGGACATGGAGGAAGATAAAGAAGTCCCCATTATACTAGGCAGACCTTTCCTAGCGACTGATAGAACTTTAATTGATGTGCAGATGGGGGAGTTAATAATGAGAGTTCAAGATTAGGAAGTTAAGTTTAATGTTTTAAAATCTTTAAGGTTCCCTGATGACTCTCACGATTGTTTTAGGATGGATTTAGTGGATAAGGACATCACTGAGGAGTTTTCCAAGACACATCCTTTAAACCCTTTAGAAGCCTCTTTAGTAAAATTTGTTGATCTTAGGGAATACAGTGAAGATGATGATGAGGTCTACGAGACTTTACAATTATTAGAGGTAACTCCTTTTGAGGAAATTGCCCAATTTGAGACACTAGACCCTTAATCTATTTCAGCTTCAAATATCTTTCCATCCACCAGTGATCCTCCAGCATTAGAACTCAAACCTTTACCCTCACACCTTAGGTATGCTTACTTAGCTGAATCCTCCACACGACCAGTAATAGTTTTTGCTGCTCTCTCTAGTGATCAGGAAGCAAAATTACTACAAGTTTTAAGAGAGCATCAAAAGGCTATAGGCTAGTCTATCTCTGATCTTAAGGGTATAGTCCCTCAATCTGTACGCATAAGATACTATTAGAGGAAGGGTATAGGTCATCCATAGAGCACCAGCGTCGATTGAACCCTGTAATGAAAGAAGTTGTCAAGAAGGAGATCATTAAGTGGTTAGATGCAGGGATCATCTATCTCATTTATGATAGTGCCTGGGTGAGCCCAGTGCAATGTGTCCCTAAGAAGGGAGGGATGACAATGATCGAGAATGAAAATAATGAGCTCATCCCCACTAGGACTGGCACTGGTTGGCGAGTATGCATAAACTATAGGAAACTTAATAAGGCCACCAGGAAAGACCACTTCCCTTTACCCTTCATTAACCAAATGTTAGATCGATTAGATGGTCACAAATTTTATTGTTTGTTGGACGGATATTCGGGTACAATTAGATAGCTATAGCCCTAGAAGACCAAGAAAAGACTACCTTCACTTGTCCCTATGGGACCTTTGCTTTTAGAAGAATGCCTTTTGGCCTATACAATGCACCTGCTACATTCCAGCGTTGCATGATGGCCATATTTCATGATATGGTGGAGGATTTTCTTGAGGTTTTCATGGACGATTTCTCAGTATTTGGGGATAGCTTCGATTTATCTCTGCATAATTTGGCATTAGTACTGAAGAGGTGTGAAGAAATAAATTTAGTGCTTAATTGGGAGAAATGCCACTTTATGGTGAAAGAAGGTATAGTGTTAAGGCATAAAATCTCTGCTAGGGGGATAGAAGTGGATAAGACTATGGTGGAAATTATTGAGAAGTTACCTCCCCCTACCACTGTAAAAGGAATTCGAAGTTTCCTAGGCCATGCAGGATTTTACAGAAGGTTCATTAAGGATTTTTCACAGATATCTAAGCCTTTATGTAATCTCCTGGAAAAAGACACTGTGTTTTGCTTTGATGAAAAATGCTTAGAAGCATTTAAGACTTTGAAGGAAAAATTAGTAACGGCTCCTGTAATCATATCTCCGGATTGGAGTTTACCTTTTGAGCTTATGTGTGATGCAAGTGATTATGCTGTTGGGGCTATGCTAGGAAAAAGAAAAGGAAGAGTCTTCTATGCTATCTACTACGCAAGCAAAACTCTGAATGAGGCCCATATGAACTATGCTACTACCGAGAAGGAGCTGTTAGCTGTAGTATTTACTTTTGATTAGTTTCGCTCCTATCTCATTGGTATTAAGGTAGTAGTATATACTGATCATGCCGCCATTAAATACTTAGTCTCCAAGAAGGATGCGAAATCGAGACTGATTAGATGGATTCTCCTACTACAGGAGTTTAACTTGGAGATTAGGGATAGGAAAGGTACAGAGAATCAGGTTGATGACCATCTATCTAGATTAGAGAGTGGACTTAAAAGAAGATGGTACAGCTATTAATGAGTCCTTTCTTGATGAGCAGCTATTTACTTTCGGGCACTCCAGATTGCCCTAGTACGCTGATTTTATGAATTATCTGGTAAGCAACATGATGCCACCTGATTTGACTGCCCAGCAAAAGAAAACGTTTTGGAGTGATGCCAAGTATTATGTTTGGGATGAACCCTTCTTGTACAAGCAATGTAAAGATCATATTTTGAGAATGTGTGTTCCCATAGAAGAAGTAGAAGATATACTTAAACATTGCCATTCTTCTGATTATGGAAGGAACTTTGGAGGAGAGAGGACAACAGCCAAGGTTTTGTAATCTGGATATTACTGACCCACGTTATTTAAGGATGCCCACTACTTTGTGCTGAAATGTGATAGATGGCAGAGGGTAGGTAATATTTCCAAAAGAAATGAGATGCCTTTGACTAATATTTTAGAAGTAGAACTCTTTGATGTCTGGGGTATTGATTTCATGGGATCATTTGTTCCTTCATATGGCAATCTCTATATTCTAGTGGTTGTAGACTATGTGTTGAAATGGGTTGAAGCAATGGCTTTACCGACTAATGATGCCAATGTGGTGATAAGGTTTTTGAAGAAGAATATTTTCACAAGATTTGGCACACCTAGAGCTATCATTAGTGATGGAGGAGCCCACTTTTGCAATCGAAGTTTTGATAGGCTGTTAAAGAAATATGGGGTCAAACATAAGGTAGCCACTACTTATCACCCACAGACGAGTGGCCAAGTAGAGTTTTCTAATAGGGAAATTAAGGGGATATTGGAGAAAACAGTGAACCCAAATAGGAAGGACTGGTCCATTAGGTTAGATGATGCACTTTGGGACTATAGGACAGCCTTCAAAACACCTTTAGGAGTGTCCCCTTATCAGCTTGTTTATGGTATAGCCTGTCATCTACCAGTAGAGCTTAAGTACAAGGCCTACTGGGCCCTTAAGAACCTGAATTTCAACTTAGATGCAGCAGAGGAGAACAGACTGCTAAAGCTCAATCAGTTAGATGAGTTTAGGTTGCAGGCATGTGAGAATGCCAAGCTCTACAAGGAAAATACTAAGCGATGGCCTGATAAGAAAATTAAGGAGAGACACTTTGAGCCAGACCAGCAAGTTCTGTTGTTTAATTCACGCTTAAAGTTGTTTCTAGGAAAGCTTAAGTCTAGGTGGTCAGGTCCCTTTACCATTACACAAGTATTCCCTCATGGAGCCATTGAAATTATGGATGAGACCCTGAAGCAACCCTTTAAGGTTAATGGGGGCAGACTGAAATATTATTTTGGGGGAGGATTTGATCGTTAGCTTTCTGTGACCACTTGAGCTGATCTTCATACTTCTGATCCTACTACTTAGCTTCATTTTTCTTTTTCACTTTTTGTGCAATTCTTTTCTTTTATGTTGTTTCTTTCTTTGTTTATTTTGTAGATTTCTTTTCTAGTTTTATGTTTTCAATTAAGCTTCAGTTGTTCGTCATCATCATCAGAAAGGGGAGTACTTTGTTCCTGAACTTCAATTCTTATATTATCTGCACACTGAGGACATTGTGCACTTTAAGTTTGGGGGAAGGGATATGACTTGAGCAATTTTGGGTAAAATTAAAAAAAAAATCGAAACTTTGAGCTTAAATTATTTGATTGTGAGATGATTTAGTGCTTAGCATGTAGTTTTCCCATATTCTGATGATATGACCCCATGATTAAGTCTGATTTTGATTGACTGAGAAGCATGATTATAGGAAAAGCATGAAGTTGAATTCTTGAATTTGTCTTGATTCTGATTATGATTTCCTTATTTTATGCACATGTCATGTCATGAATCTGTATATTTATTTAGAGAAAGCTTATGTGGACATAGGATTGCATTTGTTCAATTGATTTTCTGCATCATATTCTAGAATTTGTTTGATCTAATCTCAAGGTGAAATATTAGATCACACTTAATTAGAGAAATGATTTAGGCTATCTTTGGATCGTTTGAGCCTTTCTAGCCATCCTTGTACATATTTTACCCCTAGTCACCCATCTGGGCCAAATAAGCTTTTCTCTGTAAAGACACCTGCATAAATTTTACTTAGCTTAAACACTCTTTTCCTATCCTTTACCCCGAAAGCATGAAAATTTATTGGGATATATTGTGAGCTTTGTACATATGGGTATCTGGTGATAGTGAAAGTTTAATAAATAAATAAATAAATAAATAAAATAGAATAAAATGTTTAGCAAAAGAAATAAGTTTGGGGGAAAAAAATTTGAGCTCTTACATTAAAGATCCTAGAAGTAATGCATGTTAAGGGGTAATTAAACTTAAATCGACTTTATCATACCTTAAGCCCAACCTTACATTACAAGCTTAATGAAGTCCTACTGATCTTTGGTTAAGTGTGACTACATTAGTGTAGAGAGAAGTGAAAAGCAAACTTATGGGAATGATCACATATCATTGACTTTGCATTCACTATGTTTGCATAATTTGATCTGGGTAATGTACTGTGAAGTGGCTTTGACATTTTCACACACACACACGAGGGGTTCAATTTGGGTTAGGACTTATGGTTGAATGATTCTGAGTGTTGGACTTGTAATTGTGAGTCTTTAAAATTATAGTCTGTACTTTTTCTTTGAGGATAATATTGGAGAAATTATTATGTTCGTACTTGTCATCCTACATCTGTCTTGTTTTGCTTGAGGACAAGCAAAAGCTCAAGTTTGGGGGTGTGATAATTATGTTTTTAATAGAATTATTTGTGCTTAATTTCCTATTTATTTATTTAATCCCCATATTACTTTATTAATAATCCCCTCAATTTAATTAAAATTCTTTAATGTGCAGATAAATTAAATCTAGATGAAACTCAGTCGTTTCAGTCAAAATTGGGCTAAAAACGGACTAAAGGAGGCTGGCCCACTTCCAATTTGCATACTGAGTCATCAGTCGTTTGGACACACGTGATGTCAGGTGTCCGTATTTTATTTGCTTCGAAACGATAAGATCGAAGGACACCATGCCAACGTTTTGGAAGGTACACATCGGGTCACATCGCACAACCAACTGGACAAATCAACAAATGATGTGGAAATATCTACTCTGCAACAAATAAAATGAAGACAAGTGGCCAAACAATGCCAACTCATCTATGATGAAAAATTACCATTGTACCCCTAAATATGTATATAAATAGAAAATGATGGCAATTGAAATAGATAGGTAATTTAAGGTAGAATAGTTTTTAGGGTAATTTTAAGTTAGCATTTTATTTTTCCAAGCTTTCCCGTTTGTTCTACTTCTTAATTTTATTTTTTAGCCACCATTGTTCATCCTTCTTTTCAGTTTGTAAGAGTTCATTCCTTTATGTTTCTTATTTTGTGAGTTTTAAATGAAAACTTTATAGTTTTCAAATGTTAAGCTCTCGATTTGCTTCCTACTTGTAGTTATTTTTGTTTTGTTATTGTTCAATTAGGCTCTCAGTTTTGGGGTGCAATCGAGTATTGTGAGAGGCTATGTAAGCTAGTGACAGTGGCTAAACATCCTCTCATTGCTCTGTTGTATCCATTAGCTCATTGTTCACTCTATTGTTGGTTCAACGTTAGCTGATATTCTGATTACTGCTCATGCATTTTATATGTGCATTTGATGTTCTTTTATTTCGTTGAATAGAAGCTACCCAATTGCTGCTTATTTTTGTTTAGTTTGGTTGTTTCATTTCTTTGCACAAATCAGCTTTACTTTATTGCATTTTTCAGTTGTTGTTTCATGGATCTGCTACAGCTCAAAATTATATTGCTCGGTCTTCATATTCGACATTAGTTCTTTCAAAGCTCAGATTTCGTTTACTGCCTCAATTTATTTTCGTTTTAGACCTGGAGAGTCAGCAACTAGCATCGGTGTAGAGGCAGCAGCTGGACGGCACCGTGACAGCAATAGGGAACAATTCTCTGTTCTACTTTGTTTCCATTCTTCTGTATTGTTCACTAATTTGTTATTCGTCGAGTTTATTGTACTAAATGATTTACATTTCTTTGTAGTCTTTTAAGCTTATTTCTCTGTCTTCTCTCTCTGCTGCCGCCTTATTGCCGGAGATTGGACTGGTTAAAGGTTGGACGGCTTGTAAATATTGCTAGAGTCTTTTATGGTGCAGAGCTGCATAACAAAACACTAGGCTATCATTTCCATTTACACTTTTAGAGTGGGATAGCTGCTGTTTTCTGCAATACTGGTTTGGTTTGTGCTAGACAGAAGAGGATGATGTGCACTCTAGGTTACTGAAGCATGTGTAGGAAAGAGCAAAAGGTTGGCGTACCCTTTTCTTTGTTGTGTGTTGCTGTGCATGAAATGAAGTAGTGCAGTGCAGGGTAGGACAGCAACCAGGTGCAGGAGCGGGAGCTGGAAATTGCAAGGAGCAGGGGACACTCGCTGGGTAGGCCGAGGAGTGTGCAAGATATCAGTACTGGATGTAGCCGTTAATGACAGAACATGGAGCAGCATTTGAAGCAAGTTGTGAGCATTACCTGGAGTAGGTTGTGGACCGCACCTGGATGCAACAATGAAGGACGGTACTAAGAGGCAGTAGCAGCACCTAGAGTAGAAGCCACAGACGAGTGCTGGCACCTAGACAGAACTGAGAATAGCAAGACACACCTGAAACAACCAAGAAGAAATGGGAATAGTGCACAGTGTGCATGGTCGGGACCACTTGGTTGGATTATTTGATTAAGGCCACGTTTGGCAAATTTGGAAAAGTCCCGATTTAATTTTTCATGCATATATTTTATTTATTTTTATGGTTGTTATTATTCATTTTGATATTATTAGTTAGCTTAGGTTAAAGTAGAAGTCTTTAATTAGTTTGCATGTTAGTATATTTTCTTGGTTTGTTAATAGTTAACATTGCAGAATAGGGTTTAAGGCTTTAATTAGGTAGTATTCATTTATAGCATATAGAATAGAATTATTTCATGCATGCTTAATTTAATCTTCATGTTAAATTTTAAAAATCCAAAAATAACATTTCTCATGCATTAGTTAGATTTTATTGTTAAGTTAGTAATTAGATATAGTTAGGATTAGTTTAGGGTTAATATTTTAGACTTTTAGATTTGTAGTTAATTTCTTAATTTTTCTAGGATTTTATTTCATTAAATCTTAAGTTAGCTTAATTTGCATTTTGATTAAGCAGTTTAATTGCATTTTAGGTTTGTTCAATTTTAGCTTAATTAATTTTGTTTCTTTATTTTAGCATTTTATTTTGATTGTGTTAATGACTATTTTAATTGTTTTAATTATTTTTGTAGGTTGTTGCTTTTAATTACTCGGAGCTCTGTAAGTAATTTTAGCTCTTTTTAATTTTCTTTATTTTATAGTTTTATTATTTTCAGTACTGTTAGCCTTGTAGATCACCCATAAAAAATTCATAATTTGCTAGGTTATACTTAGGGTAAGATTAATCGGTGGTTAATTAGGCTGATCAACTTCTCTGTGGGATGATATTCCGGGACTCAAATCTCATTATTACTTGTACGACCTGTGCACTTGCGGACAATACGTTTAGTTCGTGTCACATATCCTCTTTCAACTCCAGTGGTTCATACTTAATCACATGGGTCAAATCCAGATGATACTTGTGTAGTATTGAAACGTGGAAGACATTATCAATACTTAATAATTTCGACGGTAACGCCAATCTGTAAGCTTTGTCTCACACTCGGTCTAAGATCTCGAAAAGACCAATATAACGGGGACTTGGTTTCCCTTTCCTTCCAAATCTCATTATACCCTTGGATGGAGAAACTTTCAGAAACACCGAATCTTCTACTAAAAATTCCAAGGGTCTGCGTCTTTGGTTAGCGTAACTCTTTTGCCTGCTCTGAGCTGTTTTCAACCTCTCATAAATCAATTGAACATCCTTAGAAGCTTGCTTAACCAAATCGGGAGCAAATATCTTTCTTTCACCCACTTCTTCTCATTTGATTAGCGACCGACACCTTCGACTGTATAGTGCTTCATAGGGTGTCATTTCGATACTTGAGTGATAACTGTTATTGTACGCAAACTCCACTAGTGGTAAATGGTCATCCTAAGAGCCTTTAAAATCTTAGGCACAAGCTCTCAACATATCCTCTAATGTCTGAATGGTCTTCTCTGACTGCCCATCTGTGTGAGGATGGAAAGCTGTGCTAAAATTCAGCTGTTCTCCCATGGCTTATTGGAAATGTTCCCAGAAGTGTGAAGTGAACCAAGAATCCTTGTCAGATACAATGCTCACTGAGACACCATGTAGTCTTACAATCTTTTGTACATATAGACCCGCTAGTGCACTCAAAGTATCAGTGGACTTCATAGCTAGCAATTGGGCGGACTTTGTTAATCTATCAACAATTACTCAAACACATCATGGTTCCTCCAGGTCTTTGGCAACCCCATAATGAAATTCATGGCAACATGCTCCTATTTCCATGTGGGTATCGATAAAGGCTGTAACAACCCTACAGGTTTTTGATACTCTACTTTAATCTGCTGACACACAAGACATCGGGCCATAAATTCAGCCACATCTTTCTTCATCCCTGACCACCAATACACTTTTCGCAAATTCTGATACATCTTATTACTTCTCGGGTGTAAGGTATACCTCGAGGAATGAGCTTCTGTCAATATATCAATTTCCTCAACTTTGCATCATCGGGAATACAAATTCTACCCTTGAACCTCAGTAGACCATCGGTGCTAACTTCAAAATCTGTCACAATATCCAACTGGGTCTGTCTAGCCATATCTACACAGTACTTATCATTACGTTGAGCCTATCAGATTTTGTCAATTAAGTCTAGTTTTAATCTCAGGCTAGCTATTACACCACAACCGGTAGTGTTAGATGGCTCAATGTCCAAGCTGAGGCTCACAAACTGTTTCAATAATTCATACTTCTGAATCATCATGTAAGATATCATCCTGATATTCTTTCTGCTCAAAGCATCTGCTACTACATTTACTTTTCCTGAGTGCTAAAGGATCTTACAGTCATAGTCCTTTAGAAGCTTTATCCATCTCTTTTGCCTCATATTCAACTCTTTTTGTGAAAATAAATACTTGAGGCTATTATGGTTTGTGAAGATCTGGAACTTCTCTCCATATAGATAATGGCACCATATCTTTAGTGCAAACACTACGACTGCCAATTCCAAATCATGAATAGGATAGTTCCTTTCATGGTCCTTTAACTGACGGGAACTATAAGCCATTACTTTTCTGTTCTGCATTAATACACATCTCAAACCTTGGCTAGAGGCATCTGTATACACCGAGAAGCCTTTTGAACTAGCGTGGATAGTCAATATGGGTGCGGTGGTCAGTCAATGCTTTAACTCCTAGAAGCACCTTTCACATGCGTAACTCCACTCAAACTTAAAATTTTGCCTTATCAGCCGTGTTAAAAGAGCAGCTATCATAGAGAAACCTTCGATAAACCTTCTGTAATATTCGGCCAAACCCAGAAAACTTCAGATCTCAGTGACAGTCTTGGGTCTTTCCCATTTCACCACAGCCTTGATCTTAGACGTGTCCACAGCCACCCCTCTTTCATCCCAATATGACCAAAAAATGTAATTTGATCTAACAAAAAATCACACTTGCTGAGCTTGGCATACAACTTCTTCTCCTTGAGGGTTTGTAGAACCATTCTCAAATACCGCTCGTGTTCTTCTCTAGACTTGGAATACACCAAAATATCATCAATGAAAACTATGAAAAATCTATCCAGGTACGGCTTAAGTACTTTGTTCAATAGTGCCATGAAAGCCGCAAGAGCATTCGTCAACCCAAAAGGCATAACTAAAAACTCATAATGTCCGTATCAGGTTCTGAAAGTTGTCATGGGTACATCCTCACTCCTGATCTTTAACTGATGGTACCTTAACCTTAGATCAATTTTGGAAAAGATTTGTGTTCCTTGGAGTTGGTCTAACAAATCATCAATACAGGGTAAAGGGTATTTGTACTTGATGGTTGCCTTATTGAGTAATCTGTAATCGATACACAGCTTAAGACTCCATCTTTCTTTTCAACAAATAATATCGGTTCACCCCATGGTGAAACACTCGGCCTAATGAACCCTTTATCTAGCAATTCTTACAATTGCATCCTCAACTCTTCCAACTCTATAGGGGCCATTCGGTATGGAGACTTGGATATTATCTCAGTACCAGACATTAAATTGATACAAAACTTCATCTCTCTATCCAGAGGTAGCCCTGGTAGATCATCCAAAAATACGTCAGGAAACTCCCTAACTACGAGGATATTGCCCACATCCGGGTTTGCCTTATCCGTGTCGATTACATACGCAATGTAACCTTCAAAAATATTATTATCCATATTATTAATAAGACTATGTCATTTAACAGTAAATTCTTTTTCCATTACTTATCAAAAAAATTTACAACATATTTTTTGGCAAAAATGTCACTGTTCTATTATGACAATCAAAAGTAACTTGATTTGCTGTTAACCAGTCCATATCCAGTATCACATCAAAATCATACATGTCTAATAGGACTAGGTCTGCTAACAACATCTTGTCTCCTATTTTAAGCCTACAGTCCTTATACACTTGTTCTATCCTTTGGCTATCTCTCATAGGTGTCCTAATCGTTAGTATCCTTCCTAATGGTTCCAGTTGTACATATGAAATCAATTTACATGCAAACATGGGCGATATAAATGAATGAGTTGCACTAGAGTCAAATAGAACTATTACTTTAATATTAAAAATCAGAATAGTAACTTTAAACGCTTCAGCTGGTGCATCAATTTATGTCGCCTCATGCTCAAGGGCATACACTTGCCCCTGCCTTGGAACCTGCTTACCCTTCTCTTCCGTTGTGACCTTCCTCCACGATGTAGAGGTAGTAGTAGGTGCCCTTATCTGTCTTGTGTTCTCCTGCGGGGCTGTGTTGACATTTTTGGGACAATCTCTGACTATGTGTCTCATCTTGCCACATTTGAAACAAGTCCTAGTCACCAAATAACATGGCCTATTACCATGATTTCTCCCACAATGTCTAGACATCTCTACATTAGGCCGAGGTCTTCCAATTACAAACCCCTTAATAGGTGTTGAGGTCGGATAGATGGGAGGCCTAATAGTCTTACCCCGTGACTCCTCAGAGTTCCTCTATCACTTAAATAATGGCCTCCTACCTTCTCTGCCACTCTTATCCCTAGCTGACCTCTTCCGATCTTACTCCTTACCTTTGTCCATCTTGTTAGACTCAGAGGCATGCATCTCGAAATCTTGTTCACACAACTGGACTTGATGAACTACCTCCTCATAAGTACTGAGATCCAACAGAGTTAGTCGGGCTCGAATAAAGGGCCTCAGTCTGTCCATAAACTTTTGGACTTTCTTCGTTTCATTGTCCATGGTGTCCAGATCATATCTCCCCAATGAGGTGAACTTTAACTCATACTCATCCACAGATCTATTCCTCTGAGTCAAGTTCAAAAATTTTGTTTGTAGTCTCCTCTGGGAAGTATCCAGAATGTACTTCCTCTGGAAGGCATCAAGAAATAAATCCCAAGTAATTACCTCATGTCTATTACTTAGGATCAGTCGAGTGGACTTCCACTAATGTTCAACTTCTCCTTTTAGTACAAAAGCTGCAAAAGTAACTTTCTCAAAAGAGTTCCATCGGAAGAACCCATAAAGTTTCTCCATCAGATTTATCTAGTCCTCTGCAACTACTGGATCCTTAATCCCATTAAAAGGCGAAAGCTTGAATTCTTAAAAGTGCTTCAGTCTATCTAGCTCACACTTGTACTACGCTACTATAGGGCCACTGGTGTCGATGAATGTGGCACAGGTGGGGTCTGTGGCAATGTGGTGGGCGAAGAAGTGGAAGGTCCTTCTACTGGTGGTACTGGTGCTGTTTGGGCTGGCGTAGGTGTTTCAAGCGCGACTGTCGAAGTAGTCGATGTAGTTTGAGTAGCAGTGCCCAGTGGGTTGTCTAACCTGGCCATCACTTGCCCA
The DNA here is from genome assembly GCA_033439115.1 of Firmiana major. Classification (NCBI taxonomy): domain Eukaryota; kingdom Viridiplantae; phylum Streptophyta; class Magnoliopsida; order Malvales; family Malvaceae; genus Firmiana; species Firmiana major. Next base: position 57,082,975 of record CM065900.1, read on the forward strand.
ATCAGATTCAGTATGGACTCTATGCCCTGTTCCAGACTAGTAGTTCGGGCTTCAGAGTTCCCGATAGGGTTACGGGTGGGCTATTCAGCTGTGGGGTCACTCGGTCCTTCAGGCCTCTCTTCACGGCCTCGACAAGATCGGCCCCCTCGTCCTTTCAATCAACCTTGTCATCTACCAGTCATAACTAATCGTTTCCTGCATTCAATAGCAATTAGCAAAACACAGCCAAGTATACTCGATTGTATCTAAACAATGTAAAGTAATGCTGGGGATGTGAACTTTCCAAATTTTCTCTTATCTCTAATATTGACTCGTATTAGGCCAACCTCGCTTTGATACTAACTTCTGTAATGACCCTTTTTTTACCACACATTTGGTTGGGCTACAAGTCGATAACAGATCAAAATCTATAAATCTGTATATTTAATTTAATTTCCTTGGTAACAATTTAAAGCAAAATAATAGTAACTACTTCTTCAATTAATCAGCATTTTAGTTTTTTTACAAAAAATATTTATGTTCACATTCCTCAGACACATTTTGTATGCATTACTGCAATTTCAAAGTGTAGATACAAAAATAAATGTCTATACTGGGTATACCTTTAGCGCAGAATAACGTTTTTCTGACGAATGGCTCTGCAAAATAAACAACTTATAATGACGATTTATGCTACTGACGAGGCTCTGTGGAGGAAACTAAGGGGGTGAGTGTTAGCACTGAATTTTATATATGTTTAGAACCCTTTTTACTTAGTTATTTGATTTGTTCTTTGCAATATTAGGTATGTTTTATATGTTTTGTGCATTTGTGCAGGAAAAAGAACAATTTGGAGAAGTTAAAGCTTTTGGAGCTGGTTCTGATGATTCCATGAAAAAGTGAAATTACAGGATGCTGATCGTGACTTATGCTGCAACAATAGAAGAAACTGGACAGTGCAGAGCAGATCTGAGGAATTAATACCATTGTCGCAGCATAGCAGTCTGATTAGGGCAACACTGTTTTTCCACGTGGCCTTCCGTGTTTTAGTACTTGGAAACCTTATAAATAGTCTTTTTATCAGAATTTCGAGGAGGCTGTGGTAGAAGACTTCAAGATTGATTTAGCTCCATAGAAACACCATCTTTTACATCTTTTTCTACCAATGTTTATTCTAGGGATGATAATTTGGAATTATTGGATGTTTATTATGATTTCTAGGAACTAAACTCCTTTTTCCTAGAATCGATGTAGCCAACTTTAGGCAGATTGCAATTACTTTGTGATGATTGTTTGGATGATTTCAATTATGTTTATTTAATCTACTTGTTCTTAATGTTATAGTTGATTGGCCACCAATTGGATGAATTAGTATAGGAATCCGGCACTCGGGAGAGGGGATTATTTATATGCACAAGGGTATATTAACATATGACATTGTTGAATCGGGAGGTTGACAATTCCTATGAGCCATAGAGAAACGGATTACCATCGCTTAATGAACTCTATTATTTAATTCTAAATCGCGAGGTTAGGATTAGGTAATTTGGGTATGACTGTTTAAAACTCGGGAGAGATAAACAGGAAATAGTTTCGACTATAAACAATTTGAAATCAAAAGAACAATTGATCAAAGGAATTGTATGAACCCTAGTTAGGTGAAATCGAGTTCTAGGAATATGTTTCCATTGATATTTTCATTCGTAATAATTGTGATTTGTTTTAATTAATTTGTTCCGTAATTAATAGTTAGAATAGTAAATAGGATCTTAACCAATATAAATTACTTTTTTCTAAATAAAGTTCAAGGTTGTTGATTTGCGGTAGACACAATTCCCTGTGGGACGATACTTATATTTACTCTATACTCAAAAACTGACCTGTGCACTTGCAGTAGTGTTCCATTTGAGCACAACAAGTTTTCTGGCGCCGTTACCGGGGAACTGTTGTTTTGTTTTTCGTTAACACTGTTCCCCAATAGCTTTTACTTTAATTTAGATTTTTATTTTTGTTTTAATTTACTATCTACAAATTTTTATTTGAGGTGAATGGTAAAAACTCGCAGAAGTAGAAATACAGACATAAAAGAAGAGTTAGATCCAGAGATTGAGAGAACCATCAGACAAATTCAACAGAACAGATTTGAAGGGAAAGATCAAAATTTAATCATGGCAAATGAAAATCAGCAGCAGCGAGCTATACGCGATTACTTTACCCCAGTTGTGAATCAGAATTTTGCTGCTATAAGAGAGATTCCTGTAAATTGTAATAACTTTGAATTGAAGTCGGCATTGATCAACATGGTTATGCAAAATCAATTTGGAGGTTCGACCTTAGAGGATCCTAACACACATTTGACAAGTTTTCTGCAGATTTGCAGCACCATTAAGATTAATGGAGCCCCTGATGATGCTATTCGGCTGAGATTGTTTCCATTTTCTCTTCGGGATAAAGCCTTGAGTTGGTATCAAAATATACCAGCAGGAAGCATTCCGACATGGGCAGTGATGGCACAGAAAGTCTTAGGAAAGTACTTCCCACCAGGAAAGACAATGCTGATGAGATTAGAGATTATCCAGTTCACACAGTTAGATCAAGAACCATTACATGAGGCATGGGAGCGATTTAAAGAGTTATTGCGTAGATGCCCTCAGCATGGATATGATGAAGGAAACCAGATACAAGTTTTCTACAGGGGAATGACTCCGCAGACACGAGCTACTATGGATGCTTCAGAGGGAGGTTCACTGTGGTCTAAGACACATGATCAAGCTATGCAGTTAATTGAGGAGATGGCTATAAACAGCAGCCAACGGCCAGGTGAAAGAGCTAATATCAAAAGAGCAGCAGGTATGCATGAGTTAGATACGCAGACAGCCATTCTAGCAAGACTTGAGCAGATTTTGACACAAATTTCTTCAATGGGTATACAAGGGCCGCAAGCTATGATTCATCCTGACAACACAAATCCTAACTTGATGAGGACGAATTTGGAGCAGGTGAATTATGTTAATAATCGCAACTTTGGTTTTCAGGGAAATCGGGTTCCTAACTATTACCAGTCAGGATTCAAAAACCATGAGAATCTATCTTATGGAAATCTAAGAATGTTCTAAACCAGCAGCAGCAAGTAATAGCAATACAGGATTCAATAACCAAGGGAATTCCCAAGGTTATGATGGAGTTAGAAGGAATGAATTTGAGGAGTTCATGGTTGAAACTAGAACATGATTTAGCAAAACTGATGTGTGGTTAGACAACGTGGAAGCTAAAATATTAGAGATGAATACCAGTCTTGGTGCGCAGATGAAGTCTATAGAGACCACTTTGGGACAGCTAGCTGCAGCTGTCAATTCTTTGAATGAAAGAGGTAAGTTCCCTAGTGATACAGTGCTAAATCTGAAAGAACACTGCAATGCTATATCTCTGAGAAGTGGGAACACCAATGAGCCACCGAATGTCACGCCCTTCTCCCACACATGACCTTACCGAAAACCACAACAAATTTTTCACTTTTTACTTACCTTTATCTCCTCAACAGTTGGGCTGTGAATAGATATTAGTCTCTTCATCCAGACATATCTTACCATTCTTTTTCATATCATACATACATGACATTCATATCATAAGTAAATTCATATACTTAATTATAATTACATCATTACATTTACATCCCCAACATTAAAACCATGTACATCACTGTGTTTATGCATTGTTTAGATACAAAAGAGTGCGCTTGTATATACCTTTCGCTAGATGGGGACTGGCAGCGGATCAAAGGAATGCAATACCCTGGCCGACTCGATCTACTGATGAGAATCTGTAGAGATGGGGGAAAATGAATGGGATGAGATATCAACGCCCTCAGTAAGGAAATCAGGCAAGCAAGTAAACCTCCATACTATCTACTGAAAATAGTGCTTTGCCTTTTCTTCTCTCAATTCAAAAGCATGTTTCAAAATATATATAATATAGTACATATTTAAAATCTCATGTACTAAACACATGCTGGTTTATCAATCAGAGGCATTCGTGCAAAACAGTGCATATTTAATCATTTAAGAATGCATTTATATAAAATATGCCATTTAAATTCAAAATACAGTAAATATGGCATTTCTCATCACAACACAAATAAATCAATCGGGTTTTGACCCATCCCTCAGGTCTACTCGTATCATCAAAACACATGTGATATATCATGCGAGACTCAGTGGCTAAATGCAATATCTCCGGACTATGGCCATATCCTAACAATGGTGATCCCAGGCAACACAATACTCAGTGTACGGGGCAATCACTGCTGTAACGGGTGAGGGGTTAGTCCATCACAACCGCCAGCTATCAACACTCTCCTCCACAACTCCACAACACAAAACACGGTTCAGTGTACTCCATGCCACGTGCACGGTACAACGTACACCCGTGGACCTATACATCATGGTCGGAGTGCCTGCCATAGGTCTTAGCCTCTCATACCATGGAAATACATCATAGTCGGGGTGCCTTCCATAGGTCTTAGCCCTCATACTATGGAATCAATGCCACGTCTCTAAATCCACGTGAGAACATCTCAACAGTGTGACACTCAGTCTACACGGAGGAAATCGTCACGGTTTTTCTAACATGTTTATATATCACGTAAAACTACAGTGCGTGTCTTGAGTGTGACTCACAGTCAAGGCTTCGCCTCAAAGCACTGTATATGCATGTCAAAATATCAACACTAGTGCGAGTAAACCTCCAGCACTAGGTCATGCATAGTTCTCATTCAAATCAAGTACGAGCAAATTGCTCAAGTACTATGTCATGTAGCAATCATGAAGAATCGAGTACGAGCAACGCTCCAGCACTTTGTCATGCATCTCATGTAAAACTCGAGTACGAGCTAATCGCTCCAGCACTCTATCATGCACAAATCACATAAAAACTGAGTAAGAGCAATGCTCCAGTACTCTATCATGCATGTCAAATAAATTTAGTGTGAGTAAACCTCCAGCACTAATGTATGTGAAAAAAATCTGAAATCAAGTGCGAGCTGTGCTCCAGCACGATTGTTTCCACATAATTCGGTAGATGGCTCTTTAAAAATAGGGATGTTTAAAATCACTAAAATTAGCACTATAAGTGTGTTTATTTTACATCGACCTCACAACATTAGCCCATCTACGTACTCTTCTACCACACGGCAGGAAAAACCACTCAAAACATCATTTTCATGCTTTTTGGAACTTTTCCCAAAATTTCACTTTTTGCCTAACTAGGGGCAAAATCGTAATTTATCCATATCCGGTCCCTATAATTATTATAGATTTTCTCTGACCCTCAAACAATTTAAGTGAATGTAAAATCCAATGAAAATATGCACAGATATCTCTAGTTACTTGCAAGAGTCCCCTACCTCGGATCACATAGTGTGACCTCTCTTCCTCTGTGCTGTCCAAACCTCGCAGTCCGGTCACTCTCAATATGACTCTGGAGCTGCATTTAACCATTCACTGGATTAATTCCATGTTTCCTACTGTATTACACATTTAATACAGTTTATTTCACTTAAATGGGCCCGTTTACTCTTAATGGGCCTTAAACACTTTAATTCGGCCTTAAGCCGTATTAAGCACGTTTATCAGGGTCTATTGACTCATTGGGCCTATCAATACCCATTGGCTTTATTCCAAGCTCTTTGGATAGCCCGTACATCATTTACGACATTTTATTCAATTTTTTGAATATAATTCACTAAATCCGAAATTTAATCCGAAATGCATAAATTAAATCTTAAATACGCATAAATCACATAAATTGTCGTAAATGAGCTTTACTTACCGAGATTGTGTGATGGTACGTGAATGGGAGTTCGATCGGGCTTCCATTCGAAATTAATCGTCGAACTGCACAATTTCGTACATTTAACTCCGAGTCAATTTCTGATTAAATATAATTTAAATAAATTTATCGAAAATTAAATCGGTCACTTTTGACCTCGTATCGACTTACCCGAAGTCCGGTGAAATCCCAAAAAATTTCTTTTTCCTTTTTTTTCTTTTTTCCCTTTTCTCCTTGGCTGAACCGGTCCGGTCCGGTTCAGTACAGTCACTTTCCACTGAACCGACAGACCGGTTTAGGCTCCTTTCGCCGTTCCGACACTGTCCGATCGGTTCTCTGGCCGATTCCACCGCCAAATGGTTCAGCCTCGCCTCTAGAGGCTTCTTTTGGCCTCGTCTAGGGTTAAACGGCATCGGATTTCGTCGAATCCGTCCTTCTCTCCCGCGGCTTCCCTCTCGCAGATCTCTCCGTCGACTGCGTTTCCAGGCGCGTGGTGGCCGTCGAGCTCTCCCCCAGTGCCGGTCGTTCCGTTGCCCAACACTCCTTGCGCCATCGGCCTTTGGTTCGTCGCCAGTGACTCCTTCTCCCTCGGTCGGCTTCACGCGATTTTGGGTTTGTTTCTCTCTCCTTGCATTTCTCTTCAGATTTCAATTTTTTTTCAATTTTTTTTATTTATAATAGATTTTTATTATTATTTTATTCATTAAAATAATAATAATAATAATCTTAAAATATCTCAAAAATTCATATTAAATTCATTTAATACGTAAATGAATTTATCAGTCCAATTTTGCCTTTTCGGTATATTTTTTTACTATTTTTGGGCTCATTTTCCAAGACAAAAATTCCAAAAATATTAAATAAATTCATATCTTGATCAATTGAACTCGAAATTCAATATTTGCCCCCCGTTATTGATCAAGATTTCTCGATTTCATATTTTTAATGAAATTTTCTCATTGGATTTATATCGAATTTCGATCAATTGACCGTTTTACCCCTGTACTTGCTCGAAAATTAATTTAACCCTTATCTCGCTGTTATGTAGATTACATGCATTTTTAATTTCTTAAATAGTCAATTGCATGATAGTAAATACTCTTCTTATGATTCAACTATGAAATATAATGTTCGTACACATAGGAATCATAAGGTACAAGCTACATACATAAATCGAAAACTTGGGTCTGACAATCCTCCCCAACTAAAAGAATTTGGTCCTCTAAAATAGAACCAAATCAATCCTCAAACAACTGGGGGTACTTATCTCGCATCAAGCTCTCTAACTCCTAAGTAGCCTCATCGGAAGTGTGATGCTGCCATAATACCTTCACTAACCCGATAGTCTTCGATCTCAAAACCTTCTCCTTCCTATCCAGTATCTGAATCGGCCTCTCAACATATGACATGTCCTCACTGAGCTCCAATGGCTCATAAGTAATCACATGCGCCGGATCCGGGTGATACTTCCGAAGCATCGAGATGTGGAAGACGTTATGCACGCCTGACAAATCTGGTGGTAATGCCAACCTATAAGCCTTATCTCCCACTCGATTAAGTATCTCAAAGGGTCCAATGTAGCGAGGACTCAGCTTACCCTTCTTTTCAAACCTTGCTATACCCTTGGAAGGAGAAACCTTCAGAAACACGGACTCACTAACTGTGAACTCAAGTGGCCTATGTCTCCTGTCAGCATAACTCTTCTGTCGACTCTGAGCTATCCCCAATCTCTCAACTATCAACCGGACATCCTCATAAGCCTGTGTAACCATATCAGGAGCAAAAATCTTTCGGTCACCCACTTATTCCCACCCAATAGGGGAACGACATCTACGACCATACAAGGCCTCATACGGTGCCATCCCGATACTCGAATGATAACTGTTGTTGTAGGCGAACTCGGCTAGTGGTAAGTGGTCATCCCAGGAGCCTCTAAAATCTAGCACACATGCTCTCAACATATCCTCCAGAGTCTGTATAGTCCTCTCTGACTGACCATCTGTCTAAGGATGGAAAGCGGTGCTAAACTCAATTGGATTCCCATGGCTTCTTGAAAATGTTCCCAAAAGTGAGAAGTGAAGCGGGAATCCCTATCCGATACAATGCTCACTGGAACACCATGCAACCTCACTACCTCGTGTACATACAATCCTGCCAACGTACTCAGAGTATCGGTAGCTCTCATAGCTAGGAAGTGGGCTGACTTCGTCAGTCTATCAACGATCACCCATATAGCATCGTGATTCCTCCGGGTCCTCGATAAACCCATCCTGAAATCCATGGTGATATGCTCTCATTTCCATGTTGGTATAGGTAGAGGCTGCAACAATCCTGCAGGTTTCTGATGCTCTACCTTCACCTGCTGACATACGAGACATCTCACCACAAAATCTGCCATATCTCTCTTCATACCTGACCACCAGTACACCTTCCTGAGGTTCTGATACATCTTGCCACTCCTCGGATGCAATGTGTACCTCAATGAATGAGCTTCCAACAATATCAATCTCCTCAGCTCTGGGTCCTCGGGAACACACAATCTATCTCTGAACCTCAGTAGTCCATCAGAGCTCAACTCAAAATCAATCAGTGTGCCCCTTTACATTTGACCAATCACATTGATGCAACACGGATCAGTCTGCTGAGCCTGTCTGATCCTGTCCAACAGATCTGGCTCTAAGCATAGATTCGTAATCATACAATCTGCATCCATGTCCGAAGGCACAACTCCCAAACTGAGACTAGCAAACTGCTCTAGCAGCTCGTGCTCCCTGACTATCACATACGATACCATCCTAAGGCTCTTCCTACTTAAAGCATCTGTTACAACGTTAGCCTTACCCGGATGATAAAGTATCTCACAATCATAATCCTTTAGAAGCTCTCACCATCTTCTCTATCTCATGTTCAGCTTCTTCTATGAGAACAGGTACTTGAAGCTCTTGTGGTTGGTAAATATTTGAAACTTCTCACCATTCAAGTAGTGGCGCCATACCTTCAACGCAAACACTACTACTGCCAACTCTAAATCGTGGGTCGGATAGTTCTTCTCATAGTCCTTTAGCTGTCTGGATCCATAAGCAACTACCCTCCTATCCTACATCAACACAAAGCCCAGTCCATGATGCGAAGCATCGGTATATACTGAAAATCCTCCTGAGCTGGTAGGAATAGTGTGAATCGGAGCAGTGGTCAATCGACTCTTCAGCTCCTGAAAACTCCTCTCACAATCCTCGTCCCACACGAATGCAACACTCTTACGAGTGAGACGTGTCAACGGAGTAGCCAACTTCAAAAATCCCTCAAAGAATCTTCGATAGTACCCTGCGAAACCCAAAAAACTCCTGATCTCTATAACTGTCCTCGGCTGTTCCCATTGAACTACAGCCTCAATCTTGGATGGATCTACCGATACACCATCCCTCGACATTACATGTCCCAAAAACAAGATCTCTGTCAACCAAAAATCACACTTGCTGAGTTTAGCATACAACTACTGCTCTATTAGAGTCTGCAATACGATCCTGAGGTGCTCCTCATGCTCCTCCTCGGATCTCGAATACACCAGTATGTCATCAATGAATACGATAACAAACTGACCTAGATATGGCTTGAACACATCGTTCATCAAAGCCATGAAAGTTGCAGGAGCATTCGTCAGTCCAAATGGCATAACTAGGAACTCATAGTGACCATATCAGGTCCTAAATACCGTTTTGGGTACATCTCCACTCTGAACTCTCAACTGATGATACCCAGACCTCATATAAATCTTAGAAAAGACCTGCGCTCCCCGAAGCTGATCCAGTAAGTCGTCAATACGTAGAAGGGGATATCTATTCTTGATGGTAGCCTTATTTAACAATCTGTAATCTATACACAATCGGAGGCTTCCATCATTCTTCCTCACAAACAAAATCGATGCTCCCCACGGTGAAACACTCGACCTGATGAAACCCCTATCTAATAACTCCTGCAACTGTCTCTTGAGCTCTTCCAGCTCAACTAAGGCCATGCGATATGGTGGTCTCGAAATAGGCTCAGTACCAGGCACCAAATCTATACAGAACTCCATCTCTCTATCTGGTGGTAACCCTGGCAACTCATCCGGGAACACATCTGGGTACTCACTGACCACAGGAATATCTACCAACTCTGGATGTACCTTATCCGTATCCACCACGTACGCAATGAAACCTTCAAGATATTTATCTCTCATCAGCAAAATATTTTTATTTATTAACAACATATTTATTTCTTTCATTTCTTCCCATCAAACTTTACAACAACTTTCGTGGGGTTAGGAAACATAACTGTCTTAACATAACAATCTAAAACAGCATGGTTTGCATATAACCAATCCATACCTAATATTACATCAAAGTCACTCCTACTTAGCAATATTAGATTGACTGTCATATCCTTTTCACCTACTCTTAACTTGCAATCATTATACACATGCTCAACTAGCTAACTAGAATCCATAGGCGTACTAATCAACATCATCATCCGTAAAGGAGTACGCTCTACATGCTTTTCTAACTTACATGCAAATGATGGCGATACAAAAGAATGCGTGGCACCAGGATCAATTAAAACATATGCTTCTAAATCATAAATCAGGATGTTACCTCGAAGCACATCCACAGAAGCATCAGCTGTATCCTGGTCTAAAGCATGTACTCGCCCTCGACCCATCACCTGCTTCCCATTCTCCTCTGACGTCGCCCTACCTCTCTGAGTAGACGTACCAGTTGAAGCTCTATCATGCTCTCTGCCCTTCTGCGAGGCAGTCACATATGACTCTGGGCACTCTCTAGCAATTGCCTTTGTTTCCCACATCGAAAACATACAACAGGGCTCAATGGATAAGGTCTACCGCCATGATGTCTACCACATCGATTGCATTGATCAGTAGTAGGCCTCGATCCTTCAATCACAATGCCCTTCGTCGGAGCTATGGCCGGGTATGTAGGAGGTCTAACTGGTCACTCTCGCACCTCCTCTATCCGTGGTCCCTTACCGAAGAGTCTCCTCCCTCCTCAATAATTGAACCCTCTATCTCTAGCTGGCCTCTTCCTCTCTTTATCTCGGCTTCGACTGAACTTCCCAAACTCAGAGGCATTTCTCTCATAATCCTGCTCACAAAGCTGCGCCCTGCGCACTGCCTCATCATATGTACCAATGTCTAGTGGTACCAATCTAGACCGCAACATCGGTCTCAATCTATCAACAAATCTGTAGACCTTCTTGGTCTCGCTGTACATGGTATCGGGATCATATCTCCCCAGGGTAAAAAATCTAGTCTCGTACTCATCCACTGTGAGACTCCCCTGGCTCAATCCCAAAAACTCAGCCTGCAGTCTACGCTGCGCAGTATCAGGAACAAACTGCCTCCTGAAGGCCTCTAGAAACATCTCCCAACTAATCTCACCATGTCGGGCTCTCAATATCGACCTAGTGGACTTCCACCAATGCTCTGTCGTTCCCTTCAGTAGGAACACAGCAAATGCGACTCTCTCTGAAGTCGTATAATCAAAGAAGTTGTACAACTTCTCCATCTCACTAATCCACTCCTCAGCAATGGTTGGGTCCTTGACCCCTCGAAAAGATGGAGCTCCAAGCTTCTGGAATTGTCTCAATTGATTTAAATCACACCCATATCCCAATCCACTAATAACCTGAACTGGTGGGGGTGTAAGAGTATCAGTAGTCTGTGGCCTCTGTACAGGTTACGCAGGTGTATCAGGTGCAACTGCCTCCCCTATCGCAGTCTCTGCATCCTGCCTCTATCTACCTAGCAAAGTCTATGCCAACAGCCCTACTATCACCTCCAGGCTACGCTCTATCCTCGTGAAGCGTGCCTCGATACTCTCTGGTGCCTTAATGGGACTCTACGTCACCAAGTCAAATGAGGACTCATCTCGACTCTCAGGCCTACCTCTAGGGCCTATAACCTTACCTCTCGCCCGTCTACTATGGCTGGTATTAGCCATAATGGCTCAATTCCTGCATCCACAAACATTAATTTGTCTAACTCCTATCTTGTATACACAATTGTAACTGAACAAAACACATTGATATGGGGATGTACATTTTCCTAATTACTAACACCTACTCTCATCAGACCAATTACGCTTTGATACCACTCTGTCACGCCCTTCTCCCACACATGAACTTACCGAAAACCATAACAAATTTTTCACTTTTTACTTACCTTTATCTCCTCAACAGTTAGGCTGTGAATAGGCATTAGTCTCCTCATCCAGACATATCTTACCATTCTTTTTCGTATCATACATACATGACATTCATTTCATAAGTAAATTCATATACTTAATTATAATTACATCATTACATTTACATCCCCAACATTAAAACCATGTACATCACTGTGTTTATGCATTGTTCAGATACAAAAGAGTGCGCTTGTATATACCTTACGCTAGATGGGGAGTGGCAGCAGATCAAAGGAATGCAATACCATGGCCGACTCGATCTACTGATGAGAATCTGTAGAGATGGGGGAAAATGAATGGGATGAGCTATCAACGCGCTCAGTAAGGAAATCAGGCAAGCAAGTAGACATCCATACTATCAACTAAAAATAGTGCTTTGCCTTTCCTTCTCTCAATTCAAAAGCATGTTTCAATATATATATAATATAGTACAGATTTAAAATCCCATGTACTAAACAGATGCTGGTTTATCAATCAGAGGCATTCGTGCAAAACAGTGCATATTTAATCATTTAAGAATGACTTTATATAAAATATGCCTTTTACATTCAAAACACAGTAAATATGGCATTTCTCATCACAACACAAACAAATCATTCGGGTTCCGACCCATCCCTCAGGTCTACTCGTATCATAAAAACACATGTGATATATCATGCGAGACTCAGTGGCTCAATGCAATATCTACGGACTATGGCCATATCCTAACAATGGTGATCCCAGCCAACACAGTACTCGGTGTGCGGGGTAATCACTGCTGTAACGGGTGGGGGGTCAGTCCATCACAACCGCAAGCTATCAACACTCTCCTCCACAACTCCACAACACAAAACACGGTACAGTGTACTCCATGCCACATGCACGGTACAACGTACACCCGTGGACCCATACATGATGGTCGGGGTGCCTGCCATAGGTCTTAGCCTCTCATACCATGGAAATCCATCATAGTCGCGGTGCCTGCCATAGGTCTTAGCCCTCATACTATGGAATCAATGCCACGTCTCTAAATCCACATGAGAACATCTCAACAGTGTGACACTCAGTCTACACGGAGGAAATCGTCACAGTTTTTCTAACATGTTTATATATCACGTAAAACTACAGTGCGCATCTTGAGTGTGACTCACAGTCAACGCTCCACCTTAAAACACTGTATATGCATGCCAAAATATCAACACTAGTGCGAGTAAACCTCCAGCACTAGGTCATGCATAGTTCTCACTCAAATCAAGTACGAGCAAATCGCTCAAGTACTATGTCATGTAGAAATCATGAAGAATCGAGTATGAGCAACGTTCCAGCACTCTATCATGCATCTCATGTAAAACTCGAGTACAAGCTAATCGCTCCAACACTCTATCATGCACAAATCACATAAAAACTGAGTAGGAGCAATGCTCCAGTACTCTATCATGTATGTCAAATAAATGTAGTGCGAGTAAACCTCCAGCACTAATGTATGTGACAAAATCTAAAATCAAGTGCGAGCTGTGCTCCAGCATGATTGTTTCCACATAATTTGGTAGATGGCTCTTTAAAAATAGGGATGTTTAAAATCACTAAAATTAGCACTATAAGTGTGCTTAGTTTACATCGACCTCAAAACATTAGCCCATCTTCGTACTCTTCTACCATACAGCTGGAAAAACCACTCAAAACATCATTTTCATGCTTTTTAGAACTTTTCCCAAAATTTCACTTTTTGCCTAACTTGGGCCAAAATCGTAATTTACCCATATTGGGTCCCTATAATTATAATAGATTTTCTTTGACCCTCAAACAATTTCAGTGAATGTAAAATCCAATGAAAATATGTACAGATATCTCTAACTACTTGCAAGAGTCCCCTACCTCGGATCACATAGTGCGACCTCTCTTCCTCTGTGCTGTCCAAACCTCGCAGTCCGGTCACTCTCAATATGACTCTGGAGCTGCATTTAACCATTCACTGGATTAATTCCATGTTTCCTACTGTATTACACATTTAATACAATTCATTTCACTTAAATGGGCCCGTTTACTCTTAATAGGCCTTAAACACTTTAATTGGGCCTTAATCCGTATTAAGCCCGTTTATTAGGGTCTATTGACTCATTAGGCCTATCAATACCCATTGGGCTTTATTCCAAGCTCTTTGGATAGCCCGTATATCATTTACGACATTTTATTCAATTTTTCGAATATAATTCACTAAATCCGAAATTTAATCCGAAATGCGTAAATTAAATCATAAATCACATAAATTGTCGTAAATGAGCTTTACTTACCCGAGATTGTACAATGGTGCGTGAATTGGAGTTCGATCGGGCTTTCGTTCGAAATTAATCGTCGAACTGCACAATTTCGTATATTTAACTCCGGGTCAATTTTTGATTAAATATATTTTAAATAAATTTATCAAAAATTAAATCGGTCACTTTTGACCTCGTATTGACTTACCCGAAGTCCGGTGAAATCCCAAAAATTTTCTTTTTCCTTTTTTTTCTTTTTCCCTTTTTCTCCTTGGCTGAACCGGTCCGGTCCGGTTCAGTACAGTCACTTTCCATTGAAGGACAGACCGGTTTAGGCTCCTTTCGTCGTTCCGACGTCGTCCGACTGGTTCTCCGGTCGATTCCACCTCCAAATGGTTCGGCCTCGCCTCTAGAGGCTTCTTTTGGCCTCGTCTGAGGTTGAATGGCGTCGAATTTCGTCGAATCCGTCCTTCTCTCCCGTGGCTTCCCTCTCACAGATCTCTCCGTCGACAGCGTTTCCACGCGCGTGGTGACTATCGAGCTCTCCCCCGGTGCCGGTCGTTCCGTTGCCCAGCACTCCTTCCGCCGTCGACCTCTGGTTCGTCGCTGGTGACTCCTTCTCCCTCGGTCGGCTTCATGCTGGTTTTGGCTCTGTTTCTCTCTCCCTGATAATTTCAATCTATTTCTCTCTCCCCGCGTTTCTCTTCAGATTTCAAATTTTTTTCAATTTTTTTATTTATAATAGATTTTTATTATTATTTTATTCATTAAAATAATAATAAAAATCCTAAAATATCTCAAAAATTCATATTAAATTGATTTAATCCGTAAATGAATTTATCAGTCTGATTTTACCTTTTCGGTATATTTTTTCACTGTTTTCGAGCTCATTTTTCGAGACAAAAATTTTAAAAATATTAAATAAATTTATATCTTGATCAATTGAACTCGAAATTCAATATTTGCCCCATTATTGATCAAGATTTCTTGATTTCATATTTTTAATGAAATTTCCTCATCGAATTTATACCGAATTTTGATCAATTGACCGTTTTACCCCTGTACTTGCTCGAAAATTAATTTCACCCTTATCTCGCTGTTATGTAGCTTACATGCATTTTTAATTTCTTAAATAGTCAATTGCATGATAGTAAATACTCTTCTTATGATTCAACTATGAAATATAATGTTCGTACACATAGGAATCATAAGGTACAAGCTACATACGTAAATCGAAAACTTGGGTCTGACACCGACGGTAGCAGAGAAAGAAGAAACTGCACCAATAACTAAGGTGCAGAAGAAGCAGACTGAACCTGTTATGACAAAGGATGCAGAATTAGAAACAGTAAAACAGGGAGTTAATTCTAAACCTTTTTGTAAACTTTTTCCTGGTAATCCTCCTTTGTTGAAACCATCTATTCCTTATCCTCAAGCTTTGTATAAAAGGAAGATTGAATCTGAGTTTAAGAAATTTTTAGATATATTTAAGAAATTACATATTAACATTCCGTTTGTTGATGCTCTGCAGCAGATGCCACATTATGCAAAGTTCATGAAAGAAGTGCTGTCAAATAAATGGAGACTTGAGGATTATGAAACTGTCAATTTGACAGAGGAATGCAGTGCAATTTTACAACAGAAGTTACATCAAAAATTGAAAGACCCTAGAAGCTTTACTATTCCATGCGAGATTGGAGGATCGAAAGTGGGTAAGGCATTGTGTGATTTAGGTGCTAGCATAAATTTAATGCCTTTATCTATTTTCAAGAGCCTAGGTCTTGGAGAGGTAAAGCTGACTACCATAACACTGCAACTAGCAGATAGATCGATTACTTATCCCAGAGGTATAATAGAAGATGTTCTTGTTAAAATAGATAAGCTAATCTTTCCTACCAATTTTGTAGTCTTAGATTATGAAGAGGACAGAGAAATTCCACTTATACTTGGGAGACCATTCCTTACCACTGGGAGAGCACTAATAGATGTTCAGAGAGGGCAATTAACCTTGAGGATGAATGATGAATCAATTATGTTCAACATCTATAAGGCGATGAAATTTGCTGATGAGACAGAAACCTGTAAGTTGATTGAAGTAGTGCAGAGTTGTGTAAGAGAAGTTGAAACAAAGGAAGCACCAACCGATCCTATGGCTCAATGTCTGGTAAATTTAGTTTCTAATTTAGATAATGAATTATTAACTGATGAAATTAAAAGTTGTGTTGTTACTTTGGAAGCCAACCCATTAGAAAGTACGACTACAATAACTAAGGAAAAGATTGACAAGTCACAGATAAGTGAGAAAAAAGAAGGAAAAATTGAATTGAAAGAATTACCAAGCCATTTGAGGTATCCTTTCTGAGGTTATGATAGTACTTTTCCTGTAATTATTTCATCATTTTTATCTGCTGCAGAGGAAGATAAGTTGCTTAGCATTTTAAGAGGGCACAAACCGGTAATTGGATAGTCCATTACCGACATCAACGAAATTTGTCCTTCTGTTGTGATGCACAAAATTCGATTAGAGGAAAATCATAAACCCTCTATTGAACCACAGAGAAGACTAAATCCAACAATGAAAGAAGTTGTTAGAGCTGAGAATTTAAAATTATTAAATGCTATTATTATATATGCTGTGTAGGTGAGTCCTGTGCAAGTTGTGCCAAAAAAAGGTGGAATGATAGTAGTTCGTGACACCAATGATGAAATCATATCCACCAGAACTGTAATAGGATGGAGAGTTTGCATCGATTATAGGAAGTTGAACAAAGCTACTAGGAAAGATCACTTCCCGTTTCCGTTCATTGACCAAATGTTAGATAGACTAGTCAGGCACAGTTATTATTACTTTTTAGATGGCTACTCGGGCTATAACCAGATTGCGATAGCCCCATAAGATCAAGAGAAAACAACTCTCACTTGCCCATATGGAACTTTCGCATATAGAAGGATGCCTTTTGGTTTGCGTAACGCCCCAGCAACCTTCCAGAGATGCATGATGTCAATCTTCGCTAACATGGTTGAAGAGATAATGGAAGTCTTCATGGATGACTTCTCGGTATTTGGTAAGACTTTTGACTAATGTTTATCTAATTTGGCACTTGTTTTGCAGAGATGTGAAGAGACGAATCTCATCTTAAATTGGAAGAAGTGTCATTTTATGGTGCAAGAAGGAATCATCCTTAGATACAAAATTTCAGCTCACGGCATTGAGGTGGATAGAGCTAAGGTCACTGCTATTGAAAAGCTACCCCCTCTAAAATCAGTTAAAGCCGTGAGGAGCTTTTTGGGACATGCAGGCTTCTATCGCAGATTTATCAGGGACTTTTCAAAAATATAAAAACTTTTATGTAATTTATTAGAAAAAGATGTTGATTTTATCTTTAATGATTTTTACTTGCAGGCATTCAAAAAAATCAAGAAAGAGCTTATTTCTGCACCTATTATGATCGCACCTGATTGGACAAAATCATTTCAACTGATGTACGATGCTAGTGATTTTGCAATTGGAGCTATCCTTGGACAGAAAAAGGATAAACTTTTTCGGGCTATCTATTACTCAAGCAGGACCTTAGATGATGCTTAGAAAAATTACACAACAACGGAGAAGGAGATGCTTGCAGTTATACATGCATTTGACAAGTTCAGACCATACTTAATTGGGAAGAAGGTCATTGTGTATACAGACCATGCAGCTATTCGATAACTATTTGCAAAGAAGGACGCCAAACCCAGACTTATTAGATGGATCTTGCTTCTGCAAGAATTTGATTTTGAGATCAGGGACAAAAAGGGATCTAATAATGTTATAGCTGATCATTTATCTAGGCTGGAGCAATCTGAAGTTCAGCAAGAACAGCCTATTCAAGAGGAATTTCCAGATGAGACAATAATGAAGATTAATGCAAATCTGTCCTAGTTCACAAACATAGTGAATTACTTAGTAGGAGGATTAATGCCAAGTGGATTGACTTATCAACAGAGAAAGAAATTCTTCCATGATGTTAACTCATATTTTTGGGATGATCCTCTGCTGTTTAAGAAATGTCCAGACCAGATTATAAGACGATGTGTACCGGAAGATGAAGTTCAGGAAATTCTGAATCACTGTCATGCTGCAGCATATAGAGGCCATTTCGGTGCAGAACGTGCAGCAGCAAAGGTGTTGCAATCAAGTTTTTATTGGCCTAGTCTGTTTAAATATAGCTACATGTTTGTAAAAACATGTGACATATGTCAAAGGGTTGGAAACATTTCAAGAAGGCATGAATTACCTTTGACAAATATTTTAGAAGTGGAAGTCTTTGATGTATGGGTTTTCGATTTTATGGGACCGTTTCCTCTATCTTTTGGGAAGCTGTACATTCTCCTTGCTGTTGATTATGTCTCTAAGTGGGTGGAGGCAATAGCAACACCAACAAATGATGCAAAAGTGGTGATTCGATTCCTACACAAGAATATATTGACAAGATTCGGTACTCCAAGAGCCATTTTGAGTGATCAAGGCACTATTTCTGTAACAAAATCTTCAATGGTTTGATGTTAAAATATGGAATTCGACATAAAGTAGCTCTCAATTATCATCCGCAGACAAATGGTCAAGATGAAATTTCAAAATGAGAAGTGAAGTTGATATTGGAGAAGACTGTAAATCTGAACAGAAAAGATTGGGCTAACAAATTAGATGATGTGTTGTGGGCATACAAAACAGCATATAAGACTCCAATTGGAATGTCTCCCTATAGGTTGGTATTTGGTAAGGCATGTCATCTACCTGTAGAGCTTGAATATCGAGCTTACTGGGCCATTAAGAAGCTCAATTTTGACTATAACAAGGCTGGAGCAAATCGGTTACTCCAATTGAATGAGCTTGATGAGCTGAGAAATGAGTCCTATAAAAATGCAAGAATTTACAAGGACATGACCAAAAGATGGCATGACAAGATGATAATGAGAAGAGAATTCAGTCCTAGACAGCAAGTTCTATTGTATAATTCAAGGCTTAAATTATTTCCTGACAAATTGAAGTTAAGGTGGTCAGGACTGTTTGAGATAAACCAAGTTTTCCCATATGGAGCAATTGAGTTGAAGAAATCATATGGGAGTTTGTCCAAGGTTAATGGGCAATGTATAAAGCATTATTATGGAGAGGGGGTGCATAAATTAGACAGCATTCCCCTTGGTGAACCAAATTAAAGAGACTGAAAGCAGTCTGGCTGAAGACTTGAAATTCAGCGCTTTTGGGAGGCAACCCAATTGATCTTTTTAAGATTCTTAGTTTTTCATCTCATTTTATTTTCTTTGACTTTAGTAGTTTGTTTTTATTTTTATTTTATTTGATTAGTTTGAGTTTTATTTTTCAGGCATATGTATCAGAAGAGCACAGTTTGGAAGAATAATTGTCATGATCCTTCAAGAAAGAATGCATGAGTGCGTGATCAAGTGAAAGAAAAAAAATTTGTAAGAGCTTAGTAGCTTCAGAATCGACAATCAGAAACAGAAAAGAAACGAAAATGGTTTTTCAAGAAAGGTGAGGGTCGAATAATGGTTGCATAGGTGAGAAAAAGAAAGTCAAAAAGAGGGTGAGCAGAAAATCTGTCAAAGAAGGAAACAAATGACTAAAATTTTCAAAGAAGGGTGAGTGGAATACACATGGCAATGTTTGATTGGAAGACAGAATCCATTATTTTTGTCAACCCCACTCACTATTCGGTTAAGTCGAATAACCCTACTAAACTACTTTGAAAGCGACTGCAGAACCTTTTACATCTTCCCGACTCTCTTTTTCTAGTAATACATCTTTTCTTGTTCTCTTGGAAATACACCGATTACCCCACACCCATTATTTTTCTATCTTCCGATCCTATTGTTTTCTGCTGATTTGGTAGTTTGGCCAACAAAGTTTTGTGGGTTCACGATCTTGGTGGTCTCGAAACCCTTGGGGGAAAGCAGAAAGTGTTTTCTTGTCGGATTGTGATAAAGACGAAGAGTGGTCCAACTTAATCTTATGTGATTTTCGTTTCGGGTACTTTACTACTTTGTTCAATCGTTTTCAATCTTCTAGCGGATTTCCTTTTGGTTTCTACAACTTGGATTTTTGAAGCTCTTCTCGGTTTGATCAATTGTTGTTGGAGATATTCCGATTGTGAAACGATTTTTTGGTCTATTTTGTGTGCTCGTCCGACTAAGGTCAGCTGAAAATTATTCTTGTCAATTTGTGCTTCCATTAGTAATGGCACCCAAAGCCCAAGCTAGGCATAACCTCGACAGTTCGAGTCAAGCCACTGATAGCTCAGCCCCATATCCACAGAGGGAAGAGCCAGTCACCACTGATTATGATCCCTCTAGATTTGTAAACAGCCAAGCCGCAGAAAATTTCAAGAAAATTATGGGCAAAAACATGATTATAGAAAGGAGTTTTCGGCCTGATATTGGTGGCTAGGATATGTATTCGGAGTTTTTGAGAGATTTTGGGTTGCTGAAATTAGCAGGACAACCTGAAGATGCCATTCTTGATGTAGTCCGAGAATTTATGCTAATGCAATGGAGAGCACCCATTCGACTTCTGAAGTCAGGGGTATTCATATTCCTTACAATGCCAACGCCATTAATCTATACCTGGACCTTCCGCAAGGGGTGTAGGATGAATATACCAGTTATGTCTTAACTCTCCACACAGATTCTGATGAGCTGGATCGGGTCATTAACGAACTAACAGTCCCACACACCCATTGGCAGAAGAGGCCAGAGGCTAAATCTAAGGCATTCCCTTCCAATCGACCCCAATAAGGTCTACACGAATGGTATGATTTTATTTGTTCACGAATCATACCTACAACTCATAAAAGTAGCATTGATGTCGATAGAGCTGCTCTCCTTTACTGTATTCTGACTGGCAAGATTGTTGATTTTGGAGCCATTATCTTTTGGTCCATGCAAGAGTTTATATGCAGAGAAAATAGAAGGGGTTTACCTCACCCTTCATTGGTTTGTGGACTTTGCAAGAAATATGACGTATATTGGACTGAGCTTGAACCACGACTGGCTAGGAAATCTGTAATCACTTTCAAAAATCCTCGGGTACCTCTGACTCAGAGAGAAGCTGCTCCTCCTGCTGCTCCACCACCACCTTATGTTGGTACT
Organism: Firmiana major; assembly: GCA_033439115.1. Classification (NCBI taxonomy): domain Eukaryota; kingdom Viridiplantae; phylum Streptophyta; class Magnoliopsida; order Malvales; family Malvaceae; genus Firmiana; species Firmiana major. The sequence goes on from CM065900.1 coordinate 57,104,396, forward strand.
TCTGCTGGTCCATCTACTGTACCTTCCACCACTTTCAGCTCTATTGACAGTGTGCTGAACAAGATTAAGGAGTTGCGGATGGAGATGCCCAACAATAATCGAGACTATCAAACTTTCTATGCGTATGTTGCCCACTACAATAATTCATTAGTAGACTACCTAAATATGAGGGGTCGTTAGGGAGAGGTGGTATTTCCCTTACCACCACAATGGTGTATGCCACAGCAGGGAGAGGCAGCTGATGATGATGATGACATGGAAGAAGAGGCCCCAAAGGAAGCTGATGCTGAAGATGGCTCAGAGGAGGATTCGGATAGTTAGACTACCCCAAGGAAGTCCTCTTTACTATTTTTCCAATTCATTAAGGACAATGAAAATCTTAAGTTTGGGGGAGTTATTGGCTGTGCTCTGTGTCATGCTTTGTTATGTTTTATGTGCCTGTTTCCATAATTTTTAGCAATTTTTATTTATTTCAGATTTATATGTTTGTGTGCAATTATACTCAGTTTTACATATTAGTTTTCTAGATTGTGGCCGAAGATGGATTTTGCAAGGAACTGATCAAATTTTGTTTAAATGGATGATTTTTATTGTTTGAGTATTGGTATGGGGATAGAAAGCTTCACTTGAATCTTTTCACTTAAACTATGCACCAATCACATTCAGTTTATGTACTTACTATGTTGATATGTGAAACCAAAAAGACTCTAGAACTTGATTAGTTATTACTTGAGACGAAATTGATAGACCATGCATGATTAGGAAAATGATTTAGGCCATTTTTGTTTTGAGATTGAGCCTTTCAAGCCTACCCAATTATATTAATCCTTTGGAAAACCCTTTCAGCCTAATTTTTCCATTTTGTTGTTATCTAACAATATTACAAGCCTGGCCTAATTGTTTGATTATCCTATTCTTTAGGTCCCTTACTTAAAGTACTATCAATCAAAATTTTTGGATTAAGGGAGGAGCTCAAAAGAAAACAGGGGTGGTTTGTAAATTGTTGGTTTGAGAACTTGCATGTTACAAACAAGGGTTTGTTCTCGGGTCATGATGAAAAAAATTAGTGTCATATGCAGTTACAAGTAATGAAGAATAAATATTAAATTCTGGAGTATGACACTGAGGATTTAAAAAAAAAAAAAAAGAGAAATCAAACTCGAGAATGAATAAAGTTGAGTAGTGATTCTTGAGCTCAAAACAAATTAAATCCAAAGGTGATTACAGTGCTTTAGATGGATTAAACTTCATATTATATCCTTTATCCCACCTAGAACCCGAGCCTTATGTTACAACCTTTGAAAAGTCCTTTTGATTCTTGGTTATGCATGAGTCTTTATTAGTCGAGAGTAGTAGTTAATTCAAGCATATGAAGTCTTGTGTTTAAATTCTTATTTAGGTTACGCATTAACGCTTGAGTGCATGAATTTGAGTAAATGATTATACACACACACACAAGTGGAAAGTGAAGAGTGAAGGGGGATTGGTTTGCTTTGATTGACTTGAACAATATAAATCTGAAATTTGTCTTAAGTTGAGAACCTTGTAAATTCTTGAGGAAAATCCTAATTTAGTATGACAAGTATGTGATTTGAGTATGGTTGAGATTGTTCTGTTTCTAGTATATCTTTGCTTGAGGACAAGCAAATTTCTAAATTTGGGGGTATTTGTTAGCACTGAATTTTATATATGTTTAGAACCCTTTTTACTTAGTTATTTGATTTGTTCTTTGCAATATTAGGTATGTTTTATATGTTTTGTGCATTTGTGCAGGAAAAAGAACAATTTGGAGAAGTTAAAGCTTTTGGAGCTAGTTTTGATGATTCCGTGAAAAAGTGAAATTGCAGGATGCTGATCGTGACTTATGCTGCAACAATAGAAGAAACTGGACAGTGCAGAGCAGATCTGAGGAATTAATACTATTGTCGCAGCATAGCAGTCTGATTAGGGCAACACTGTTTTTCCACGTGGCCTTCCGTGTTTTAGTGCTTGGAAACCTTATAAATAGTCTTTTATCAGAATTTCGAGGAGGCTGCGGCATAAGACTTCAAGATTGATTTAGCTCCATAGAAACTCCATCTTTTACATTTTTTTCTACCAATGTTTATTCTAGGGATGATAATTTGGAATTATTGGATGTTTATTATGATTTCTAGGAACTAAACTCATTTTTCCTAGAATCGATGTAGCCAACTTTGGGCAGATTGCAATTACTTTGTGATGATTGTTTGGATGATTTCAATTATGTTTATTTAATCTACTTGTTCTTATTGCTGTAGTTGATTGGCCACCAATTGGATGAATTAGTATAGGAATCCGACACTTGGGAGAGGGGATTATTTATATGCACAAGGGTAGATTAACATATGACATTGTTGAATCGGGAGGTTGATAATTCTTATGAGCCATAGAGAAACGGATTACCATCGCTTAATGAACTCTATTATTTAATTCTGAACCGGGAGGTTAGGATTAGGTAATTTGGGTATGACTGTTTAAAACTCAGGAGAGATAAACAGGAAATAGTTTCGACTATAAATAATTTGAAATCAAAAGAACAATTGATCAAAGGAATTGTATGAACCCTAGTTAGGTGAAATCGAGTTCTAGGAATATGTTGCCATTGATATTTTCATTTGTAATAATTGTGATTTGTTTTAATTAATTTGTTCCGTAATTAATAGTTAGAATAGTAAATAGGATCTTAACCAATATAAATTACATTTTCTAAATAAAGTTTAAGGTTGTTGCTTACAGTGATTTGTGGCAGACACAATTCCTTGTGGGACGATACTTATATTTACTCTATACTCGAAAACTGACTTGTGCACTTGCAGTAGTGTTCCATTTGAGCACAACAGTGAGCTTAACAGGCTCAGTAAGAAAAACACGTGGCAAGTAGATAAATACACTACCTATATACTTATGCCACAAATGAGTTTCTCGTAAAATATGTTGGGAATTTGAAATTCAGCAAAATCAAAGATGGAAATCGAAAAGAGGACCATTTCCGGTAAAAACAGATTACAACAAGGAATACATAGTTCCAACACATCAAATAGTGAAGTGCACGATTTCAAATTCACAACACAATTCACATTTTCATTTCAGTAATTCCAAATAGATGAGGCAAGACATTTCATACTATAATGATAAATAATATGACAATTGGTCAATGTCGGTGACTCTGGGCAATCACGGGCCAAGTGTGTCGGGATGTCAATTGCCGTGGGAGTGGTCAGCTACCCAAACGGCTCACACAGCAGAAAACACAGTATATCATACTCGCGTGCATGATGCATGGTACATCGTACTCTGTGGACCATAATAACATTCACAATTCAATTCAATAACAATCACAATGTAGCATGGTCAACTATGGCCTTTACCCCAAAATCATGTGCGAGCAGGTCAGTATAAGTTCACACAGCAATACACGATGGCTCCAGCACGATTTTACTTATAAATCATATTAAAATCATGTACGAGCAAGTCAGTGAAAAACCATATAACAGTACACGATAGCTCCATCACGGTTTTACTCATAAATCATATTAAAATCTCTTGACAGCAAGTCAATGCAAGACCACATAGCAGTACACGACGACTCCATCATGATTTTACTCGTAAAATAATATTAAATCTAGTGTGAGCATTTTAGCGTGAAACCCAGCTTGCAAGCGCTCAAGCACTTTTACAAATATCAATTCATAAACAATTCATTTTCAAATAAATACTTTAAAATCCAATACGATATACGTAGCAATTTGGACTAGGCTGACTAGCCCCTTTTCCTAAAATTTCGATGCTTTGATTTGGTATAGAGTTTTCTATAGTTTCAGTAATTAGTAAATATACCTTAAATTTTATATCTACAACATACGAAAAATACACATATTTATCTCTAGAACCACACGAAATTTCCTTACCTTGATGTCTGCTCGTAATCCTCAAAGTCGTGGTGACTGGAGTCAGTGGGTCTCGATCTGCTCGGTTTAATTCCACGAAACTCTTTTACCCGGGTTCCTAATTTTTCTTTGTGCTTTCTTTCCTTATCTTCAAAGATTTTGTTTATATATATATATATATATATATTTCCTTCTTCCCCTTCTTTTTTTTTTAGATTTCTTCCCTCCCCGCTCTGTTCTTTTCTTTCTTTTTTTTTCCTTCTTTTTTTTTTCTCTTCGTTCACCAGCTACAGTTACTGTTCATGATTGCATTCCTTCCGTCGGCACCGTCACCATCCTACTCCCTTAGCTCTTTCGTCCGGCGCTGGTGGTCCCTTCGAGTCACCCTATTTCGACTGCCAGTTTCCAACTTCCACTTTCTCAACGTCTCCTTCCCGATCCCTCTGTTCACCCCTATCTCTTCTGTCCAGTCTCTGTCTCTTCTACGCTTTGGTTCTAGCTTCATCTCTTAATTCATTTCCTCATTCATCATCGATCCCCTCTATTTCATTTCCCAGCAAACCAGCTCCCCTTTTTCTTCTCCATCACCCTCGACCCTAGGTTATAGACCACTCCCCTCTCTCAGTCCCTGTTTCGATCCTCTATTCTAGACTCTTCTTACCACTTCTCTCTCTGCCACCGTCTTGTCTCTCTCTCTTTCTCTCCCTCTCCCTCTTCTGGTCCTTGATAAGAGAAGCTGTCAGCATCTTCTTGTGTCTACGTTGTGATGGGTTTTGCAACAGCTCTCGATTACTGTTGCTGGAAATGTGCAGCTTCTTGCTGCTCTGTTTCCTCTCTTTTCTGTTTGTTCTTCAGCTAGCCAATCCCTCTTCTTTATCTGCTTTATTTCGGTAGACACAAAACAAGGACATGGCAAGCCGACTGATGACATGAAGATAGGGAAAATGGGAGTAGGTTAGTAGGAGGCGTGGGGGTGCTAGATGCATTTGTGCAAATGGGTACAGGTGTATAGGGGTCGATTGCGTGTAGGGGTATAGCAGGGCGGAGGTGGTGTGAAGGAGGATTTTGTGGGGGTTCTGCTTCCATTCCATCACCCTATTGTTTTCCTCTTCCCCCATGCTTCGTATCTGTTCTCCACTACCAGACTCCCATCTACTATACATACATTTATTTACATATGAATTCTTACTCTATTCCCTTACCGAAGCCATTCTTTTCTCATTTGTTTCGCCCCCAATGATTTCTTCTTCTTTTCGGTCCTCACATAATCCTACATTTTTTTTCTTGTTTGCTTATTCTGTGGCTATTGTCCCTTACCCATGTATTTATATAATCACTTCCATTTATGTATATATATATATATATATATACACACACACACATAAATATATATATATACCTATATGCTTACATACGAACATGTTATTCGAATAAGTATTTATATACACACATATATATATATATGTGTACATTTGTGTGCCTTTGTACGTACATATATATATATATATATCCATACACTAATCTTGATAATAATTAAATATTGCCTACCTATTCACACTTACATGTCTAAGTACTCAATTGAATTTCTCATGTAGTATAACCATAAGGTTAGTCTAATGTTTGCATTTAAATCAATTCATCCAAAATCACTTATCAAATTTTAATTGCCTAAATTATTCTTTAATAAAATAAATATGACCTAAATTAATTATCCATAATTAAGCATAATTTAGTCCGCAAACGCTATCGCTTAAAACTGAATACAGAAAAAAAAATTCATGGGGTTTACACTACCTCTCTGACATATAACTATGTCAAGGCACTCAAAGAATCTATACTCTTAATGGCAAGGAAGTGGGTACTTTTAGTCAATTTGTCTACTATTACCCAAATTGCATCATGACCTTTTCGGGTCCTCGGTAAGCCCATAATAAAGTCCATTGTTATATACTCCTATTTCCACGTGGGCATGGGCAAAGACTTAAGTATCCTGCGGGCTTTTGATGCTCAACTTTAACCTGCTGACACACTAAACATCTAGCCATAAATTTTACCACATCCCATTTTATACCAATCCACCAATACACCTTATGCAGATCTTGGTACTTCTTGGTACTGCATGGGTGCATGGTGTAACGGGAATAGTGAAACTCTCTTAAAATCTGCTGCTTTAGGGTATCATTGCTCAGAACATAGATACGACCCTAAAACCTCAACAACCAATCACTAATCGAAAAATCTGACTGCAAGGTCTGTTCCGCTTGGATAACCAAGTCCAATAAACTCTGATCATTTGTTTGGCCTGCTCTGATATGATCCAAAATACTGGGCTCTATCTGTAGGCTAGCCATAAATCTAACATTTGCTTCCTCAACACTGATACTGAGTCCGGTGAATTATTTTAATAAATCCCATTCCTTGACCATCATGACAGTAACCATGCTCTTCCTACTCAAGGCATCAACTGTGACATCCGCAATTTTTGTATGATATTCCTTATCATTTCCATATTGTATGACATTATTATATGTTAATGGATTCATAAGATGGTTGATTCGGATATGATAAATATGGACGAAACGAAATAATGTAAGTAAAATGGAATAAGGATAAATCGGGAAAATAAAGAAGCAACAAGTTCGTCTAAGGAATTAAATCGAGGTGACTGAAAATAAGGAATTGAAAATAGGGAAAAGATTGTGGATTTATGAAAAAAGTCGATTCAATTTAGTCCCGAACACGTACAAGGGTAAAATGGTCAAAAGACCAAAATTCGATAAGTAATTTGCATTAAAATATGAAATTTACGAAATCTGGATCAATATCGAGGAAAATATTTAAATTCGAGTCCGATTGATCTAGATATAAATTTATGGGAATTAATCGGAATTAATTCGAAATTAATCGAGATTTTTAATTCAAAAAATTTTTCCAAAAATAATCGAAAAAGATACCGGGAAAGAAAAAAATAGACTGAGAAATCCATTTATTGATTAAATGGATAAAATAATAATTTTTAAGATTTTTTTGGGATATTTGGATTATTTTAATATATTTTAAGGTATTAAAATAATAATAAATGAATTAATAAATAATAATAATAAAAACAAAAAATCAAAAATCTGAAAAATTATCGGGGAGAGAGAAATGCAGGAAACCGAAAAACGAAACCCACAGACCCGATAGCAACCCGACACCATCCGACGACCCACTGACGACCGACGAGCCCAGCTACCAGTAGAAAAAGGAAGAGCGAAGCCCGGCGGTTCCATTGGTACCGGTACGCGCACCGATGGTCCCTATCTCCGACCGAAAGATCCAAGGAGAAATCGCGTCGGTCCCGACAAACGGCGGTGTCCCAGCGTCGATTCAGCCCAGCCAAGCCCTCTCCTGGCTGAGGTGATTCTTTTGAGCCTACTAGCTGCCGACGAGATGGTCGAAATCACCGGCGATGGCAAACGGGCCAAAACGGCACCGTAGCCGAGAAGGAAAAAAAGAAAAAGAAAAGAAAAAGAAAAAGAAAGAAAGGAAAGAAAAGGGGAAAAAAGGAAAGAAAGTGTACCCGGGGAAGACTCGAAATTTGGGTAAGTGACCAAGGGTAGAGATTGACTTGCAGATAAATCCCTAGAATTTAATTTAATATTATTTTATCAAAAAATGACCCAAATTTAAATAATTGTGCAGTGTTACTGCAGAGCTCGAATGAGAGCTGATTTAGCTCCGATTTTCGTACCCCGCATCATATTAGGTAAGTGCATTTTAATTACGATAATATGAGTCCTTAAATGCAGAGTTAAGATTACTTTACGGATTTTACGGATTAATTCTGCATAAAAGGAATTTTATTCGAAATTTCAAAGTAATTATCGTAAATAGTATCCGGGTTATCCATGAGTTTGGAACGAAACCCGATGATTATTGATAAATCAAATGAGCCCAGTAAACCCGAACAAGGGATTTTAAAAGTGGAAACGGGCTAAAAAAGGGGTCGAGGCCCATTAAAGTGCAAGCGGGCCCCATAGAGCAGAACGGGCCCAGAGCTTTAGATTCGATCAGTATATTTGAACTGAACCCATATGTGGTTATATGCAGCTCCGTCGACGAGTGAATTGGACTGAGAAACTTGGTACGACCGAGTCGGGATAAGCGCGTGCGTGATTCTAGGTAATGGAATTTTATGAACACTTAGAGGTAGCTGTACGTAGTTTCGAGGGGATTTACATTACGTTAAATTCATTAGGCTACCCGAAAACAGAATAATAATTTTTGCGAAAAAATATGGAAATAGTGACAAATGACTATTTTGCCCACAGTTAGGAAAATTTCAAAAAGGGTAGTAAGGCTATGAAATTGCATGAATTTCATGATTTTAATGTTTTCATGATGATATTGCTTTAATTCAAGCAATATATGGATAGGTTGGCTAATAGTTTCATGTTTTAAGTGAAAAGGCACAAGTTAAGTGTCAATTGATATTTATTTAACATGTTTTGATAAAATTGAGCCACCTATCAGTGTTATATGAGTTTTAACCGTGCTTGAGCACTGCTCGCACTGGATTTTATATTTTAACTCATACACAGAGTGTTGGAGCCCTGCTTGCACTATTTTACATATTTATTTCATATGACTATCGTACTGGAGTTTTTCTCGTACGAGGTTTTCATTGAGTTTTTATACACACCCGTACTAGAGCATTGCTTATACGTGGACTATGATTGAATTTATAATTAGTTTAAGTCGTACTAAAGCGCTGCTCGTATGCAGATTTTATTGATTTCTATGAAACCGTGCTAAAGCTTCGCTCGCACGAGGTTTTAAGATATCATGAATATTCATGGAGCCGTGCTAGAGCTTCGCTCACACAGAAATTTATATGACATGCATATAGCCATGTTGGAGCCTCCTGTAGACTATGTGTCATAGTGAGATGATATGCTCACACGTGCATACTGAAACATACTTGACATGGGTGGATAAGACCTATTACAGGCACCCCTGATTGAGATTGGGTTCACGGAGTACGTTGTACCATGGGGATTGTTTGAGTGGAGTGGCATTAGCCATGAGACAGCAAGTCTTGCCTTTGCAATCCTGATATTATGCTGTTCTGGCAGGTAGGACTGACCCACCTCCCGTTTCAGGTGTGACACCCCGCACACTAGGATCCATGTGCCAGGGATCACGAGGTTATGGCCATAGTCCTGGATGTTACCGATATAGTCGCTTACATGTCTCACATGATATAACTTTTGGTCTTAATAGACTAGGGTAGACCCGAGGGAGGGGTCAGGCCCCGATTTTCTTAGGATTTCAATTGAGATTTGATTATTCCCATGCATGGATTTTATGAAACTTTTATTGATTTGTAACCCTGTGAGAAGGGTGATTTTATAACGGAGATTTGAAAATAAAGAATTTTGTTGAAATGGATTTTAATTTGTGAGTGTATCATATTTTGACCCAGATGGGGTATTTTAAAACGTGTTGATTCATTTGAGCATGAGATGTTTTCACATGAGAATTATTCCATGTTTTAATATGTCGATTTCCTGTTTTAGAATAGATGATATTATATATATGACATATCATTGTTTTTACCTCATGCTCACATATATCTTGATTTCTTATCAGCATGTAGATAGTATAGCTATCTACCCGTTTGTATTATTGCCTTATTGAGCACGTGGAGCTCACCCTTTCATTTTCCACCCACTTTCAGTGTTTCCCACCATAGAGATAGCGGGTGTAGATAGTAGACGGCATAGCTGATTTCTTGTGTTTCCCATCGACTGTCAGGTATACACCACGTACAGAATTTTGTATTAGTATGCTTACAGCACAGTATTATATATGAAAGAATATTTGGGGATGTAAATATAGAATCATATGATGTATAAACATACCGATCACTCTATTATAATATGATTGATGTCAATATATATATATATATATACGTACTTGTGATATTTTGGTTACAAAGGGTATATCGATATTGATTCACAGCCTGACCTGTTTAGAGGGATATGTCACAAGGAGGTAAGAAAAATTTTCTAAAAGTGAAAAATTTTTACTGATTTTGGTAGCATTGGGTCGTGACATCAACAACTATGTTCGCTTTACCCGGATGATACAGGATCTCACAGTCATAGTCCTTAAGGAGCTTTATCCATCGTCTCTGCCTCATATTGAGCTCCTTCTGATAAAAAATGTACTTTAAACTCTTATGGTCAGTGAAGATCTAGAATCTTTCCCCATATAAATAATGTCGCCATATCTTCAAAGCAAACACCATAATGGCTAATTTCAAATCATGCGTGGGGTAATTCCACTCGTGGTCCTTAAGCTGGCGTGAACCATAAGCGAGTACTTTACCATGCTACATGAGTACGCAGCCTAGACATTGATAGGAAGCCTCACTATAAGCTGTTGGTGGCTGTCGAGACCAACAATGATAATTCCTACTCAAAATAAATTAAAACTGCAGTATAGTTGAGTAAGGTCGTTTCTCAAGAGATTGGTAAGATTTATTTTTCTGCAAAATATTTAAAAAGTAAAATGGGGATTTGTTGTAATGAAAAATATAAGAAAAATTAATAAACTAAAATTAGGCAAAGGAATTGCTATATAAAATATTTGGAGAAAATCAATATGATGAGAGCATCCAACCAAATGAATAATTTTAGAATGGGTTCAGGGAATTGATCATTGATGTAAAAATAAGTTCTTTTAATCTTTACCAAATTGGTTATGGTTATTGGTACGACCTAACAACCTATCTCTCCTTACTTCTTCGATAATCTGGATACGATCTCTAATTATTTTTCTTGTCAATTAAACAATCTTAGATACGATCTTAAGATTTAATTTACCAACAGCATTGAAAACTAGAGAGACTACCAATTCTAACCAACAAACACACATGTAGGTTCATTTAAGCTAGATCATATATCTTCTTAACATAGAATTGAAATCCTATCTGAAATCAATTATGTTATTTACCACTTATATTAGAATTCCTAAACAATTACGGATTCAGGTTTCTAATTTGTGATATATTATCCTGACAATTGAACAAAGGGCCCTTTTTTGCACAATCAATCAAAACAATAATTGAAATAAGCATAGAAGACATATAAATAATAAAAATATATAAAAGAACAAGATAAAAACTAATTAGATCTCACAACTCTTAAAGAACCCAAACTTTAATTATCCTTTGGCTAGACTAAAAGTTTAGCAAGCCATAAGTTCATAGAAAAACACTAAAGAAAATATAAAACTGTTTGTCTATGATAATGATCAAAATTCAAGATTCAGATTCAGATCCCCAGCCTCTTCCACTCTTAGTCTATAAATACTAAATATTTTAGCCCCAGAATCTATTTCCAAAGGAAAGTTCTCTGATTGAGTTTGATTACAATTAAACTTCTTTCCTTTTTCAACCACTTGTCAAAGACAGTTTTTTACATATCTCTTCCTTAATAATTAAAATCTTCCACTTGCCATCTTTAGATTGATTCAGTCAACTTCAGCTACAAGTGATAGATCTTTACTTGAATTTTAAGATTTCTTCTGATTTTGTGACTTGAGCAGACTTTGCAGCTTTTAATCCATTTTGTCCATTTTCCTTCATTTACAATACAAAATAGAAAATATAAGTCAAATCCAAAAATTAAGCATATAGAATAATCTAAATCATGGGAAAATATGACAATTAATATGTTTAATATGCAACTTATCAAATTCTCCCACACCTAAACCTTGCTTGTCCTCAAGAATACACTAGTCTAAATTCATAATCTCTTTTTATCATTCCTTCATCCTCTTCCTATACTTATCCAATTTTTTTTTCAAGAATTAAAACATAAATTTTTAACGTGAATTCTCATAGCACACATGAATAGCACCTTAATAATTCAATTAAATTCATAAAGTACACAAGATCTAACACCCTCGCATTTAGATTTCACTCATTACACTCTAAGTGTTTAAGGTATATATAAATGAGCTCTCAAGTCACTGCATAGAAGATTTCTTACCATATGCTTGCAAATTCATCACATCTCTTCCACCAATGAATGAATTAAGATGCAAAAATCTAAGGGTCTAAAAGGGTTGTATCGGGGCTTAGGTAAGGTATGACAAAGGGATTTTTAGGTTAAAGAAAATGAAAGAATCATACAAAACTTTTCACATAAAACTCAACTTAATGATTTCAAAAGACTGCTTCAATCACATAATTTTCAGAACTAACTTCCAAGCAATAAAAAGTACACTTCTCTTTCTCTCTTTTTTTTTATTCAATATTTTTTTCTTTTCTTCATTTTTTTTTCTTTCTTCTATTTTTTTCTTTTTTTTTCGAAAGAGAAACTCAATGGAAATAATAGCTTGGAATACTAAATTTTCAACGTGTTTCAATCTTTCCAAAAATATTTTGAAGTTTCATGTGCATAAGTCTATATGATTCATCAATTCAAGGTTAAAAAAGAAGGGAAAATTAACAAAAATGGTTTATTATGGCTTGTAATGTGGTTTAATCCAAAGAAAAAGGCTAGGCTCAAAGTTAGTTTCTCTAGGGGTTAATAATAATAGGGGTAGGCTTGAAAAGAAATGGTTTAATTACAAGAATAAGGTTTTAACCTAAATGCCCTTATTTGATTAATTACATCATATTTATCAAAGGAGTTGATTGAGACATGTATGACAGAGCAAGTTCTAGAATAATCGACTATGCATGACAATCACAAAAAAAAAAAATAGAGCATGATGTAATGGATGCTCATATGCTCAAATCTGACCAAAAAGGCTATGTGTGCTAGATCCTATACACTTTTTTCATCTAATGAATTAAAGCAACTAATCAATGTTTTAATGAGAATTCAAAACTATTTTGCACATATGTAAATCATATTTTTTTTATGGGATAAGCATTGAAAAAATCTAGAATTCAAAGAAATTACAAATAATAACTAATGTACCTTTTGGAACAAATTTTTTTTTTTTTTGGATTTGCAAAAATTTTCATGAAAATTATCAAAAATGAAAGGAAAAGAAAGCAAACATCAGAGTCACAATTAAATACCCTCCCCCACACCTAAACTATACATTGTCCTCAATGTATCAAAATAGATGCTCATAAACTTTAAAAGATCAAGAGAATTAAGAAACTTCCCTGAAAAATATAGAGCAGTGTGAAGCATTGCGTTGATTTTCATGACTTCGCCAATTCGCGCACGCTTATGAGCGAAAGAAGCACCTTGATTTCCACTGCTAGCCATTGAAAAATTCCTCACCCCGTGCGATTGTTAATCACAAACAAACATAAATAACTGTACCAAATCAAATAACGTTAATAATAAAAATGATAAAGCTAAAACCTATGATAAAATAACTATTACCAACTATATATATATTTTTTATTATTATTAATTTTTTTTTAGAAATCTGATAAATCAAGTAAAAAAATCATAGAGTGCTCCGGTACAGTGTTGTGGTTATTGCTGGGTGAGACAAAAGTTTGGCTACTACGGGACTGCTTGGTGAAGACAGGAGCGATAAAGTGCGAATGAGGGGGTCGCGGGAGCTGGGTACTGCCGAAGATGGACTGCTACAGTCGGTGCTGAAGAAGGGACGATGCTCGCAACTGCTCTGTTCGGCTGGAGCTGTAGGTCTCGGAGATGCTGGCTGTTGAAGTCGGTGCTGGGTCTGCTGTCGGAAAGTGATTGAAAATGGGTGATGCTTGAAGCTGGGAGAGGGACCGAAAAGAATGGAGCAGGATGTAAGACCCACTTTTTTATTACTTGTTGATGCAATTCCTTATGATTCATGTGATGTACATTTCCACATATTGATTGAATCATAAGAAGAGCTTTGACTGAATTAAATTTGCAAATAGAATAAAACGAAATATCGATGAATGTATGCAGTAGCCAAATACGAGCCGAGATGGCCATAGGTCAAACGAAAGGGATCGAAATTAAGTTGACAAAAAATACGAATTTAAAATAAGAAAAGATAGTGAATGTATGAAGGAAAATCAGGTTAAATTGATTCTGAGACAAGTGTAGGGGTAAAACGATCAAAAGACCGAAATTCGGTATAAATTCAATAAAAGAATTTTAATTAAAAATAAGGATTTAGGATATCTTGATCAATAATGAGGAAATTATACAATTTCGAGTCTAATTGATCAATATCTGAAATTTTTAGAAATACCAAAAAGTCACTCAGAACAATATCTCGAAAATACAAAGAAATTATACTGAAAAAGGGTTAAAAATATAATAAATAAATTAAATAAAAACAAATTAATTAATTTGGAATAAAATAATAGATTTTGTAGATATTTTTAGAATATGTTTGAATATTTTAATGATTATTATAATAATAAAATAATTTATAAATAATAATAATAATAATAATAATAATAATAAAGGCTGAAATTGAAATTGGGAAAAGCCTCAAAAATGAAACCGACAAAAAATGAGGAAACCTGAGACCCATGACCCACACCACCGGCAACCAACGACACCGACGAAGACCCGAGGAGGAAGAGGAGAGGCCGACGAGCTTGTTGACATCGGAGACGCGCCGTTTGGAGGCCGAAAATCGTCGATCGGAGGAAGGGAAAAACCGAGGAGAAACGGCTTGATTTCGACAAACCACGGCAGCTGGGAGCGAACGGAGGCCACCAAAGTGATCGGGAGGAGGAGGTGGTCCTTTTGAGATCTGTAGCTACTGGCGAAACCGCCGAAAACGTCGACGACGGCAAAGGGGCAGAAACGGCACCGATTCGCTGAAAGGAAAAGGAAGGAAAATGAAGGAAAAAGGGAAGGAAAGGAAAAGAGAAGAAAAGAAAGAAAAAGGGGAAAAAGGAAAGAAACATTACCGGGAACGACTCGAGATTCGGGAAAGTTGACCGAGGGTCGAGATTGACCTACGGGTAAATTCTAAAAATTTAATTAATATTATATTTAATGGAAAATAACCCGAATTTACCTAATTGTGCAATTTTACGATAGAGCCCGAACGAGAGCCGATTGAGCTTCGATTTTCGTACCCCGCATCATATTGGGTAATTACGATAATATTAGTATAAAGTTTCGATTATTTTACGAAATTTACGGATTAATTCTGTATAAAAAGGAATATTATTTGAAATTGTAACGTAAGTACCAAAAATAGTATACGAGCTATCCAATGAGTTTGGAACGAAGCCCGACGATTATTGGTAAGCTGAATGAGCCCAGTAAACCCAAAGAAAGGATTTAATAAGTATAAATGGGCTGAAAATGGGTCGAGGCCCATTAAGGTGCAATTGGGCCCAATAAAGTAAAACGAGCCCAGTACTTTAGATTGATCAGTAAATGTGACATACTGATAAAGATAAGTGAATTGACCCAAATATGAGATTATATGCAGTTTCGTAGACTTGGTTGGTGCACAATTGGACTAAGAGATCGGGTATTATCAAGACGGGATAAGTTTGAGCGTGATTCCAGGTAAGGGAATTTTGTAGGTGTATAGAGATATCTATACGTATTTTGAGGGGATTTACAAGGCCTAGAATATCTTAATGTATCTAGAAATGAAATAATAATTTTTGCGAAAACCGGGGCATGGATGAATAAATAAAAAGATGATATTGCCCTTGGGAGTAAAATTTACAAAAAAGGGTAGTAAGGCAAATAAATTGCATGATTATGATGTTTTGATGTTTTATATGAATGTATTGCTTTGGTTTAAGCAAATTTACACATAAGTTGGCTGTTTATTTTATAAATTATACGAAAGGGTACAGGTTTGTACCGGTTACGATTTTAAAGATGTTTTATCAAGATTGAGCCACCTATCATATTTATACTAGTAAAATGTCAAGACCCATCCTGACTTAACCAAAAATCACTACAAATTTTTTGCATTTTTAACTTACCTTTCCTCTCTTCAATGGTTGGGCTGTGATTCAATGTTAGCTTCCTCGCATACCATATCATCCATTATCATACAAACATGTTAATATACTGTTACTGATTGTAACTTCTTTTATAATACATATGAGATCATATAAAATCTAATATAAATACATTCCCCATAATATATATCGTATACATCACTGTGATGTTTCTATGTTTAGATACATAACCGTACAAAACATGTATACCTGTCGATCGATAGGAAATAGCAGCGAACACAGGAATACTATCCCTCAAAAGCTCTCACTCTACTACTGATGCTCTGTAGAGAGATGTAAAGAAAGGAGGTGAGCATACAACGCGCTCAGTAAGGAAATCAAGCAAGCAAGTAGACATCTACACTATCTACTCAAAATAATGCTATGCCTCAAAACGTTATTTCCTTAACTTGTTTTTAAAGCATGACTTTAAATATATATATATACTTATACAGATTAAATACCATGTACAGAAATCATACTTTCTTTCTCAAATGTAGGCATGTAGTGCAAAACAATGCATCTTTATAATATCACAATGCCTTTATATAAATCATGCCATGTATATTTAAATCACAGTATATATGGCATTTAAATCATTCAAACACAAAATCAGAGTCCGACCCATCCCTCAGGTCTATCCGCAATTAAATTAGTCAATCAGGTGATATATCATGTGAGACTCCGTGGTTAAAATGTAAATAGTATCCTGGACTATGATTATATTCGACAATGGTGATCCCAGGCAACACAGTACTCGGTGTGCGGGGCATCACTGCTGCAACGGGAGGGGGGTCAGTCCATCATAACCGCCAGCTATATCCTCCTCAACTCCACAACACCACACGGTACAGTGTACTCCATGCCACATGCACGGTACAACCTACTCTGTAGACCCTACATCACAGTCCGGGTGCTTGCCATATGTCTTAGCCCTCAAAACCATAGAATATCATACCACATCTCTAAATCCTCATAAGACCCTTTCCTAGTGTGACAATCAGTCTACACGAGGAAATCAAACATGGTTTTCAACATGTATTATATATCACATACAGTGCACGCCTTTGAGCGTGACTCACAGTCGACACTCCGCTCAAACACTGTTCACATCACAAACTCAACTCTAGTACGAGTAAACCTCCAGCAACTAGGTCAATGCATAGTTCATGTTTCAAATCAAGTACAAGTAATAGCTCCAGTACCATGCTATGCACAAAACTCATCAAATCAAGTACGAGCAATAGCTCAAGTACTATGTCATGTTTCTCATGTAAAATTCGAGTACGAGCTAATCGCTCTAGCACTCTCTCATGCATAAATCACATAAAACTAAGTACGAGTAATAACTCCAGCACTCTATCATGCATGTCATAGAAATCTAATGCGAATCATAATCCAACACTAATATATGTGGAAAATATATGAAATCCAATGCGAGCTGTGATCCAGCATGATTTATTCTCACATAATATGATAGATGGCTCTTTAAAAAAGGGATGGTTTACAAAATATCAAAATCAGCACAATAAAGTGTGCTTAATTCACATCAACCTTAAAATCATTAGCTCATCTATTTATTTTTCTGCGAAACAGCAATAAAACACTCAAAATGGTGGTTTCCATGCTTTTTACAACTCTTCACAAAAGTTGACTTTTTGACTAACTAGGGGCAAAATCATAATTTGCCACTATCGGGTCACAATAATTATTATTCACTTTCTCTGACCCTCAGAGTTTTTAAGTGAATGTAAAAGCAGACGAAAATACGTGCAGGTATCTCTAACTACTCACAAAAGTCCCTTACCTGCAATCACTCAAGAAATTTCACTTTCTCAGCGCTGCTTGATCCAACAGTTCAATTTGCTTCTCCAATACTCTCTGGAGCTGCATATAACCATTTATCAGGCTAATTACATTTTTCCTACTGTATTTCACATTAAATACAGTCTATTTCCCTTAATGGGCTTTAATAAACCTTAATGGGCCTAACTATGCCTTAAGCCCATTTCTATTTTACTATTTATTTTCGTTGGGCCTATTGGGCTTGTGGGGCCCACCAACTCTTATTGGGCTTATCCTAGACCCATTATATCACATTGGGCCTAAAATATTTGGGCTTGGCCCATTGGACCTCTCGGCCACATGCCATGGCCGAGAGCTCTCCATGCCGTCGGTCACACCATGGCATGCCGGCCATGTCCCTTTCCTTAGCCAATTCACTTAGGCATTTTCACAAACATTTGGTTGGCAACATTCTTAAACATCACATAGTTCATTTAGGCATTTATCAAACACCTTGATTGCCAACTTAATACATGTATTAATTAATTAAATTGATTAATTCTAATTATGCCATAATCATTAACACATGTACATTAATCCATTTATGCCTTAAAATCACATAGGCATTCATCAATATTTCACTACTCACTCTCGATTTCACCATGATCATAGTGATTTCATCTGTTTCAATGCTTAAAACATGTACCAATATACTTGAAATCATTCATACATTAACATATATGAATTTGAAAACTTGAAAATATACCTAGTATTTGTGTTCACACTTGGCTGAAACTTTGGAGGCTCACGGTTTTCACACTATGGCTTCTTGATAGCCAATTCCAACATATGTCACTCTCCTTTCAATTTGGAACAACTTTCATGCAGAATGAAAGTTCCAAATATGCCTAATTCCTAATTATTTCTAGTGAGAGAAAGCTTGGATAAATGTATTTCAATGGTTTCTTCTTCTAGTCGAGAATGGTGTGGTGAAGATGACAATGGTGTGGCTGATTTTATAAGCCATTTACTTAGCCATTAAGCCTTACTTTCCAGCCATTAAACTTGACTTTCTAAGGCTTAGTTATGAGTCACCTAATGAGTCATAGTTAACTTTAACTATGGTTAGATATTTATCTAATGGGCTTTCCAATTGGGCCTCTCGGTTTGGGCTTTCTTAATGGGCTTTCAGGCTGAAAATTTTACTATACCTCGGGCCTTTTATTGTCTCAATATTTGGCTTATCAATTGGTCCAACTATTCGGTCTAAGGGACCTAAGAATTTCGATCTACATTTAGTATACTTTAATGGGCTTTAAAATCTTCACTTTAGGCCTATTACGTTTTTAACCATAAATTTAAATCCGATCCTTCCGAATAAATTTTCCTTACTTTTGGGGATGATTATCTTGTATTCTGACCAAGAATATTTTTCCCAATTTTTTCCCATACTTAGGTTAATTTCTAACCATGATTAGTCAACTATGGTAAAAGTCCACTTTTCTTAACTATAGTTGACTTTTTCCTTAATCATTGACCAAGTTGACTTTTTCTCAAAATTCTGAAAGTATCATATCTTATGTCTTACACTCTCGTCTTTATGTTTCAACCTTTCCCGGCAGGTAATTATGCCCAAAATACCTTAACTTGCTAAAAAGGTCCATTTTACCCTTTTTAGCTTTTACTCTCGTTCTTTGTGTTCGGAACTAAATCAAACTGACTTTCCTTCATGAGCCCTCTATATTTTCTCATTTTAAGTTCTTATTTTTAGTCAGAATGATTCAGATCCACTCGGTTTAGCCTGTGACTCTTATAGCTCACATTAGGCTTTTTATGTAGCTTTTGCGTGTTAAATCATTTCACTAACACTTTAAATCTAGTAAATACTCTTCTTATGATTCAACTATAATATAGAGTGTTCATACACATAGGAATCATAAGGTACTGGCTACATAAAAATGCGGGTCTGAGAATCCTCCCGCACTCAGAAAATTTGGTCCTCCAAATTAGAACCAAGTTAGTCATCAAATAGGTGAGGGTACTTCTCTCACATCAAACTCTCTAGCTCCCAAGTAGCCTCCTCTGAAGTATGGTGCTGCCAGAGAATCTTCACTAACCCAACGGTCTTCGACCTCAATACCTTCTCCTTCCTATCCAATATCCGAATCGATCGCTCAACATATGACATGTCCTCTCGGAGCTCCAAAGGCTCATAACTACTAACATGTGCCGGATCCGGGTGATACTTTCGAAGCATCGATATGTGGAAGACGTTATGGACACCTGATAAGTCCGGTGGAAATGCCAACCTATAAGCCTTATCTCCCACTCGATCAAGTATCTCAAAGGGTCCAATATAGCGAGGATTTAGCTTCCCTTTCTTCCCAAATCTCGCTATGCCCTTGGAAGGAGAAACTTTCAAAAACATGGGTTCACCAACTGCAAACTCTAGTGGCCTACGTCTCCTGTCAGCGTAACTCTTCTGTCTACTCTGAGCTATCCTCAGTCTCTCTACAATCAAGTGGACGTCTTCAGATGTTTGCGTAACCATGTCAGGAAAGAAAATCTTACGGTCACCCACTTCTTCCCATCCAATAGGGAAACGACATCTACGACCATATAAAGCCTCATACGGTGCCATCCCGATACTCGAATGATAACTGTTGTTGTAGGCGAACTCGGCTAGTGGCAAGTGGTCATCCCAAGAGCCTCTAAAATCTAGCACACATGCTCTCAACATATCCTCCAGGGTCTGTATAGTCCTCTCTGACTGACCATCTGTCTAAGGATGGAAAGCGGTGCTCAAACTCAACTGGGTTCCCATGGCTTCCCGAAAATGTCCCCAAAAGTGGGAAGTGAAGTGGGAATCCCTATTAGAGACTATGCTCACTGGTACACCGTGTAACCTCACTACCTCATGTACATACAGCTCTGCTAATGAAATCAAAGTATCGGTTGCTCTCATAGCTAGGAAGTGGGCTGACTTCGTCAGTCTGTCGACGATTACCCATATAGCATCGTGATTCCTGCGGATACTCGGTAAACCCATCACAAAATCCATGGTGATATGCTCTCATTTTCATGTCGGTATAGGTAGAGGCTGCAATAACCCTGCAGGTTTCTGATGCTCTACCTTCACCTGCTGACATACGAGACACTTTGCCATAAAGTTTGCTACATCTCTCTTCATACCCGACCACCAGTATACCTTCCGGAGGTTCTGATACATTTTGTTACTCCCCGGATGTAACGTATATCTCGACGAATGAGCTTCCACTAATATCAATCTCCTAAGTAGTCCATCATAACTCAACTCAAACTCAGTCACTATGCCCTTCTGCCTCTGACTACTCACATCCATACAAAATGGATCGATTTGCTGAGCCACTCTGATCCTGTCCAATAGATCCAGCTCCAAGCGTAGACTAGCTATCACATTGCATGTATCCATGTCAGAACAACTCCCAAACTGAGGCTAGCAAACTATTCTAGCAAATCATGCTCCCTAACCATCATATACGATACCATCCCTAGGCTCTTCCTACTCAAAGCATCAGCTACAACGTTAGCTTTCCTCGGATGATAAAGTATCTCGCAATCATAGTCCTTCAGAAGCTCTAGCCATCTTCTCTGTCTCATGTTCAGCTCTTTCTATGAGAACAGATACTTGAGGCTCTTGTGGTCAGTAAATATCTGTAACTTTTCACCATACAAGTAATGGCCCCATACCTTCAACGCAAACACTGCTGCTGCTAGCTCCAAATCATGGGTCGGATAGTTCTTCTCATTATCCTTCAGTTGTCTGGATCCATAAGCAACTACCCTCCCATCCTACATCAATACATAGCCCAGTCCCTGATGCGAAGCATCGATATACACTGCAAATCCTCCTGAGCTGGTAAGGATAGTGAGAATCGAAGCGGTGGTCAATCGACGCTTCAACTCCTGAAAACTCTTCTTATAATCCTTGTTCCATACGAACAGTATACTCTTTCGAGTAAGACGTGTCAACGGAGCAACCAATTTTGAAAATCCCTCAACGAATCTCTGATAATATCTAGCTAAACCCAGAAAACTCCTGATCTCGGTGACAGTCCTTGGCTGTTCCCACTAAACTACAACCTCTATCTTAGATGGATCAACTGATATACCATCTCTCGATACAACATGTCCCAAAAACGAGATCTATGACAACCAAAAGTCACACTTACTGAGCTTAGCATATAACTTCTGCTCTTGTAGAGTCTGCAATACGATCCTGAGGTGCTCCTCATGCTCCTCCTCGGATCTCGAGTATACCAATATGTCATCGATGAAGACGATAACAAACTGGTCCAAATATGGCTTGAACACATCGTTCATCAAAGCCATGAAAGCAGTTGGAGCATTCGTCAATCCGAATGGCATGACTAAGAACTCATAATGGTCATATCGGGTATGCAATGCGGTCTTGGGTACATCTCCGCTCTGAACTTTCAGCTGATGATACCCAGACCTCAGGTCAATCTTGAAAAAGACCTGTGCTCCCTAAAGCTGATCTAACAAGTCGTCAATGCATTGAAGGGGATACCTATTCTTGATGGTGGCCTTATTCAACAATCGGTAATCTATACACAATCGGAGGCTCCCATCCTTCTTCCTCACAACAAAATCGGTGCTCCCCAAGGTGAAACACTCGGTCGGACAAAACCCCTATCCAACAGCTCCTGTAACTGTCTCTTGAGCTCTTCCAGCTCAACCAAGGCCATGCGATAGGTGGTCTCGAAATAGGCTCCGTACCAGGCACTAAATCTTTACAAAACTCCATCTCTCCGTCTGGTGGTAACCCTGGCAACTCATTTGAAAAAACATCTGGGTACTCACTGACCACAGCGATATCTAACAACTCTAGATGTGCTTTATCCATATCTACCACATACGTAATGAAACCTTGATATGTTGTAGGTTCTCTCAGTCAGTATATCATATTATAATCATAACTACTTCTTTTATTTAGTCATTATTAAACTTTACAACATATCTTGTAGGGTTAGGAAACATAACTATCTTAGCATAACAATCTAAAACAGCATGGTTTACAGATAGCCAATCCATTCCTAATATTATATCAAAGTCACTCATACTTAGTAATATTAGATTGGTTGTCATCTCCTTGTTCCCTACTCTCAATTTGCAGTCATTATATACATACTCTACAACTTGACTACTATTTATAGGCGTACTAATCAACATCATCATACATAACGGTGTACGCTCTACATGTCTTGCTAATTTACATGCAAATGAAGGCGATTCAAAAGAATGCGTGGAACCAGGATCAATTAAAACATATGCTTCAATATCATAAATCAGGATGTTACCTCGTATCACATCCAACGAAGCATCAGTTGTCCCCTGGTCCAAAACATGTACGCACCCTCGACCAATCACTTATTTCTTCTTTTTTTTCTACCATCGCTCTACCTCTCTGAGTAGACTTACCAGCTGGAGCTCTATCAAGCTCCCTGCCCTTCAGTGGGGCAGTATCAACCATCTTTGGGCAAACTCTAGCAATATGCCCCTATTTTCCGCATCGAAAACACACTATAGGAGTCAGTGGACACGATCTACCTCCATGTTGTTTACCGCATCTTCTACACTGATCGGTAATAGATCTCTGTCCTCCTATGACAATACCCTTTGCTGGAGCTACGGTTGGATAAGCAGGAGGTCTAGCAAGTCTCTCTCGTGCCTCCTCAGCCCGTGATCTCTTACCAAAGAGTTTCCTCCCTCCTCGATAACTGAAATCCCTAGCCGGCCTCTTCTTCTGTATATCTCGGCTCCAACTAAACTTCCCAAACTCGGAAGCATTCCTCTCGTAATCTTGCTCGTACAGTTGCGCCCTGCGCACTGCTTCCTCATAGGTGGTTATATCTAATAGAACCAACCTGGACCACAGAACCAGTCTCAATCCATCGATGAACCTATGGACCTTTCTGGCCTCACTATACATAGTATCTGGGTCATATCTCCCTAGGGATAGGAATCGAGTCTCATACTCATCCATTGATAAGCTCCCCTGGTTCAGTCCCAAAAACTCTGCCTGTAGTTTTCGCTGTGCGGTATCGGGAACAAACTGCCACCTAAAGGCCTCTCGAAATATCTGCCAACTAATATCTATGTGTCGGGCTCTCAATATGGGTCGGGTGGAGTTCCACCAATGCTCTGCAGCTCCCTTCAATATGAACACAGCAAATGCGACCATCTCCGATGTTGTACACTCAAAGAATCCATAAAGCTTCTCCATCTCAGCAACCCACTCCTCAGCAGCTACAAGGTCCTTGACCCCACTAAAAGATGGAGGTCTAAACTTCTGGAACTCTCGCAATCGATGTAGATCACATCCGTACCCTAATCCACTACTACCCAAAACCGGTGGGGGTGTAGGAGTATCTACAGTCCTTGGTGCATGAGTTGTCTGCGTAGGTGTATCAGGGGCAACTGCCTCTCCTGTCGCAACTCCTGCCTCCTGTCCCTACCTACTGGCATCATCTGTGCCAATATCTCTACAATCATATCTAGACTGCGCTCTAATCTCGTAAAGCGCATCTCAGCACACTCTGGTGCCTTAGTAGCACCGGAGTCTCATGGGTAGGTAATGGTTCGGTAGCAACTCGTCTCTTAGGCCTATCTCCATAACCTCGAGCCCTACCTCTCATACCTCTACCACTATGAGTATTTGTCATATCGGTAAAGTTCCTACATTCACAATCATGAATTTGACTGTCTCCTATCTGGTATACATAGTTATATCTAAACGCAACACAGTACTATGGGGATGTACACTTTCCTATTTTCTAACATCGACTCACATCAGACCAACCTCTACTCTGATACCATTCTGTTAAGACCCATCCTGACTTAACCAAAAATCACTACAAATTTTTTGCATTTTTAACTTACCTTTCCTCTCTTCAATGGTTGGGCTGTGATTCGATGTTAGCTTCCTCGCATACCATATCATTCATTATCATACATACATGTCAATATATTGTTACTGATTGTAACTTCTTTTATAATACATATGAGATCATACAAAATCTAATATAAATACATTCCCCATAATATATATCGTATACATCACTGTGCTATTTCTATGTTTAGATACATAACCGTACAAAACATGTATACCTGTCGATCAATAGGAAATAGCAGCGGACACAGGAATACTATCCCTCAAAAGCTCTCACTCTACTACTGATGCTCTGTAGAGAGATGTAAAGAAAAGGGGGTGAGCATACAACACACTCAGTAAGGAAATCAGGCAAGCAAGTAGACATCTACACTATCTACTCAAAATAATGCTATGCCTCAAAACGTTATTTCTTTAACTTGTTTTCAAAGCATGTCTTTAAATATATATATATACTTGTACAGATTAAATCCCATGTACAGAAATCATGCTTTCTTTCTCAAATGTAGGTATGTAGTGCAAAACAATGCATCTTTATAACATCACAATGCCTTTATATAAATCATGCCATGTATATTTAAATCACAGTAAATATAGCATTTAAATCATTCACAACACAAAATCAGAGTCCGACCCATCCCTCAGCTCTATCCGTAATTAAATCAGTCAGTTAGGTGATATATCATGTCAGACTCTGTGGTGAAAATGTAAATAGTATCCTGGACTATGATCATATCCGACAATAGTGATCCCAGGTAACACAGTACTCAGTGTGCGCGGCATCACTGCTGCAACTGAAGGGGGGTCAGTCCATCACAACTACCAGTTATATCCTTCTCAACTCCACAACACCACATGATACAATGTACTCCATGCCAAATGCATGGTACAACGTACTCCGTGGACCCTACATCACAGTCGGGGTGCCTACCATAGGTCTTAGCCCTCAAACCATGGAATATCATACCACGTCTCTAAATCCTCATGCGACCCTCTCCTAGTGTGACACTCAGTCTACACGAGGAAATCAAGCATGGTTTTCAATATTATATATCACATACAGTGCGCGCCTTTGAGCACGACTCACAGTCGACACTCCGCTCAAACACTGTTCACATCACAAACTTAAATCTAGTGCTAGTAAACCTCCAGCAACTAGGTCAATGCATAGTTCATGTTTCAAATCAAGTACGAGCAATAACTCCAATACCATGCTATGCACAAAACTCATCAAATCAAGTATGAGCAATAGCTCAAGTACTATGTCATGTTTCTCATGTAAAATTTGAGTACGAGCTAATCGCTCCAGCACTCTCTCATGCATAAATCACATAAAACTGAGTACGAGTAATAACTCCAACACTTTATCATGCATGTCATGGAAATCTAGTGCGAATCATAATCCAGCACTAATAAATGTGGAAAATATATGAAATCTAGCGTGAGCTGTGCTCCAACGCGATTTATTCTCACATAATAGGATAGATGGCTCTTTAAAAAAGGGATGGTTTACAAAATATCAAAATCAGCACAATAAAGTGTGCTTAATTCACATCAACCTTAAAATCATTAGCTCATCTATTTATTTTTCTGTGAAACAGCAATAAAACACTCAAAATGGTGGTTTTCATGCTTTTTACAACTCGTCACAAAAGTTGACTTTTTGACTAACTAGGGGCAAAATCATAATTTGCCATTATCGGGTCACAATAATTATTATTCACTTTCTCTGACCCTCAGAGTTTTTAAATGAATGTAAAAGCAGACAAAAATACGTGCAGGTATCTCTAACTACTCGCAAAAGTCCCATACCTGCAATCACTCGAGAAATTTCACTTTCTCAGCGCTGCTCGATCCAACAGTCCGATTTGCTTCTCCAATACTCTCTGGAGCTGCATATAACCATTTATCAGGTTAATTACAGTTTTCCTACTGTATTTCACATTAAATACAGTCTATTTCCCTTAATGGGCTTTAGTAAACCTTAATGGGCCTAACTATGCCTTAAGCCCATTTCCATTTTACTATTCATTTTCGTTGGGCCTATTGGGCTTGTGAGGCACACCAACTCTTATTAGGCTTGTCCTAGACCCATTATATCACATTGGGCCTAAAATATTTGGGCTTGGCCCATTGGACCTCTCGGCCACATGCCATGGCCGAGAGCTCTCCATGCCGTCGGTCACACTATGGCATGTCGGCCATGTCCCTTTCCTTAGCTAATTCACTTAGGCATTTTCACAAACACTTGGTTGGCAACATTCTTAAACATCACATAGTTCATTTAGGCATTTATCAAATACCTTGATTGCCAACTTAATACATGTATTAATTAATCAAATTGATTAATTCTAATTATCCCATAATCATTAACACATGTACATTAATCCATTTATGCCTTAAAATCACATGGGCATTCATCAATATTTCACTACTCACTCTCGGTTTCACCATGATCATAGTGATTTCATATGTTTCAATGCTTAAAACATATACCAATATACTTGAAATCATTCATACATTAACATATATGAATTTGAAAACTTGAAAATATACCTAGTATTTGTGTTCACACTTGGTCAAAACTTTGGAGGCTCACGGTTTTCACACTATGGCTTCTTGATAGCCAATTCCAACATATGTCACTCTCTTTTCAATTTGGAAAAACTTTCATGAAGAATGCAAGTTCCAAATTTACCTAATTCCCAGTGATTTCTAGCGAGAGAAAGCTTGGATAAGTGTATTTCAATGGTTTCTTCTTCTAGCCGAGATGGTGTGGTGAAGATGACAATGGTGTGGCTGATTTTATAAGCCATTTACTTAGCCATTAAGCCTTACTTTCCAGCCATTAAACTTGACTTTCTAAGGCTTAGTTATGAGTCACCTAATGAGTCACCTAATGAGTCACCTAATGAATCATAGTTAACTTTAACTATGGTTAGATATTTATCTAATGGGCTTTCCAATTGGGCCTCTTGGTTTGGGCTTTCTTAATGGGCTTTCGAGCTGAAAATTTTACTATACCTCGGGCCTTTTTTTGTCTCAATATTTGGCCTATCAATTGGTCCAACAATTCGGTCTAAGGGACCTAAGAATTTCGATCTACGTTTAGTATACCTTAATGGGCTTTAAAATCTTCACTTTAGGCCCATTACGTTTTTTAACCATTAATTTAAATCTGGAATCCTTCCGAATAAATTTTCTTTACTTTCGGGGATGATTATCTAGTATTCTAACGAAGAATATTTTCTCCAATTTTTCCCATACTTAGGTTAATTTCTAACCATGATTAGTCAACTATGGTAAAAGTCCACTTTTCTTAACTATAGTTGACTTTTTCCTTAATCATTGACCAAGTTGACTTTTTCTCAAAATTCTGAAAGTGTAATATCTTATGTCTTACATCTCGTCTTTATGTTTCAACCTTTCCTGGTAGGTAATTATGCCCGAAATACCTTAACTTGCTAAAAAGGTCCATTTTACCCTTTTTAGCTCTTACTCTCGTTCTTTGTGTTCGGAACTAAATCAAACTGACTTTCCTTCATGAGCCCTGTATATTTTCTCATTTTAAGTTCTTATTTTTAGTCAGAATGATTCAGATCCACTCGGTTTAGCCTGTGACTCTTATAGCTCACATTAGGCTTTTTATGTAGCTTTTGCGTGTTAAATCATTTCACTAACACTTTCAATCTAGTAAATACTCTTCTTATGATTCAACTATAATAATAGAGTGTTCATACACATAGGAATCATAAGTTACTGGCTACATAAAAATGCGGGTCTGACATAAAAAAAGTGCTAGAGTCTTACTCACACTAAATTTTACTGATTTATTACTCATAAAACGTCGTACTGGAGCATTACTTGTACGAGAAATTTTGTGTGTGTACAAAAATCATGCTGGAGCTTCGCTCGCACTAGACGTGAGGTGACATGCATATAGTCGTGCGGAAGCCTCCTGTAGACTCTGTGTCGCAGAGAGTTGATATCCTCGCACGTATACTTTGAGACATGGGTTGGTTATCGACATAGTATGGGGTGGATATGACCTACGGCAGGCACCCCCAGACCATGATATGGGTCCACGGAGTACGTTGTACCGTGTATGTCACACAGAGTACGTTGTACCATGCAGTCATGACGACTCGATGATGTTACTTGATATTCTAGCGGGTAGGATTTGACCCCACCTCCTGTTACAGTTGTAATGCCCCGCACATCGGGATCCATGTAGCCTAGGATCACAGGGACATAATATGGCCATAGTCCTTGATTTTTCATACAGTAACCTACATGCCTAACATGATATCATACGGTCTGAATAGACCAAGACAGACCCGAAGGAGAGGTAATGTCCCGATTTATATTTTTAAATGAGATGCGATTTAATGAATCAAGGTATTCCCAAGGGATGTGTTTAGCCTTGATGTGGTTGTTTTATGGTGAAACAAATAAGTTTTAACGTGATGAGCTTATGATAAAACAAATAAGTTTTAACGTGATGAGTTTATGATAAAACAAATAAGTTTTAACGTGATGAGCATGAGATGTCATACATGATGATTTTTCCATAGTTGTTTTATATGTCGATTTCATGATTTCTCTTATATGATATATATACATGTGGCATCGTTTTAGTCTTACCTCATGCTCCAAATATAAACGATTTTATATCATGACATTATCAGCACGTAGATAGTATAGTTATCTACCTGCTTACATTATTGCCTTACTGAGCTAGTTATGCTCACCCTTTCATTTTTCACCCTCCACAGAGCATCTGCAGTAGTTGAGAGCGGGTAGAGACTGTATTCCTGGTTGTCCGCTGCTCCCATCATGAATTAGGTATACACATCATACAGTTTTGTATCTAAGCAAATAATAGAACAGTTTTGTAACGAATATACTTGTGAGGGATGTAAATATATAGAAACATATGTACATACAGTTTTATAATATATGTACTTATTATTACACTGTCTGAAATTCTAACATGATTACCATGGTAAGAATGATATGATCAAATGGGATAAGAGTTGGGATTATTACTAACTCATAGCCCAACTCGTTCAAAATGAAAATTTTCACGAGGAGGTAAGAAGTATAGAAAAAATGAAACATTTGTAGTAATTTTGGTAGAACGGGTCATGACAAAAGGTGATATCAGAGCTAGAGTTGGTCGGATATGAGTCAGTAATAATAGTTAAGAAATTAAATCCCCATAGTACTGTGCTTTGTTTAGATATAACTGTATATACCAATATGGGATTATACTAATAAATGGTTATGGATGCAGGAACTTAGGCATTATGCCTGTTATTCCCCATGGTAGAGGGGCAAGTTCAAGTGCTAGAGGCCGTAGAGGTAGGCCCGAGAGCCATGCAGAGCCACAGACTAGTCAGGCTCAGCAGGACTCCATTGAGAGATTAGGGCATACTGAGGCACGCTTCACTAGGATTGAGCGAAGTAGAGAAAGTCTTGTTGAGATAGTTGCACAGACATTAGGGGCTAGTGATAGACGAGGCCCAGTTGGACAACCTACTACTACTGGACAGACTACAGAGACTGTTACACCACCACCAGTTTAGGATACAGCTTCTCCTATCGCTCCACAGTCGAGCGATAGTGATCTGGGTTATGACTGTGAGCTAGACAGATTACAACAATTTTAGGAATTTAGACCTCTAGTTTTTAGAGGGTTGAAGGACCCGGTTATTGCAGAGGATTAGATATATGAAATGGAGAAATTGTATAAGTTCTTCAGGTGTACATCGACTGAGAGGGTTGCCTTTGCCGTATTTATGCTCTAGGGCAAGGCAGAGTATTGGTGGAGGTCCACTGTGTCTATCTTGAGAGCCCAACACCTAGAGATGAGATATTTTTGGAGGCCTTTAGAAGGCAGTATATTTAGACCACTGCACAGCGGAGATTACGGATGGAGTTTATGAGTTTGGTTCAGGGGAACCGCTTCGTTGATGAGTATGAGTCGAGGTTCATATCGTTGGGGAGGTATGACCCGGATACATTGAGCAGTGAGAGTCGAAAGGTTCAGAAGTTCATAGATGGATTGAGAACAGCCATCAGATCTAAATTAGCTCTGTTGACGTCTCTACTTATGAGGAGGCAGTCACAGGGCTCAGTTGTGTGAGCAAGATTTTGAGCGGAGTACCTCAGAGTTTGGGAAGGTTAGCAGAGCTAGAGATAGAGACTGGAAGAGATTCGGAGGGGATAGTGTGATCAGGAGAGGAGGTCAGAGGTTTGCTGATAAGAGACCTCAGATTGAGGAGGTACATAAGAGGATGGGTAAGCCTCCTTTATATCTGGCTTTACCATCATCGAAGGGTATAGTTATTGGAGGGACATGACCGACTACCGAGCAGTGTAGGAGATGTGCTAGATTTCATGGTACCAAGCCTTGTTCGATGACTACTGGGGTATGTTTTCATTGTGGAAAGCTGGGGCATGTCATAAGAAACTGTCCCGAGATGATTGCGACTGCCTCACAGAAGGGCAAAGAGCCAGAGAGAACTCCTGTTGAGACTCCTGCTCCTAGGAGAAGAGCCGCTGCTGAGGAGAAGGGGAAGCAGGTTATGGGCAGAGGGCGAGTGCATGCATTGGACCAGTACATCGTAGATGCTTCAGTGGATATGATTAAAGGTACCATCCTAATTTTTAATTTAGAAGCATTTGTGTTATTTGATTCTGGTGCTACACATTCGTTCATATCGCCTTCATTTGCACATAAGTTGTTGAAGTATGTACAGCCTACATTATTAGATAGAATGTTATTAATTTCTACACCTATGAATGACAGTCAGTTGACTGAGTATGTATATAGAGATTGTAGGTTGAAAATAGGGGGAAAGGATATGACAGTCGATCTAGTCTTACTGAATATGAGGGATTTTGATGTAATTTTAGGGATGGATTGGTTGACTGCAAACCATGCTATTTTAGATTGCTATGCTAAGACATTAATGTTTTCTGGGACAGATAGTCTTACTGTAAGTTTTGCTGAAAAGAAATAAAAGGCATATAATTATTGCATTTGGAAAAGTATAGTTGTAATTCATCATATTTGCGAGGTAAATTTATTTATTAATAATGGATACTTATATGATGAATTATGTTACTAATGGTGGAAATGGTATTTTGAAGGGTTCATTGCATATGTGGTTGACAAAGATAAGGCACATCCGGAATTAAGAGACATTCCAGTTGTGACAGAATTTCCAGATGTCTTTTCGGATGAGTTACCAGGGTTACCGCCAGTACATGAGACAAAGTCATTATTGATTTGACACTTGGTACAGAGTCGATATCTAGACCACCGTACAAGATGGCTCCAGTTGAGTTGGAGGAGCTAAGGAAATAGTTACAAGAATTATTAAAGAAGGGGTTCATCAGACCGAGTGTCTCGCCATAGGGAGCACCGGTTCTGTTTGTGAGGAAGAAGGATGGGAGCCTTCGATTGTGTATCGACTATCCATTGTTGAATAAGGCTACCATTAAGAACAAGTATCCCCTTCCGAGGATTGATGATTTACTAGATCAACTACGGGGAGCACAGGTCTTTTCTAAGATTGATCTGAGATTTGGGTATCACCAGTTGAGAGTTCGGGATGGAGATGTACCCAAGATAGCTTTTCACACCCGTTATATACACTTTAAGTTTATGGTTATGCCATTCGGGTTGACGAATGCTCCTGCAGCTTTTATGTCATTGATGAATGAGGTGTTTCGGCCTTATTTGGATCGATTAGTGATAGTGTTCAGTGATGACATCCTGGTTTATTTGAGATCCAGAGAGGAGCTTGAGCAGCACCTGAGGATTGTATTGCAGACCCTCCGTGAGAAGTAGTTGTATGCTAAACTCAGTAAGTGTGACTTTTGGCTTGAGAAAATCTCCTTTTTGGGACATATTGTGTCAAGGGATGGTGTGTCAGTGGACCCATCCAAGATTGAGGCAGTAGTTCAGTGGCAGAGGCCTCAGACACTTACGGAGATTAGGAGCTTTCTGGGTTTAGCTGGATATTATAGATGGTTTGTAGAGGGGTTTTCGAGGTTGGCTGCTTCGTTGACATGTCTCACTCGGAAGAGTGTTGCATTTGAGTGGGACGACAGATGTGAAGAGAGTTTTCAGGAGCTGAAGCGTCGATTGACCACTGCTCCGATTCTCACCATTCCTACCAACTCAGGAGGTTTTTCTGTTTACACATATACTTCTTACCAAGGAATGGGCTGTGTATTGATACAGGACGAGAAGGTAGTCGCTTATGGATCCAGGTAACTGAAGGATCATGAGAAGAACTACCCGACCCACGACTTAGAGTTGTCGACTGTAGTGTTTGCATTGAAGATATGGCGCCACTATCTCTATGGTGAGAAATTCCAGGTATTTACCGATCATAAAAGCCTCAAGTATCTGTTCTCACAGAAGGAATTGAACATGAGACAGAGAAGGTGGCTTGAGCTTCTAAAAGATTACGATTGTGAGATCCTATACCACTCGGGTAAGGCGAATGTAGTGGCTGATGCATTGAGCAGGAAGCACCTCGAGTTGATTTCTTATATGATGGTACGGGAACATAAGTTGCTAGAGCAGTTTGCGAGCCTCAGTTTGGATATGACCCCGCCTAATGTTGAGAGTGGTTATATGATTGCTAGCCTATGGTTAGAGTCAGATTTGATGGATCAGATCTGACAGGCTCAGCGTGATGATCAGCAGTGTATTGAGATAGTTAGGCAGATGCAGAAGGGTATTGAGACTAAGTTTGAGTTGAGTTCGGATAGATTACTGAGGTTTCGAGACAGGATTTGTGTTCCCAAGGATCCTGAGATCAGGAGGTTAATCTTGACAGATGCTCATTTGTCGAGGTATACCTTGCATCCGGGTAGTACAAAGATGTATCAGAATCTCTGGAAGGTATACTGGTGGTCGGGGATGAAGAGAAACATAGCAGAGTTTGTTGTAAGATGTCTCGTCTGTCAACAGGTGAAGGTAGAGCATCAGAAGCTTGCAGGGTTATTGCAGCCTCTACCTATACCGACTTGAAAGTGGGAGCATGTCACCATAGACTTTGTGATAGGTTTACTGAGGACTCGTAGAGGGAATGATGCCATATGGGTGATAGTTGACAGATTGACGAAGTCGGCACATTACCTAGCTATGAGAGTCACCGATACTCTAAGTAGATTGGCGGAGCTATATGTGCGCGAGATTGTGAGACTGCATCGTGTCCCAGTGAGCATTGTGTCAGACAGGGATTCCTGCTTCGCTTTCCATTTCTGGGAACACTTTCAGGAAACTATGGGAACCCAGTTGAGATTCAGTACAGCTTTCCATCCTAAGATAGATGGGCAGCAAAGAGGACTATACAGACCCTCTAGGATATGTTGAGAGCTTGTGTACTTGATTTTAGAGGCTCCTGGGATGATTACCTACCACTCGCAGAGTTCGCCTACAATAACAGTTATCATTCGAGTATCGGGATGGCACCATATGAGGCCTTGTATGGCCGTAGATGTCGTTCTCCTATAGGATGGGAGGAGGTTAGTGACAGGCAGTTATTCGCTCCCAATTTGATACGTCAGGCCTCTGAGGATGTCTAGTTGATTTGTGAGAGATTGATGACAGCTCAGAGTCGATAAAAGAGTTATGCTGACAGGAGACGTAGACCATTGGAGTTTACAGTAGGGGAGTCAGTAAGCTTGAAAGTTTCTCCTTCCAAGGGTATTACGAGATTCAGAAAGAGAGGGAAGTTAAGCCCTCACTTCATAGGACCTTTTGAGATACTCGAGAGAGTGCGAGATCGAGCTTATAGGCTAGCGTTGCCACCAAAGCTAGCAAATGTCCATAACGTCTTCCACGTCTCCATGCTTCAAAAGTATCAGTCGGATCCGTCACATGTGATCAGATACGAGCCACTGGAGCTCAGTGAGAGTATGTCCTATTTTGAGAGACCGATCCAGATTGCGGATAGGGAGGAGAAGGTATTGAGATCGAAGATGATTCCCCTGGTGAAAGCACTATGGCAGCATCACACTCCGGAGGAAGCGGCTTGAGAGTTAGAGAGTTTGATGAAAGAGAAGTACCCGAAGTTATTCAGAGACTGATTTGGTTCCAATTTGGAGGACCAAATTCTTTTAGTGGGGGAGATTATGTAAGACCCACTTTTTATTACTTGTTGATGCAATTCCTTATGATTCATGTGATGTACACTTCCACATATTGATTGAATCATAAGAAGAGCTTTGACTAAATTAAATTTGCAAATAGAATAAAACGAAATATCAGTGAATGTATGCAGTAGCCAAATACGAGTCGAGATGGCCATAGGTCAAACGAAAGGGATTGAAATTAAGTTAAGGGAAAATACGAATTTAAAATAAAAAAAGATAGTGAATGTATGAAGAAAAATCGGGTTAAATTGATTCCGAGACAAGTGTAGGGGTTAAACGGTCAAAAGATCGAAATCCGGTATAAATTCGATAAAAGAATTTTAATTAAAAATAAGGATTTAAGATATCTTGATCAATAATGAGGAAATTATACAATTTCGAGTCCAATTGATCAAGATCCGAAATTTTTAGAAATACTGAAAAGTCACTCGGGACAATATCCTGAAAATATGGAGAAATTATACCGAAAAAGGGTTAAAAATATAATAAATAAATTAAATTAAATTAAATTAATTAATTCGGAATAAAATAATAGATTTTGTAGATATTTTTAGAATATGTTTGAATATTTTAATGATTATTATAATAATAAAATAATTATAAATAATAATAATAATAATAATAAAAGGCTGAAATTGAAATCGGGAAAAACCCAAAAATGAAACCGACAGAAACCGAGGAAACTCGAGACCCGCGACCCACACCACCGGCGATCGACGACGCCGACGAAGACCCTAGGAGGAAGAGGAGAGGTCAGCGAGCTTGTTGACACCGGAGACGCCCGTTTGGAGGCCGAAAACCGCTAATCGGAGGAAGGGAAAAATCGAGGAGAAACGACCTGATTCCCGACGAACCACGGTAGTTGGGCGCGAACGGAGGCCACCGAAGTGATCGGGAGGAGTAGGCGGTCCTTTTGAGACTGGTAGCTGCCAACGAAATCGTCGAAAACGTCGGCGACGGCAAAGGGGCAAAAACGGCACCGTTTGGCTGAAAGGAAAAGGAAGGAAAAGGAAGGAAAAAAGGGACGGAAAGGAAAAGAAAAGAAAGAAAAAGGGGAAAAATGAAAGAAAAATTACCAAAGACAACTCGAGATTCGGGTAAGTTGATCGAGGGTCGAGATTGACCTACGGGTAAATTTCATAAATTTAATTAATATTATATTTAATGGAAAATAACCCGGATTTACCTAATTACGCAGTTTTACGACAGAGCCCAAACGAGAGCCGATTGAGCTCCGATTTTCGTACCCCGCATCATTTTGGGTAAGTATATTTTAATTACGATAATATGAGTCCTTTAATACAGAGTTTCGATTATTTTACAAAATTTACGGATTAATTCTGTATAAAAAAGAATATTATTCGGAATTGTAACGTAAGTACTGTAAATAGTATACGGGCTATCCACTGAGTTTGGAACGAAACCCGATGATTATTGGCAAGCTGAATGAGCCCAGTAAACCCGAAGAAGGGATTTAATAAGTATAAATGGGCTGAAAATGGGTCGATGCCCATTAAGGTGCAATTGGGCCCAATAAAGTAAAACGGGCCCAGTACTTTAGATTGATCAGTGAATGTGACATACTGATAAAGATAAGTGAATTGACCCAAATATGTGGTTATATACAGTTTCATAGACTTGGTTGGCACGCAATTGGACTGAGAGATCGGGTATTATCGAGACTGGATAAGTTTGCGCGTGATTCCAAGTAAGGGAATTTTGTAGGTGGATAGAGATATCTATACGTATTTTGAGGGGATTTACAGGGCCTAGAATTTCTTAATGTATCTAGAAACGAAATAATAATTTTTACGAAAATCGAGGCATGGATGAATAAATAAAAAGATGATATTGTCCCTGGGAGTAAAATTTACAAAAAGGGTAGTAAGGCAAATAAATTGCATGATTATCATGTTTTGATTTTTATATGAATGTATTGCTTTGTTTAAGCAAATTTACACATAGGTTGGCTGTTGATTTTATGAATTATACGAAAGGGTACAGGTTTGTACCGGTTACGATTTTAAAGATGTTTTATCAAGATTGAGCCACCTATCATATTTATACGAGTAAAAAGAGTGCTAGAGTCTTACTCGCACTAAATTTTACTGATTTATTACTCATAAAGGAGCATTGCTCGTACAAGAAATTTTGTGTGTGTACAAAAATCGTGCTGGAGCTTCGCTCGCACGAGATTTTAGATATCATGATATGCATAGCGTCGTGCTAGAGCTTCGCTCGCACTAGATGTGAGGTGACATGCATATAGTCATGCGGAAGCCTCCTGTAGACTGTGTGTCGCAGAGAGTTGATATGCTCGCACGTATACTTTGAGACATGGGTTGGTTATCGACATAGTATGGGGTGGATAAGACCTACGACAGGCACTCCCTGACTATGATATAGGTCCACGGAGTACGTTATACTGTGTATGTCACATGAAGTACGCTGTACCGTGCAGTCATTACGACTCGATGATGTTACTTGATATTCTGGTGGGTAGGATTTGACCCCACCTCCCGTTACAGTTGTGATGCCCCGCACTCCGGGATCCGTGTAGCCTAAGATCACAGGGACATAATATGGCCATAATCCTCGATTTTTCATTCAGTAACCTACATGCCTCACATGATATCATACGGTCTGAATAGACCAGGACAGACCTGAAGGAGGGGTAATGTCCCGATTTATGTTTTTAAATAAGATGCGATTTAATAAATCAAGGTATTCCAGAGGGATGGGTTTAGCCTTGATGTGGTTGTTTTATGATGAAACAAATAAGTTTTAACGTGATGAGCATGAGATGTCATACATGATTTTTCCATGGTTGTTTTATATGTCGATTTCATGATTTCTCTTATATGATATATATACATGTTGTATCGTTTTAGTCTTACCTCATGCTCCAAATATAAACGATTTTATATCATGACATTATTAGCACGTAGATAGTATAGTTATCTACCTGCTTACATTATTGCCTTACTGAGCTAGTTATGCTCACCCTTTCATTTTCCACCTTCCACAGAGCATCTGCAGTAGTTGAGAGTGGGTAGAGATCGCATTCCTGGTTGTCCGCTACTCCCATCGCAAATCAGGTATACACATCATACAGTTTTGTATCTAAACAAATAATAGCACAGTTTTGTAACGAATATACTTATGGGGGATGTAAATATATAATAACATATGTACATACAGTTTTATAATATATGTACTTATTATTACACTATCTGAAATTCTAACATGTTTACCATGGTAAGAATGATATGATCAAATGGGATAAGAGTTGGGATTATTACTGACTCATAGCCCAACTCGTTCAATATGGAAATTGTCACGAGGAGGTGAGAAGTATAGAAAAAGCGAAAAATTTGTAGTAATTTTGGTAGAACGGGTCGTGACACAGGATCCGCGGGCTGTAGCAGTCGGTGATGGGGTCGGGCATGATTGGGATTGTTTACTGCTGTCGGATTGTTACTGCTGCCCGTGAATGCTATGCTAGGAACTACCGAGCTGCTTCTTATGGATTGGAAGCTACTATCTCAATTCTGTGCTGTCGGTATTTGTTTTGCTGTCGAGAGAAGGAGGAAGGCAACGGTTATGATTCGGCCACTATACTATTTTGGGAATTTCTGGGCTGCCGCTGGTAATGGATACTGGAAGATCAAGGAGAAGATTGGTGGGCGCGATGAGAAGGTACTGCTGCATATAGCTCGAAGAGGCCTCAGGGAGAAGGAAGGAGTCTACAGGTTGGGGCTCGGTTCGGTTGAGATTAGTACTTATTGGGACTAAAGAAGCTGGAACTGAATGTGGGAGTTGACTGGCCCGATTCGTAAAGCTACTTCCAGTTGATGTTGCGTGACTGTTTTTAGCAAGAATGCTGCCGAGAAGTGGGCTGTAGTCGGAACCGGTGCGCGACGCAGGCTGCTGGTGGTAGTTATTCGCCGGTAGGTACTGATCGGAGAAGTGAAGAAGAGTGCAGAGAAGGGGGTCGAAATCTACAGAAAAAAATTAAATAAATAAATAAAAATAAAAATAATAAAAGCTGATGCGAAAAGAAAAAAATTATTATTATTATTATTTTTTAATATTTGTGTGATGGCAAAAGAGGTATATTGATAGGGCGTGGGCACGCCCTATCAATAACGCTCTTCTGTAAGAATTTTTTTTTTAAACAGAAATGCTTTCGTCATAAGGCGTGGGCACGCCTTATGCAAACACTTCTTCTGGTTTTTTTTTTCACCAAAACAAATATAAATCTTATCTAATACTAATAAAACAACAAAAATTAAAGAATAGTTGTGAATCAGAAAATAAAGAGAAATTTTGGGTTGCCTCCCAAAAACCGCATTTCTTTAAAGTCTTTGGCTAGACATAATCATGCTCAATTGTATGTTGGACATTTCAAACCGATTCGTTCCACTTCATGCACTTGTAAACCTTCATAAAAAGGCTTTAAGCGATGACCCTTGACCTTAGAGATCTGACTTGTATCCAAACTTTGAATTTCAATTGCACCACGAGGAAACACGTTTGTAACAACATAAGGGCCTAACCATCTAGAACGAAATTTACTAGAAAATATTTCTAATTTAGAATGAGATAGTATAACTTTCTGACCAACATAAAATTTTTTCTTGAAAACCATATGATCATGAAAAGCCTTTATCTCTTCCTTGTAAATCCTAGAACTCTCATAGTTATCATTGATATTAAAATTAATGATTTCATCATCAAATTCCATTGTGAGTGTACCATCATGCACATCAATTTTGGTTCTAGATGTTTTTAAGAAAGGTCTTCCCAACAAAATTAAAGATCTAGATAAATCATCATCCTCCATATTAAGCATATAAAAATCAGCAGGAAAGATCAATCCATTTACTTGCACCAGAACATCCTCTAGAACACCTTTAGGATAAACGTTAGATCTATCAACAAGCTGAATAATCACACCAGTCTCTTTTAATGGTCCAACATTCAAAGATTTATAGATAGACAAAGGTATGACATTAATTGAAGCTCCTAGATCTAACATTGCTCTTTCAATTTTAAGATTACCTACCTTACAAGGGATAGTAAACATACCTGGATCTTTACATTTAGGAGGTAACTTTTCTGGAGGACAGTTGAAAAATTCTCACCCATGCTCACAAATTCATTACCTTTTAATTTCCTCTTGTTGGTGCATAACTCCTTAAGAAACTTTGCATATCGAGGTGCTTGTTTAATTGCATCAAGTAAATGGATATTTACCTCGACCTTATGGAAGGTTTCAAAAGTTTCCTTTTCCTCTTCCTTTTTGGATCTGGATGATCTAAAAGGAAAAGGAGGAATTGGTGCCAAAACTTTTTGTTGCATGCCATTAGGTTCCTTAGGGTGATTCAACTGTGGCTGGGATGCAGTAACTTCCTTTTCAGCTTCTTCTTCTAGAATGCGCTTTCGGGTTGTCTTGCTAGATTCCCCTAACTCAGTTCCACTCCTCAAGGTCATTGCACTGACATTCTGTTTGAGGCTGATGACTGTCTGTGAGGGCAATCTTCCTTGAGATTCCAGTCTATTCATAGAAGTGGCTAGCTGGCTCATTTGATCCTCCAGCTTCTTGATGCTAATCCTTGTTTCCGGTTGTAATTGTTGTGTGTTAATCGTAAGTGATTTAATAATTTCTTCAAGAGACGTACCTGAACTTGAGGATGGCTGATGTTGCTGTGGAGCGGGCTGTCTATATTGAAAGTTCTGAAATTGAGGTCTTGCTCCATAGCTCAAGTTGGGATGGTCTCTCCACCCTAGGTTATAAGTATTTGAATATGGATCGTGATTCCTTTATGGTGGACCTAGAAATCCTCCAACTGCATATACGTGATCATGAGGTTCATCTTAAAGTGTGGGGCACATGTCAGTTGGGTGTCCAGTAACAGCACAAATTCCACATGCTTTAACTTGTTGTATGTTTCCCATTCCCATAGCCAATTGTTAAACAACAGATGTTCAATTAGCTATTTGATTCTCAAGAGAATGTGTATTTACCTCATTTACTCTCTTGTGAGATATGTCTTGTCTGAATCCAAACTACTGGGAGTTAGCAGCCATGGTGGAAATCAAATCTCTAGCCTCTCTAGGCGTCTTGTTCACTATCGCACCTCTACTGGCTGTGTCCATCATCCTTCTTTCCATGGGTAATAATCCTTCATAAAAGTATTAAATTAAGAGCTGTTCAAAAATCCCATGTTGAGGACAACTTGCACAGAGTTGCTTAAATCTTTCCCAGTATTCATGAAGAGTCTCAATATCTTTCTGCTTAATTCCACATATTTCTCTTCTAATGCTGGCAGCTCTTGAAGCAGGGAAAAATTTATCCAAGAATAGTCTCACCATTTCAGTCCACGTGGTTATATAACCAGGAGGTAAATAGAACAGCCAATCTTTTACTCTATCAGCTAGTGAGAATGAAAAAACTCGCATTTTAATTTGCTCTTCAGTAACTCCTTGTGGTTTCAGGCTTGAACATACCACGTGAAATTCTTTTAAGTGCTTGTGAGGATCTTCATTCTCAAGACCATGGAACTTGGGAAGCAAATGGATCAAACCCGATCTTAATTCAAAATCTGTTTGCAAAGTTGGGTAGTGAATGCAGAAGGGTTGTTGATTGACAGGTGGTGCAGCCAACTGCCTTAAAGTTTGCTCTTCTTCAGCCATTATTTCTTCAGTCTCAAAATCACTAGATGAATTGGCCAAATCAAGTGTTAAATTCAGTCCAAGTGATGAAGATGAAGCTTCTTATGCCTTTTGAATTTTTGTTTCCTTTCTATTCCGCTTAGCTATCTTTTCAATCTCAGGATCGTATGGGATTAATTCACCTGCACAAAAAGAACGGGGCATCAAAATAAATCTAATTAAAAACCAATCCCCGGCAACGGCTCCAAAAATTGGTGGCTGTCGAGACCAACAATGATAATTCCTATCAAAATAAATTAAAACTGCAGTATAGTTGAGTAAGGTCGTTTCCCAAGAGACTGGTAAGATTTATTTTTCTGCGAAATATTTAAAAAGTAAAATGGGGATTTGTTGTAATGAAAATGATAAGAAAAATTAATAAACTAAAATTAGGCAAAGGATTTGCTCTATAAAATATTTAGAGAAAATCAATATGATGAGAGCATCCAACCAAATGAATAATTTTAGAATAGGTTCAAGGAATTGATCATTAATGCAAAAATAAGTTCTTTTAATCTTTACCAAATTGGTTATGGTTATTGGTACGACCTAACAACCTATCCCTCATTACTTCTTCGATAATCAGGATACGATCTCTAATTATTTCTCTTGTCAATTAAACAATCTTAGATACAATCTTAAGATTTAATTTACCAACAACATTGAAAACTAGAGAGACTACCAATTCTAACCAACAAACACACATGTAGGTTCATTTAAGCTAGATCATATATCTTCTTAACATAGAATTGAAATCCTATTTGAAATCAATTATGTTATTTACCACTTATATTAGAATTCCTAAACAATTACGGATTCAGGTTTCTAATTGGTGATATATTATCTTGAAAATTGAACAAAGGGCCCTTTTTACACAATTAATCAAAACAATAATTTAAATAAGCATAGAAGACATATAAATAATAAAGATATATAAAAGAACAAGATAAAAACAAATTAGGTCCCACAACTCTTGAAGAACCCAAACTTTAATTATCCTTTGGCTAGACTAAAAATTTAGCAAGGCATAAGTTTAGAGAAAAACACTAAAAAAAATATAAAATTGTTTGTATATGATAATGATCAAGATTCAAGATTCAGATTCAAATCCCTAGCCTCTTCCACTCTTAGTCTATAAATACTAAATATCCTAGCCCCAGAATCTGTTTCCAAAGGAAAGTTCTCTGATTGAGTTTGATTACAATTAAACTTTTTTCCTTTTTCAACCACTTACCAAAGACAGTTTTTGCATATCTCTTCCTTAATAATTAAAATCTTCCACTTGCCATCTTTAGATTGATTCAGTCAACTCCAGCTACAAGTGATAGATCTTTACTTGAATTCCAAGATTTCTTTTGATTTTGTGACTTGAGCAAAATTTGCAGCTTTTAATCCATTTTGTCCATTTTCCTTCATTCACAATACAAAATAGAAAATATAAGTCAAATCCAAAAATTAAGCATATAGAATAATCTAAATCATGGAAAAATATGACAATTAATATGTTTAATATGCAATTTATCAATTGTGAAGCCTCCGGATCCACTCGGAATGGTCAAAACGGGTGTTGTAGTCAATCTCCGCTTAAGCTCCTAGAAACTCTGCTCACACTGATCAAACCATACAAACAGAACATCCTTATCTGTAAGCTTACTCAAAGGAGTTGCAATCCAGGGGAATCCCTCAACAAATCTCCTGTAATACCCTAACAGTCCCAAACAACTTTAAATATCTGTAATTATCCTCAGTCTCTCCTATTTAAGTACAGCCTCTACCTTAGATAGATCAACTGACACCCCATCTTTAGACACAATATGACTAAGGAAAGCTCTTTGATCTAGCCAGAATTCACATTTACTAAACTTTCCATACAACTACTTATCTCGAAGTGTTTGGAGCACAGTCCTCAAATGTTGCGCGTGTTCCTCCCGGGACTTAGAGTATATGAGAATGTCATCAATGAAAACTATCACCAAGTGATCCAGGTAATCCCAAAATACATCATTCATCAGATTCATGAAAGCAGTAGGGGCATTAGT
The DNA here is from genome assembly GCA_033439115.1 of Firmiana major. Taxonomy (NCBI): domain Eukaryota; kingdom Viridiplantae; phylum Streptophyta; class Magnoliopsida; order Malvales; family Malvaceae; genus Firmiana; species Firmiana major. Next base: position 57,147,932 of record CM065900.1, read on the forward strand.
AAAACCAAAAGGCATCACTAAAAACTCATAATGACCATATCGAGTTCTAAGGCCGTTTTTGGAACATCCTCCTTCTTGATCCTTAACTAGTGATAGCCCGAACTGAAATCAATCTTAAAAAATACTGAAGCTCCTCTCAACTGATCAAATAAATCATTTATTCTGGGCAGGGGGTATTTATTCTTCATTGTAGCCTTGTTCAGTAGTCTGTAATTTATACATAATATGAGGCTACCATCCTTCTTTCAGACAAATAGAATCGGAGCTCCCCATGGTGACACACTGGGCCTAATAAAACCCTTATCAAGCAACTTCTGCAACTGCTTCTTCAGTTCTTCCAATTCTACCAATGTTATTCTATAAGGAGGTTTAGAGATTGGCTAGGTATCTTATGATAGCCCGAAAATTTCCCACCTTGGGAAATTATCTCAGAAATACGGGCTAAGATTTCTATAAAAAATTGTGTTTAAATATAATTAAAAAATGTTTATATGTATATTAAATAAACATATAAAAAATAAAAAAATAATATAAAATAATATATATATATATATATAAATAGTTATATATAATATATTATAATAATATATTATATATTAAGCTATTTTGGTTAAATAATATATTATATTAATATATATTTATTATAATATATATTAATATAAGATTAAAAAAAAAAGAATTCGGGGGAGGCCTAGCCCCTTCCTTCTTCTCCTTTGTTAACAGAACAAAGGAGAGCGAACAACGGAGCCAAAGAGAGAGATCAAAGGATGGCGGCAGAGGGTGCGAGGAGCCGGCAAGAAGAAGACCGACACCGTGGGAGTGTCAATGCATCGCCACGAGCCTTGTATCGTCAGAGACGACGAGATCGGAGAAGGAGAGGCGAACAAGAGAGAAGAAGAAAAACGGGTTGAACCACCGTCGATCTCCCCAAGCCAAGCTAACCGAAGCTTCCTCTCCATCCTGCGACGTTGCTGGCGAGAGATGGGGCCAAGAACCGGCTGACAACACCATGAACAGGGAAAATGAAGATTGAACCGGTTCAGACCGGTTCAATTGAAGGATATGGACAAAACTGATCCGAATCAGTTCAGCAAAAAAAAAGGGAGAAAATATCGGTGATGCCTCGGTTTAAGGATAAACTGGCAAGCAGTCATATTTGACCGTTTTAATTTTTCGTAAATTTATTTAAATTTATATTTAACTGAAATTGACCCGATTTAAATATATGATTGTGTAGTGCAAAAATAGATGACGAACGTGAGTTCGATCAAGCCTCGATTTGCATACCTTCATGAAATATCGGGTAAGTGAATCTCACTTGTTACAATCTGTATGATTCTACGAGTTAAAAAAATTAATTAATTACGTAAGTTGAGGGTTAATCCCGTATAAATTTCTTTATGTTTTGGAATTGAACATTGGCTATCATAAATAATCGTTTTAACTTTTTGAAGACGTATGTGAATATTATGATTGATATCAAATAGTAAAAGTAAGGGAAAAACTGGATTGAAAATATAAATTGTTCTCTATATTGTAAGCTAGGTATTAAGCAATTGTTAACTGATCTTATTGCATAAATTTTGTAAATTTGTCGGTATTTCGAATTAAGACCTTTATGCTATTGAAAATGTGATTTCGACTCGTTTTGACAAGTGTCAAACCTCGCGATGATTTTTACACATTAAAATCATTGCATGACATTTTGTGGAAGATTTAACAGCTTGTACAGATTTTATCTATATAATCCTATTCCAAATAGTTTTGGACTAATTGAAGCTTATAGCTTATTTGGCTTATGCATAGTTTTCATATTTAAGTATAAACTACTTTTCGTCTCGATTTAGATATGACTTTTGGATATGCGATTTTCGAATGTGTATCGTTTATGAGCATCCTAGATAGGTTATTACCCGATAGAGTATATGGAGACTTTTGGATCTGTGAACATAAGTAACACCCTAGTCTCTGAGGTAGTTCGGCTCACTGATAACTATAATGGGAAAGTCTTTATCGGAATATAATTATGGACATCACTTATATTTGTATAATCTAATTATCGAACTTTATGAATAAGATACCGAACTATATGGTTTTAAAATCATTTTTGGACGTATGAACATGATACGAATTAATTGCTTTGATGCAAAACAGCATCGAATGAATTAAATTGAGTTCTAAGGTAAGAAATAAATGTCGTCCAAGGATCCTAAGTGATATAAGTATATGAAAATATTGGTGGCAAGATTATTGGGAAAGATATGTTCTTGTATGAACCTTATATTCAATTAAAACTTCCATCTCAAAGCATGTTATGATTTTGTGAAATTTAGAAAGCTTGCTTGGTTTTTGTATAATTTTATAACCTTGATTTAATTGTGGATCAAACATGTAATTTGTGATTTTCCAAGACATAATTTTCATAAGCTTTTGTACAAATAAATTTGAAAATGATTTTAATATGATACGAAGTATATTTTGAGACTAAGGGCACTAAAGCATAAAGTCAGGGTAAACCTGGGGGTCGATTTAAAGGTACCTAAGGAAATACTAGCCGATAGCCTATGAATGGGCTAGGCCTTGACTCTATCATGGACACCTCTATGTATATGTCATGTCGCCTACGTGGTAGAATGTGTTTCTGCCTGAATGGCATTTATGTGATGTTGTACGACTCAAGCCCAATCTACAGCCCCCCATGGCCAGGGGTATAAATTCCCTCTTTAGAGGATGCTCTCTTTTGAGGATGATATGGTATTCTATTCTCTCTGGAGAGGATGCCCTCTTTTAAGGATGATATGGTTATTACCCACATGACAGTGATATTGATTGCCTAGTCTCCACATTTCGATATTGTGTATCTTTTTCTGTACGATATGATTTTTATGTATGTATAGTTATGTTTCAATTTTGTTATAATTTGACTTTAGCTTATGCATAGTTGGCAATTTCAGGCCCAGCTAACGAGTTATAATAGTTAGCAATGATGATGTATTGTGGAATTTTGATATTTCCCCGATCACTGGTTACAACAGTAATTATATGAAATGTGTTTCAAATTTCAACATATGCTTTGAAAAGTGTTTTGAAATGTGAAATGTATTTGGAAACATGAAAAATGTTTTGAAGTATGAAATATGTTTTCGAAAATGCTTTTTAAACATGAGTATGGTTCACAGAACATATCTTAACGATATTAAATAAATATGTTATTGCCCCTGCTAATGGGGATGATAATAGTTAGTAATGGAGTGTAGCTGACAGGTTATAATAGTCAGTAGTGTCCCTGCTAACAAAATTGAATAGTTAGTAAAGATAGTGTGAAAAACATTTTGAAGTTGTACAGTATATTATGGAATAAGAACTACATTTCGAACTATGAAGAGAGTTTTGAAATATGAAATATGTTTCAAATAAGAAATGTGTTCCGAATAAGGAATATATTTCGGATGTGAATATGTTTTAGATAGAGACCCATTCTGTAACGACCCAAATTGCACACATTTTGGTTGGGCTACAAGTCGATATTAGGTCAGAACAATACTCAGTCTGATTAATTTTTTTCTTTCTTAGTAACAAATTTAAACAAAGTGCGTTCACATTCCCCATTCACATCTCGTATGCATTACTGTACTTATAAAAATTTTAGATATAAAAGAATTTCTTACAACTGGGTATACCTTCGACGCAAAACAATACTCCGCAGAACCATAGCTGTGCGACGTGCCTTACTAACGGAAGCGTCCAAATTACTGATGGGACTCTGTGGAGGAAAGTAGGGAGTGAGCTTAACGCGCTCAATAAGAAACTTATGTAAGCAGTAGACAACCATACTATCTACATGCTTATGATGTTATATCATGCAGTAAAATATTCACTTTCAATTAAAACAGTATCAGTAAAATTGGCATTTAATCTATGCCATATATATATAAAAAAAAAGCTCATTCATTAAAAACCATATTCGGTTTAGTACGGTAAAATCCATTCAATTTAATAAAGTCCAAAACAGTTTAGTACAGTCAAAACAGTTCAGTAAACAGTGCAATTCAGTACGGGAAAACATTTCAGTTCAGTACAGTGAATCATTCAGTTCAGTTCAATCCAAATACACTCGTCAAATATTAGTAAACAATATCAATAGAGAGTAGGCAGGTGAATTCGGTAATAGTAGGATTCAGTTAATAACAGTATAGTCGACATATGGCCATAGTCAGTGACTCCACGCCTCACGTACCAGGTGAGTGCGAGTGTCATACGCCTCAGGGGGGATGGGTCAGTCCAACCCATCGGCCAATCAATACAGTACAGTTCAGTTCAGTAGTCCGAAGACTCAAAACAGAGTGCAACATATTCCATGTACGTCCACACGGTACAACGTGCTCCATGGACCCTGATACAGTACAATATGACTGAGGGTACTGAGTAATCTCAAGGATTTACTCCCCAGCATCAATATCAACCATCACCTTAGTCTCAAAATCCAGTACAGTCTTTTTCTTATAAATCATATAAAAATCTTATGAGTCAAACCATGCGACACAATCTGCACGCGCTCAAGCACGTCTCGTCAATGCTAGTCAGGCCGTGTGACACACAGTCAGCACACGCTCAAGCACATCTCGTCAATGTGAGTCAGTCCGTGTGATACAATCAGCATACGCTCCAACACTATTTCATTAAAAAAATTGGATAGGTGGTTCAATTTATTCAAAAACAATATAGAAACCAATGTTATGTACAAAAATAGTGCATAAACGATATGTGAGTAGAGACTTCCCGGGGGTCACCCATCATGGAAATTTCTCCCACTCGAGCATACTTAACTTTGTAAAATGTGCTATTTTATGCAGACAGTAAAAACAATAGCTGACCTATCCATATATCGTGAGAAACATTATTCAACGATGAAAACACTGAAAGCATACAATTTATGCGTTTTATGATTTTTCAACATTTTACGGTGCGATTCAGTCTATAAGTAGGGGTAATATAGGAAATTTCTATCTCTACGGTATCTATTTAACTACTCGAAATCATAAAATATGTACAGTTAATCTCTAAAACTTACATAAATTTCCTTACCTCAATGTTTGTCATAGTCCTCGATTGTCTCGATGTTACGAGTCGATGGGTCCGGTCCACTCGGGTTATTTCTGTCGAAACCCCTTTTCTCGGGTTTCCAATTTTTCTCTACACCTTTTTCCTTATATCCCAAGATTTTATATATATATATATATATATGTATATAAAATCTCATTTATATAAATATTTCCTTTCAATCATTTTTTTGTTTTACTGTTCACACATTTTTTTTAATCTTTCCTTCCCGCCACTTTTTCATTCATTCATTCATTCATTCATTCATTCTTTCTTTCTTTCTTTCTTTCTTTTTTTCTTTTCCTTCTTCTTTTCTTTTTCTTCTTCTATACTTCTCGGTTTCGATCCTCCCTGCACTGTTCATCCCTTCCAAGCTTCTAATGCTGCCACCATCTCCCTCTTTGTACACTTCTATTCGGCGCTGGTGATCGTGGTTCCTCTAACTACCTCATTTTCTGGCTACTCTACCAGCCTTGACGTCTCTATTTCGTTCCCCATTCCAGGCCACACCCGAGCCTTCAGCCGACCTCTATCATTATCATCATCATTTCATCCTCCATTTTTTGGCCCCATCTCTACTCGTGGTTCAGCCTCCACTTCTCTGCTTCGTCCTCTACCACTTCACCAAACTAATCAGTTGTTCCTCTTCAGCTCGAAAATGGAGAAAACTGAGAAGCTTCGATCTCCACTTCCTGTCTTGCCAATTCTGCTCTAGTCATCCAAACCTCTAGGCACAGTCACCATCTTAATCCTCCTCTCCATCTCCATTTGGCCATAATCCTTCCAGCACACTGACTCTGGTTTTCAGCTCTTTCACCAACCTCCTATGTCTGCCTTTGTTTCGCATTTTCTTCTGCATTCTCTAGCTACCAACGATCTGACCCCCTCTCTTTACTCACTTTTCCAGCCCTCAATAGCTGTCTGCTGTATTTTCCAAATTTCCAGTGGCTGTGTTATTTTTTTCTCATAGTTCTCAAGAAATCTGGTCTCTCTCTCTCTCCTATTCGTGAAATTGTCACCAGGGTCGGCCTTAAATGGGTGATGGAGTCTGGTGATGGGGATTGACGGAAGAGAGGTGCGATAGGGGTGCGGGTGGTATGTAGAGGGTTCAAGTGTGCAGAGGGTGGGTGCGGTGATCAGGGCTTTGGATGCTCTGTTTTGTTTTTCTCTGCATCGCCTACTGTTTCCTATTTTCCCCACGTCTCATACTTTCATTTTCCTGACAGCCCCCTTCTATTGTTCTTTCATTATTTTCCCTTAGTCCTTTCCTTTACCGAATCCCACTCCATCTCTTTTACTCATTATATTTGATCACCCTACTTCTGATACGATCCATCAATTGTATATCTAATATATATAGCTAAATGGTGTTTCCTTGCACGGGTATAGAGACAGCTCTCAACTTATTTGTATATTAATACACATATATATGTGCATATGTATACATTTATATACGTGGGTACATTTATTTCTGTTCATATACACATATACATGCGTATATTTATATATCTTGTACATGCGTGTATGTCTATACATTAATCTTGGTAATAATTAAACATTGCCAACCAATACGTACATGTATGTCCATGTATTAAATTGAATTTACCACATTGTCACATGAAAAATTTCGGTATTGACACATTTTGAATAAGAAAGATGTTTCGCTATAGATTATGTATCGAAATAAGTAATGTTCGATGTGTGATAAGTTTGAATACAAGTTCTGATTTGAATAAGAGATGTTTCTGATATGCGAATGTGTTTCGATATGTGATATGTTTTCAGATTATAAGATACGATCTCAGAAAATCGTTGTTGTTGAGAACGAATGTGTATGTAAGCAATTCGAGAGAGAAAGCTTACGTGCTTTAATTTCATTAAACTATGGTTTTTTGCATTCAACTACGTTTCAGATTTTGAACCCCTACGGGCATACTCAATTCGGGTGGTCAAGTTTGTTGGCTAATTCAGGTATTTCAAAATACCTCTCTGCCTGAAAAACTTAACAACGTCTAGAACATATCCTAGTCCATAAATCCAAAAGAAGTGTGACTTTCGATATGTTTCAATTGTAAAGTAAGTTTTGGAACAAGATATACTCTTGAATGTGATAAGTTTTGGATAAGTGATAAGAAACAATGATCAAATGGAAATGTGTTAAACATGCATTGGAAATTCAGTATCGTGTAAGTTATTACCTCCAAGTTTAACTGGTTGACTTACTGAGCTTTCCCTAAAGCTCACCCCCTCTACTTTCCATCACAGATGTAGAGCAGAGATGCATTGGCATTGATATCAGTATCGGCTTTGAAGTAAACGCTTCAAGATCATGCATCTCGTATCGGTATATTAATTTCACTGTTTAATTGTACTTTTTCAGACAGTTACCTTTCAGTGTCTGTGTCGGGATGTGTATTAAATTAAGAAATGATTACAAAAGTTAATAAGAAGTTAGACTGAGACTTTAGGTTCATAACCTTAAACCAAGCTAAGTAGTTTGAGATCTAGAAATATTTTAAGACTGTACTCACATGACAAACAAGTATGAAAAAAAAAAGAGAAAAATTTAGCCTAAAGTTTTATACTTCCTCTAGAAATTACTGAAAACTTACATTTTCGGGTCATTATAGATTTAGTGGTATCAAAGCAAGTTTGACTTGTTGAGTCAGTCAAGAAAGGTTTAAAGCATTATTCACATCCCAATCACATCCCATACACTATATCTATCTGATTTTGAGCTGCGAATTGAATGATACTGTTCTAATGCATGTAATGTTACCCATCCAAAAATAGTGAATCAGAGAGTGAGGTAAGGACATTAAGTAGTCCTGAGGAAGATTGACATTGGTATTGTTATTTCTTCACCTCCTCGAATAGTTATGTAACAACCCTTGACCCTTGAAAATCGAAGGTTTTTTTTTTTTGAAACTTCGGCTTACAACTTAATCCTTTATTTACTTAGGCTGTATTCCTATTCAGTGTCAATCCTTAAAAATATTTCATTTAATTTATCCTTATACAGATTTCATCTCGACACATTATTTTCAATAGATGTCTGTGCATACAAATAGTTTGGTATAAAGATAAGAATGTATACCTCACGCATATATAAAAGGTAGTCTGGGGAAGCTCATATCCACCAGCCTACGTCGTCTACGCAGCATTTATTAGTTGTAATTCACTGCAAAAATCTGAGAGGTAGAGGGGTGAGCTTTTGGAGAAAAGCCCAATAAGATAATACTCTTAAAGCAGTTCTGATATATAAAAACCATTGAAATTGTTCATAGAACGAAACTTAATGCCATTCATAAATTGCCATTTCATGCATAATCGTCATAAAGCATGCGTGTCTTTAAAACAAATAACATGCTTAACCATTCTACAACTTTTCATTGTTCATGAATGAGTTCTTAAAATCATCGCGTTCATAAACGTTTCATAAACATTTCATAAACATTTCATGAATATTTCATAAACATTTCATGAACATTTCATAAACATTTCATAAACATTTCATGAACCTTTCGTAAACATTTCATAAAAATTTCATGAACATTTCACAAACATTTCATAAAACATATTGGTCGTAACCAATTTTTGTATATCTCATGAAAAACACATATTCATTCATCATAGTCAATTTTCATAATCAAATCGAGGAGACTAGTCTATAACTAAGTCATGCGATACGTGTCATTCTCCGTAGAGAGTCATCATACCTATGGCCATGGTAAGTGGGCTGTAGACTGGATCAGGGTCGTACAGCCCTTTCGTAAAATATGGGTAGTATCCATCTTACTTACTTTCACTAGCACCTAGCTAGGACACGGGCACCAAAGGCACTCTCCGTGTGGGCAACATAATTGCGTGCTGCGCGGGCACGAGATACTACCGAAACATCATCATAAACCACCAGTAGCACGACATCTACCACACAGGTCGAGTCAAGTGCTAAAGGGGCCTACGTACCAGCACCCAAGTGGTGGAGCTGGAACACCACAAGAAGTAACCATGCATGAAGCCTATAGTCTCAAAACATCTTTTCTCTTTTCGTAAATACTTTTGAAAACGTCAAAAGTTCCATTTCAAAGCATAAATATGGGTTTTCAAGCCATCATAAAACTTTCATGCATTTTCGTAATTCGAAAGTTTATTTCATAAACATAGATGTTCTAGCGAACATTTTGTAAAACGAAATCATGTTTTGTAAACAGTTTCGCAAGCATGGAAGCATTGATAAATCATTTCAAATCATATGCTCTTTCATAAAATCATTTCTCAGTGAAACAAGAATGCAATATCAGAACTAAGTTAAGTAATACCCCTTACCTCGATTTATCGGGTATCTCAAATTCGAACAGTGATGTCTCCTAGTATCTCCTTTAATCCCTTCTACAATCACCTACACCGAAGTTGTACACTTAGCACCCTATTCATGCGAATTGCGTTAAAATCGTAATTTATCGTTGCTACTGCGTGTGTACGTATTATTGTCTATCCTTAGGCCGACACGCACGTTTATATACTTATTCACTATTTATATATTTGCTCCTACAAGTATTAACATATACCTTTATTATATACATCCGCATGTATACACGCATAAATATATATTTATATATATATATATATATATATATATATACACTCCTATATTTATATATATATATATACTTTTATTGTTTTCATGTTTTCCTATCTCATATATATACATTCTTTGTATATACATATACTTGCACACATTCACCTTTCATACCCCCCACATGTATATGCACCTAAATAAATATATATATATTATCATTGTTTTCCATTTTTCCTTATCACCTATGCATACATATTTTTTTTTTGTACAAAGACTAGCATACCCAATTCATTCTATACACCTATTTGTACATGTACCTAAATAAATAAATATACATATATATATTTATATATATATATATATTTACATAATTATTTCAAAAATTAAATTGGTTCATTTGACCACTTACCGACTTACCCGGAGCTCGATTGCATCACCGAATTTTTCTCATTTTTCCTTTTTTTTTCTTTTTCTTTTTCTTCTTCTTTTTTTCTTCTTTTTTTGGCTGAACCGGTTCAGTCCGGTTCAACCCGGTTCAGACCGGTCTGGTTCAGCCCGGTTCAGTCCGGTCCAACTTTCTCCATCGCCGTTCGGAGCTTTTTTTATCGGTTCTCCGTCGGCTTCCACCTCCAGCTTGTCCGCGGGGTAGTCCGTGCATGGATCTGGGGTCGATTTTGCCAAAGCTCACAGGAAAGTGACAAGTCCGGCCTCTTCTCTCCTTTGGCATCGGCACCGATTTTTTTTCTTCCGATCGACGTCGTTTCTGGCCAATCTGCGCTTGGATCGACGCCGCAGACGTCCCTCTCTGGCCGGTGGTGGGTCGCTCCTCCTTCCCCCGGCCGTCGGTCGTCCCCTTTTCCTCTTTTTCCCTCTCTTTCTCTCGGTCTCTCTCCTTCTCTCATTTTTCCCTCGCCGGCAGCGTCTTCTTTTCCCTCTACCAGCGTCGGTGAGGCTTGCTGCTTCTTCTCGGTCCATTCGTCGGCTCCGTCGGTGGGCAGATGGGAGCTCGGCTCCCTCGGTGCCTCTGCTCCTTGGTTCCTTTGCAAACAGAATCGCAACTCGCGATTCTGTTTCTATTCTTCCTTTTTTTATTATTATTATATATATTATATATTATTTAGTTATTTATTTATATTTATTTATTTTATTTATTTTATTTTTTTAATATTATATTATATTTTATTAAAATATAATATAATATATAATATACCCAAAATATTTAAATATATATTTAAATCAATTAAATATATATATTTATCTTATTTATTTACCGGGTATTTTATTATTTTATTTATTTTATATCCGACTTACAATTTTATTTCCACTTGTACGGTTTTTTTTTTACGAACCAATTTACAGGGAAATTTTGGGGATTTACATTCGCCCCACCTTTAAAGAATTTGGTCCTCCAAATTCATCTTGGTCCTTTAGAATAGATGAGGGTACTTCTCCTTCATGAGGCTCTCTGGCTACCCTGTAACTTCTTCAACCGAGTGGTGTTGCCAGAGAACCCTTACCAGAGGAATAGTTTTCAATCGAAGTACCTTTTTCCTTTCTGTCCAAAATCCGGATAGGTTGCTTAATGTAGCTCATATCCCCTTGAATGCTCAAAGGTTCATACTCAATGATATGTGAGGGATTCGGATTATACTTCCTTAGCATCGAGACGTGGAAGACATTATGTACCCCAAAAGCTGCGGCGGTAAGACAAGTCCATAGGCTACGTCTCCCTCTCTCTCTAGAATCTCAAATGGACCAAATGAAGCGAGGACTCAGTTTCCCTTTCTTTCCATAGCTCATGATACCCTTGCTCGGTATACTTTCAGAAACACGGAATCCCCAATCTGAAACTCAAGTGGCCGCTTATGCTTATCCGCATAACTCTTCTTCCTACTATGTGCCGCCTTACGTCTATCACAGATTATCCGAACACCTTCTGCTACCTATTCGACCAAATCGGGAGCCAAAATCTCTTTGTCACCCACTTCTTCCCATGCCACTGGAGACCTACATGTTCTATCATACAAGGTCTCATATGGTGCCATTTCGATGCTAGCATATTAGCTATTGTTATAAGCAAACTCTGCAAAATCCCGTTTCATTTCAAGCCATCAAAACACCGTTCGTCGATTTTTTGGTACATTTTGGTACTACCAGGGTGTAGAATGTACTTACTATTATGAGCTTCAGTCAAAATTAACTTCCATATGAAAGATCAACCACTTGTCAAATTAACAATGATCCCAAAGTTGTAACTTAAATCCAATCACACTTCGACTATTCCCTCTAATATGTCATTCGAATATAATCATGAAAACCTCAAAGTTATTGTTCATAACATTGTCTGGGATCAACATAATTTCTTGTTCATCAAATTTCTTAGAACAAAATTTTCAAATCATGTTAAGTAATTATATCCTCATAAAACTTTAAATCTGAATAATCATATCGACAAATTTTCCAATCACTTATAACCTATTGGATATTGATTTTCTTTTCTTTTTCACTGTATCAGAATATTTATCATCAGTTGACCATCACACACTATGATAAAGATGAAATCAATATAACTGAAATTTGTAATAGACATAAGTTTTTCACCCCAAACAATTCCAAACATAAATCTATGAGTATCCAACTCATCTCTAATATCAAACATTAATAGCTTTCAAGTCTCATAAATCAATTATGGATGACGATGAAACTCTTCGTAGAGCTTATAATATCATAATCTAAAATTTTCTATTAGCCAAATACACTATTAATTCCAACTAAAAGTTAGAGCCTAGGAACAATAGGAAAGATCAATCGATAATTTCAATCATTATAACTCCTAATAATAAAATCCATATTAAGATCACAACTCCAAACACCAATCATATACATCACATAATCTCATTGATTCCTCAATCTTTGGAACCGTTATCACAATTTAATCACTTTTATCATTAACTAATTAATAGCACTCCATGTAGAAGTTTAGAGATTGTCCTGCAACGAGTTGAATAATTTATCAATTCATATCCTCAAGTTGAGATACTTTTCTCTTTCTTTTACTAACCAAAATCACTTTAAATTAAGTAATTATCCTCTTTAAATGCAAGGTTGATTCCAGCCAATAGAAAATCTTACATTATACAATAATAAATTTTCGGCTAATGATCTCCAATTACTGCCTAAAATCTACGTTCCCACATAGCATTCCTTTGCACTTGATATTGAACAATTAATCCATATTCCATAGTTCATACGATTTCGTTAGAATGAAATTCATTTCTTCATCTTCACAAGTAATGGTATCCTGACTTCCAACACGAATATAACGACCGTCAATTTCAATTTATAGGTTATGGACTAGGGTACTTCTAGACGCTGCCAAGTCTCTCAGGCAGGGAGGTATTTTGAAATACTTTTATTAGCCAGAATTTATCAATATTCTCATATATCTTTGGTCGCAATTCATTTTCAGTTCATATCACTCGATCCGAATTACTTCACATATTAGAGATATTCTTAACTTGTATAAGCCTCTCATTCCAATTACAATCCTATATCCAAAATTTATCACACTTCTAAACTTGTCTCATTTCGTACATCAGTTATAACGAAATCATTTCCTTACTCAAATTGAGTCTCGCATCCGAACGTAAGCATATACGATTTACAATCCTTAGATTCGATACGTACCTCATACTCCAAAGTCTCTTTATAACCCAAACCCCAAATCATCTTAACAGTTTTGGGTCTTTTCCCACTGATTTATAATCCTTGTCTTGGGAATCCAATTAACACCCGTTCTTAACTAATCGTGACCAAGAAGACTCCGGGTCTCCTTAACAATTAATGCTAGTACACATCAAAGTGATTCACTTAGTCCGATAAGCTTCTTTTCATGTAATCCTTATAATTGTTTTCCTCAGGATTTTAATTCAATCCTGTAAGCATACTTTTAGTTATGTGATTCATCTTTTCAGTCACAGGGACTTTACTCTATCACTCTCATTGCTTCATTAGTACATCACTTTTTGGTCATCCTCTATACCTTGTCATTTTCTTAGTAATCTCGAGAGTATATATCTCATATTCTCATAGTTGTGCCTTACGCACTGCTCTCTCAAAATAATATCAAGTTGAGCTAACTTAGCTCGATTGAGGATCTTCGTACCTCCTATGAGTTTCCTGGATTTTCTCTGTTTCACATCTCTACTTATCCAGATTATTCTTCTTCCAAAGCTATAAATTTAATTTCATAATCATCCATAGACTTGTTACTTCCTGTTTGATTGCAATCATTTCATTCATAACTGCCACTTTATTTCATCTGAAATGTGCTCCGCCTAAGGGCCTTCGAAATATATCCCATGTAATTTTTTGATGTCGGCTCTCGGATTAAATCGGAGAACTTCCCTCCGAGTTTGACTTTCCATCTCGATATAGATGCTACAAGAGCTACTTTCTATATAGTAGTACGCCCTAAAAATCTGTGTAGCTTCTCCAATCCTTTAACACAAAAGTTACAAAAGCAACTTTCTCGGTAGAGTTGCTTCTAAAATCATCAAGTTTTCCTATCTCATTCATTTAGTTCTCTATAACTATCGGGTCCTTTATCCCATTTAACAATGGCAGTCTGCGGTTCTGAAACTGTCTCATCTAGTGTAGCTCCAACATCCTAACCCAAGTCATCATCGCTCTGCTGTGTAGCTACTAGGGCAGACATATTTGTAATTTTGAAACATCTCTACCGGTTATACGGGCGCATCGAAAGTAATCTGTCTATCAATTCTTATGTCTACCCCATCACCTAACATAGCCTGTGTCCTAATTTTCCATAATATGTTTAATACTCCACATAATCTTAGCAAAGTGTATCTCAATACCATCTGTCCTTTTCACAGGACCTGATGGAGCACGCTCAACATCAGTTCCAATCTCGATATCATTTATGAGTCTCATATGATGAATCTGCATGATTCTCAGGCCTATCTCTGCGGCCTCTAGCTCGTGATCTAATTCCTCACGTAAACCAAACATTAAGTCTTAACTTCATTAGATATACTTACTCTACAACTAGACAAGCACAGACATTCAGGATGTAATCTTATCTTTATTATTGACACTGACAGTACTAGACAGTCTTCGTTCTGATACCACCTTAAACTGTAACGACCCTTGACCCTTGAAAATCGAAGGATTTTCAGCTTACAACTTAATCCTTTATTTACTTAGGTTGTATTCATGTTCAGTGTCAATCCTTAAAAATATTTCATTTAATTTATCCTTATACAGATTTCATCCCGACACATTATTTTCAATAGATGTCTGTGCATACAAATAGTCTGGTATAAAGATAAGAATGTATACCTCACGCATATACAAAAGGTAGTCAGGGGAAGCTCATATCCGCCAGCCTACATCTTCTACGCAGCATTTATTAGTTGTAATTCACTACAAAAATCTGAGAGGTAGAGGGGTGAGCTTTTGGGGAAAAGCCCATGTTGAGTTAATATATTTTGAAATGACAAAATAAGTAAATTCAATAATATAAAGATGATATAAAAACATGTTTAGAGGTTATCAGTACCAGAACTTAAGTTCCTGGAGATGAGAGATCGTCTGGGATATGAGAGATCGATCTCCTAGGTTTTCTAGGATGAGAGATCGATCTCATGAAGACATGAGATCGATCTGCTAAGGTTTGAACCTGTACAAAGGTATTGAGGAAGCTGAGATCGATCTATAAGGGTTATAAGATCGATCTGTCTAAATACAGGATGTTGAGGAGATCGATCAGGTATAGGAAGAGATCTATCTCCCCTAAGACAAAAGGTAAAGGCAGTAGATTGATCTTTTAGATCGATCTGTACGCAAACAGAGAGTTCATGAGATCGATCTGGTATAGGAAGAGATCGATCTCCTCAAAGTCAGAAAGCTAAGAAGATCGATCTGGGTTGATATGAGATCGATCTCCTCACTACGAGAATACCTGGCAGATCGATCTATAGATCGATCCTGCCTTAAACAGAGAGATTGGAAGATCGATCTTCCTATTCGACAAATTGATCTGCTCTAACATTTTCAAATTGTGAGATCGATCTGCTCATATATGAGATCGATCTCCTTTCTTCATTTTGCCTTAATCTTGCAGGAATTATAACTAAGAGATCGATCTGGTCAATATGGCAGATCGATCTGGCATTCTACTGGAGGTACCCAACGGCTATTTCTATAAAAATCTCAACAGGAAAAATAGCATTAAATGCTCCAACTACAAATCCTTCAGTATATAATCAATCATTGAAGACACTGAGAAGTGAGACACCATTGTTGCACATTCTGTACATTCTCAAGAGTTTAATTCCTACATTCCATTTGTTTTCAATCCTCATTTATTGAGTTTGTTGTATAAGCTTGTGTGCAAAAGTTGTATCTGTCCTACCCACATAAAAAGTTTGATATTGTATTCATCTTTGCTTTAAGAGAGAAGAGGATTGTTCCTCAGTGAGATAAACTTTGTAAAAGGGTGAATACATCTTTGTATAAAAAGGGTAGAGAGGTTATTCCTTAACCTGAAAAAGGGAGTGTGTAACTTTCATTGAAAGTGAGAAAGAAAGCTCTTGACAAGAAGGTCAAGGAGAGAGGACGTAGGCAAGATATTGGCCGAACCTCTATAAACCACTGTGTTTGATATTCTCTTCCTTATCTTGCTTTAATTTGTTTCATTACATTATATTGCTTATTCATTATTTGTTAATTAAGTTCAAAAAGACTTTAAATTGTCATTAAGAGTTAGAAAACCAATTCAGCCCCCTCTTGGTAGAGCCAAAAATTGGTATCAGAGCAAGGACTCTTTGATCACATATGAATAACTTCCTAAGAGTTAAAAATGATCAAATGGCTCACAACAATGTAGTAACTAGTTTAGTAGGAGAGGGGCATTCTACAGTTAGGCCTCTTATGTTCAATGGGGAACATTATGCTTATTGGAAAACTAGGATGATGTTATTCATTCAAGCAAATGATTATGAGGTATGGAGGATTATCACTAAAGGACCTCAAATCCCTACAAAAAGAATAGAGGGAAGAGATATCCCTAAAGAAGAAGATGAATGGGATTCAAATGATGTTAAATGTGCTCAGCTAAATGCTAAGGCCATGCACACCCTATTTTGTGCTTTAGGGCCAAATGAATACAATAAAGTCTCCGGTTGTGACAATGCCAAACAAATTTGGGACAAATTGGCAATAACTCATGAAGGTACAACCCAAGTAAAGGAGACTAAGGTAGGAATGCTCACACATGACTATGAGCTATTTAGGATGAAAGATGGAGAGTCAATCAGTGATATGTTCACGAGATTCACTGATGTAATTAATGGATTAAAATCATTAGGAAAAATATACTCTAATATAGAAATGGTCAAGAAAATATTAAATAGTCTACCTAAATCATGAGAAGCTAAAGTGACAACAATTGAGGAATCCAAGGACCTTCACACATTGTCACTAGATGAATTAATAGGATCACTACTCACCTATGAGATGAAGTTGAGAAGAAATGAAGAGCCACCCAAGAAAGTGGGAGTTGCTCTAAAATCTACTACTCAAGAGGAAAATAAAAATGAGAGTGGTAGTGAAGAAGATCTTAAGATGGCAATGTTTTCCAAAAGATTTAACAAATTCATGAGAATGAGAGCAAGTGGTAGTAATAGGAGAAACCACAAGAAAGATCAAGAAGAGGTAGGTAGAAAAGATACAATTATATGTTATGAATGTAAAAAACCAGGACACATTAAGTTTAACTGCCCTCTTCTTAAAAGATCTAATGATAGGTTCCACAAAAAAAAGGCAATGGTGGCAACATAGAGCGACAGTGACGGCTCCGATGATGATTCGAATGAGGACAATGCCAACTTATGCTTCATGGCTATTGAGGATGAAAAGGTAACTTCAAACCTCAATGAATACTCTTTTGATTAATTGCAAGATGCCTTTGATGATCTTGCATTGGAATATGAATGCATGAGTATGAAATATAAAAAGATAATATCTAAATTGAAGAAAGAAAATGAGTTAATGCTAGAGGACAAATTAGAATGTGAAAAGAAACTAGAAATTATAAATCTTGAAATTTGTGACCTAAAAGAAAAAAATAGTAATCTACATAATTCCTTTAATAGATTTTATATGGGTCAACAAAAGTTAAATAACATGCTAGAAACTCAAAGGGCATTCTTTGATAAAAATGGGTTAGGATATAATGCAAAAAGTAGAGAGACTCACCTCAAAAGCTTCATTGCTAGAAAGAGCTTGCATAAACCTTCAACTATTTGTTCATATTGTGATAGAAAGGGACATGCATCACATAATTGCAATAAGAAGTTGACCACTCTTAAGGGAAGGATAGTAAAAAGAATTTGGGTTCCAAAAGAAATAATTAATTCAAAAGATTTTAATGCATTGGTTAAATGGATCCCAAAGGGATTAAGAATTGCATTCACTAACCTCAAAGGACCCAAGAGAATTTGGGTACCTAAGACATGAGTTTAAATTTTGATTGTAGGTGATTGAGCATTGCCACAAAGCTAAAACAAAGGAAGCCACTTCAACTCATTTAAACCAAAGGACCCAAGAGAATTTGGCAGTGGGTGCTCAAGGCACATAACGGGTGATAGAAGCCACTTCAACTCATTTAAACCAAAGGTTGGTGGAGAAGTCACATTTGGGGAC
Source organism: Firmiana major (assembly GCA_033439115.1). Taxonomy (NCBI): domain Eukaryota; kingdom Viridiplantae; phylum Streptophyta; class Magnoliopsida; order Malvales; family Malvaceae; genus Firmiana; species Firmiana major. Next base: position 57,166,341 of record CM065900.1, read on the forward strand.
AACTCCAAAGGCCAAGTTGAAGGGAGTGGTTCAATAGGTAATGACTACTTTTCATTAGAAAAAGTATTGCTTGTTAGGGGTCTAAAGCATAACTTACTAAGCATTAGTCAACTTTGTGACAAAGGTTACAAAGTAATTTTTTATTGCTTGAAATGTCATGTTATAGATCCTAAGTCAAATAAAGTTCTTTTCCTAGGTCATAGGCTAGGCAATATATACATTGTCTATCTTAATGAACTTAAAAATGAAAACATATGCCTAATGGTAGACAAAGAAAAAGAACCTTGGTTATGGCATAGAAGACTAGGTCATGCTAGCATGCATGTGTTATCTAAGTTAGCTAGAAAAGATCTAGTTATAGGATTACCCAAGTTGTCCTTTGACTATGACAAAATATGTGAAGCTTGTGTTAAAGGAAAACATAAAAGGACAACATTTAAGCCTAAGAATAGTGTATCCACCACTAGGCCTCTTCAATTACTCCACCTAGATATATTTGGACCAACTAGAACAACAAGCCTAGGTGGGAAACATTATGGATTTGTAATAGTTGATGATTACACTAGGTTCACTTGGGTGTTCTTTTTTAGAGTGAAAAATGAAGCTTTAGATAAATTCATAGCTTATACGAAAGTGACTCAAAATAAAAAAGGATACACAATAACTAGTATTAGAAGTGATCATGGCAAGGAGTTTGAAAATATAGGATTTGATGAGTATTGCAATGATCAAGGAATTAGCTATAATTTTTCAGCCCCTAGGACACCACAACAAAATGGAGTAGTTGAGAGAAGAAATAGAACATTGGAAGAAATGGCTAGAACCATGTTGTGTGAAAATAATTTACCTAAATACTTTTGGGCTGAAGCTATAAATACATCTTGCTATATCATTAATAGAGCTATGATTAGACCCATGTTAAAGAAAACTCCTTATGAGCTTTACAAGGGTAAGAAGCCCAATATTAGCTATTTTCACCCTTTTAGCTGCAAATGTTTTGTCTTAAATAATGGGAAAGATAATTTAGGAAAATTTAATGCCAAGAGTGATGAGGGAATTTTTCTAGGATATTCATTAAATTCAAAAGCTTATAGAGTATATAACAAAAGAACATTGATGGTTGAAGAATCAATTCATGTAATATTTGATGAGTCAAATGATTTATCTAAAGATTCAACCAATGATGAGGATGTTGGAATATTCGATGAAAACTTGGAGGAAATTCTAAACTTAGAAAATGATCTATTAGAAAAACTTGACATAAATAAAGAAGATGAAGAAGAAATAGAGATGTTAGAGAGAGAGTCTAGAACACCAAGAGAATTAGGATATGTAAAAGATTGTGAAATAGTAGGAGATCCAACTCTTGGAGTTAGAACTAGATCATCTCTAAGGAATGTGTGTCAATATATAGCCTTTGTGTCTCAAATAGAACCTAGAAATGTCAATGAAGCCTTAGATGACAATAATTGGTTCTTAGCAATGCAAGAAGAATTGAATCAATTTGAGAGAAGCAAAGTGTGGAAACTAGTTCCTAGGCCTAGTGATCACTCTATAATTGGAACTAAATGGATATTCAAGAACAAGATGGATGAAAATAGTGTGATCATAAGAAACAAGGCTAGGTTAGTTGCACAAGGTTATAGACAAGAAGAAGGAATTGACTATGATGAAACTTATGCACCGGTAGCTAGATTAGAAGCAATTAGAATGCTACTTGCCTTTGCATGCTATAAAAACTTCAAATTATATCAAATGGATATAAAGAGTGCATTCTTGAATGGTTTCATTAATGAAGAAGTGTATGTAGATGTAAGACCCGAATTTAATTAAAATACGAAAATTAAATAAGAAAAGATGGGGAAAGTATGAAGGAAGTCGGGTTAAATTAATCCCAAACACGTGTAAGGGCAAAATGGTCAAAAGACCAAAGGTCGGTATAATTTCGATAAGAAAAATTTAATTAAAACATGGATTTAAGAAATCTTGGTCAATAAAGGTGAAATAAATTTATTTTGGGTTAAACTGATCAAGATATTAATTTATTGGAATTAATCGGGATTAATTGGAATTCTTAGTACGAAAAAATAATCCCGAAAATAATCGAAAAATATACAGAAAAGTCACCCGGGACAACATCCCGAAAATACGAAGAAATTATACCCGAAAAAGAGGTTAAAATATAATAAATAAAATTAAATAAAATTAAATTAATTAAATTAGAATAAAATTATAATTTTAAGTGATATTTTGGGTATTTTAATATATTTTAATGAATAGTATAAAAATAAATAAATAAAAATAAATAATTAATAAAAGAAATGAAAAAAAAATCTGAAAATCGGGTCGGGAAGAGAGAAAGAGAAGCAGCGAACGGAAGCCAAAAACCCAAAGAAGACCCGAGGGAGACCGGCGAGCCGTCCGGCGGCCAACGGCCAGGCCAAGGGTCGAAAAAGGAAGAGGAGAGGCCGACGATCTCCCTGGCACCGACAGCACGACCAACCGACGGCGGAATCCGACGAATCGGGCAGAGAAAGATTGACGGAGAGAAGAGCTCAGTCCTGACGAACGGCGGCGTCTTGGCTCCGATCCGACCCCGCAAAATGATCCCCAGGCCGAGACGGTTCTTTTGAGCCCATTGGCAGCCGACGAAACGGCGGGAATCGCCGGTGACGGCCAAGAGGAGAAAATGGGTCCTACGGCGAAGAGGAGAACAGCCGGACCAGCCACTTTCCGGCGACGTTGAGTGAAACCGAGGGCAGATCTGAGATGCGGATGGCCTAGCGGAGCTGATGGCGGTGGAAGCCGACGGAGAATCGGCCGGCAAGGCAGTGAACCGGCGGTGAACCGACCAAACCGGGGTGAACCGACGGTCTGAACCGGTCCGAACCGGACTGAATCGGTTCAGCCAAAAAGAGGGGAAAAAAGGAGAAAAAAGGAAAAAGAAAAAGAGGAAAAAATTGGGGAAAATTCCTGTGGGGCAATAGAGCATCGGGTAAGTCAGTGAGCGGTCGAATTGACCCGATTTAAATTTTGGAGTATTTAATTTAATTAATTTTGGGCTGAAAACTTACCCGGAAAATTGTGAAATTATGTAGCTCGACGATTGGCATCCACCGAGAGCTCGAGATAGCCTCGAATTTTGTACTAGCATGGAGTCTCGTGTAAGTAACCCTTATTTACGATAATTACCTCGTTATGCGTGATATTGATTTGATTTCCGCATAAATTGAATTAAATTATGGAAATTTAAATAAATTGTCGTAAATAATCGATTTAGTTATTCAAGAATTAGAACGAGGCCCAATAAATTATTAGTGGGCCCAATGAGCCCAATAGGCCTCGATAATGTGAAAATTAAGTGGAAAACGGGCTTAAGGCCGATTAAGGCCCATTAAGGTGCAATCGGGCCCAATAGGGGTAAATGGGCCCAATGATTTAAATTAAGCCCAGAAAATAGGAAATACAATTAAATTGTATGATATCTGACCTGAGAAATATTAATACGCAGTTCCGGACATTTGATTGGGAGCATATCGGACTGCGCGACGTGACATCAATGGAAAAGGTTAGACTCGACAAGAAAATAAGGTAAGGGAATTCTACGGACTGCTAGAGGTAATTTTATGAAATTTCAAGTCATATGCAGTCTTTTAAAATTTATCTGAAGGGTCTAGAGGTCGAATAATAATTTTAGTGCCCCGAATGGGCAAATTACTAAAATACCCTTGTTAAGGGTAAAATCTATAAATTTAGGAAAAATTGGGAGGAGCAAGAACAAAAGGTTCCTGCTCATTCTGGAGGTATTTTAACACATGCATGAGTAGGCTGGCTCACTTTTAAAGAAAATTGCATAGCATTGCATACCTTTAACGATGTAATTTCTGTGAAAACTATTTGAAGATAACCGAGCCGCCTACGTGTTTTTATTTACATGTGACGTGCTAGAGCTCAGCTCGCACGATGTTTGATTTGTGTGATGCATGCATTAGTGCTGGAGCGAGAGCTCGCACTAGAGTTTTACATGCATAGGTGCTAGAGTATAACTCGCACCAGATTTCACATGCTTTTTCGTGACACGGTGCTAGAGTCTAACTCGCACCATATTTTTATAAGATTTTCATATGATTTATATACAGAGTGATGAGCCTAGCTCGCACTAGTTTTACTGGATTTGTGGAGTAGCGCTGTCTGCCCTTGGAGTCAGCCAAAAGGCCCAACAGGCTCAAAAGACCTCTTAAGTAGGGTGAGAGTGAGGGATGAGGTTGGCGGCCTTGTGGAGATGTAAAGCGGGCTCTGCCAATTTTACTTGATTTGATGAGAGTGCTGAGCATCGCTCGCACTGATTTTTATGAGAACATACGATGAGCCGTGCTTGGAGCATCGGGTAGACTATGTGTCACCGATTTAATAGGCTCGCACGTGCGTTTTGAGACATGGCAATGAGTATTGAGAAACAAAACCTCTCTGTGGGAAGCAGGCCATTTGGGCTGGAGTACCTAGAGTGATATGGGTCCATGGAGTACGATGTACCGTGCAAGTAGCATGGAGTACGATGTACCGTGGGGTATCTTCGGATACGGTATCTTTGTGATACGGGGTATCTTTGTGATACGGTATCTTTGTGATACGGGGTATTTTCGGATACGGCATCTTCCGATGCGTGAGATCAGATAAGACTGACGAGTTGGATTGACCCACCTCCCGGACGGTTCCCGATCAGGGTGAGACCTCGTACACTGGGATCCGTGAAGCTAGAGGGACTCACGAGGACACATATTGGCCAGTCCTGGTTATTACCGATATACAGTTATTACCTAGTCTCGTATCTTGTATATATATACATATGTTTTCGGATATCGATGCTTTCGAGAAACTCAATTTTCATGATTTTGTGTGAGTCAGGATCACCCGAAGGAGGGGTCGAGTCCTGACTTTATTGTGAAACTTTTAAAGAGAAAGAAATGATTTAAAATAATTGCATGTTGAATTTTTCGTGCAAACTCGATTTACATAACATCATAAGCTCATGTCATTTGTTTTTAAATGTGTGGAGAAAGGGTGGTTTATGCATGGCACCACATTCATGTAGGTAGTATAGTTACCTACTTGTTCGTAGGATTGCCTTACTGAGCTTGATGTGCTCACCCCTTTCATTTTCTCCCACAGATAATCTCCAGTTGAAGTTGAGGCGACTCAGTACTGCATTCTAGATATCCGCTGCTGCCCATCAACATAAGGTATATACACTTGTACATATTGTATCTACATAAGCATAGCACAGTAACATGTTTGTAAGTAACTTTAGGGGATGTATAATTAATGTAAACAATTATAAATGACTGGAGAATAAATAAGTTAGATGGTAATTGAATGGTGGGACTGGCATTGACGCACAGCCCAATTTGTTAGTGGAGTGTGGTCACGATCAGAGGACAGATAAGAATTTAATAAAGAAAATAACAAAACGCGAAAAATTAACTCTGATTTTTGGGTAGTTTGGGTCGTGACATATAAAGGTGGTATCAGAGCAACAATTGGTCTGATGTGTGTCAGTGTCAATAATTAGGAAATTACATCCCCGCGTTACTGTGCTTGGTTAGATACAATAGTGTATATCGAGATGGGTTTTGACTAAGAAATGGTTGAGAATGCAGGAATGCTTAATATGAGTCGCGTTAGATGAGATTGTGCTTGAGGCAAAGGTCGTAGAGGTAGACCGGAGTCTGCTAGTCATGCTGAGTTGACCTGTGAGAACCAGGATGAAATTGAAATGGAGGCTAATGTTGAGCATGCCCCACTGAATCCGATAGAGAGATCGGACAGTATTGAGACACGCTTCGCGAGATTGAAGCGGAGCATGGGAATTATTTTGAGGAGCTGATTGCTCAGATTATGAATGAGATCAGAGGGCGCAGCGGAGCATTGGTTGAAACCCGCTCGACCCATCTTAAGTGTTAAACATCCAAAGCTAAGATGAGAATTGTTTATGGATGTATTCCGGTGACAGGATATCCTGGACATGATTTAAAGGAAAAATTTCTTACACTGCCCAGGAATACTAAATTGATTATGAGTATGAAACTCAGTTATATTCTTTGGTAGATATTACCTCGACACTATGAACAAGTGACAGTCGAGACGTCTAAAAGTTCATGAAATGGCTCAACTTTTGAATTAGAGACTGATTGGCCCGTAAGATATTACCTATACCGAGGCAATGCACAGATTTACAGTTGGGTAAATAAGAACATGAATTGCACGCCTCTGAGATTGGGAAAGGTAGTGAGGGCTGAAATAGAGACAGAAAAGAGAATCGAGAAATGACAAAGATGATAAAATGGGAAAATGGTAATTGGTGAAAGATCTGATTTGACGAGTTATGGAGTAAGATAATTGGTAAGGCCCCAGTGCATCTAATTTTGGCACTCTTGTGGGCATTGTGATTGGAGGACCCCGACCTGCTAAGAAGCAGTGTAGTAGTGTGAGCACTGTAAGCAGTATGGGATGTGTGGTGGATACCACAGAATGAGGGTCTATACCTACACTATATTGATGAAAATGGCCGTTAAGTGTGGTAAGACGGACCATTGACTTTGATTACACATAGTTGGGCGAGATCGTCCCACAGAAAAGTAAAGAGAGAAAAACTTCGTTGGTATAGCTGCAACGAAAAGGGAGGCCATAGCCGAAAAGAAAAAGGAAAGTAGGTGTTGGACGAAGGCGAAATGACGTCTTGGACCAGGACGCTATTGATGTTTCATGGATGTGGTGTAAGATACCACACTTGTTATGAATAATGAAGTACATATGTTCATTAATCCTGGTGCCACACATTTATTCATACCGCCTTCATTCGCATATAAGTGAGTAAAAGGCATGAATGCCTACATCATTGGGCAAATACAGATAAATGAGTACCCCAATAAAGGAGGATTACGTAACGGAATATGGATATAGAGGTTTTAAGTTGAAAACAGGGGTGAAAACATCCCTGAAAAGTATACTGTAAGTGTTGACCGGTGATAAAAAGGGATGCAACAGTTGAAATTAAAGGAGTAAAGGATTGTACTCACGGAATGAATAATGACAAGAGTTTTGTCATGATTGATATACGAAGGAGATGTGTTTTGATCCCAAATACAAGATGTATTGGAGTAAGAGATATATGCTAGGTAAGGAATAGCCTTAATATGCGAAGTAATTGAGGTTAAGTAATTAGTGGCGAATATAAATTGTGACCACATAGACAGAGATATAACGTAGTGTGGTTAAGTCTAAAGGTTAATAAAGGTATTTCAAAATACCTCCCCGCCTGAAGACTTGACAGCGTCTAAAAGTATATATATATATATAACCTATAACGTGAAATCGATCGTCGTAATAGATAACTTTAGCGTTATGATACCTTTACCAAGACGATAAGAATATTAGTAAAATTTAATAAGAGTCGTTAAGATAAGAAAAGGAAATGACGCAGGTTAGTACCTGAAAACGTAAACGATTTTGAAGGATCTTATACGCTTATGCGTAAATAAGTCAAGGATAGGGACGATTGAAATAAGTAGTGGAGCTCGACTACGATGAAGTATTTAAACTTTACCTGGACCGATTTGTAATCATCATTATTGATGATATGTTGAGTGTAGTTAAAGTTCAGGGCAAATTGTAAGCAATAATTGGAAATTGCTCTTACAATTGGGTTGTTGTGAATTCTCAAAAATGGTATACCTTGTGACACGTTTAACTAAGAAAACGTGGTCTTTAAATGAGATGATAAATAAGGTGATAGATGTGACATGAATTTCGGTGTAATGAAGTATGAACTGACCACCGTGATTAATTTCACCATACCCAACAGCTCAAGAGGTTCTCAGTGAGTATGGATACCTCAAAATTATGAAGGAGCTGTATATTGATGTATAATGGGAAGATAGTCAATTTTGGAGTTAGACAACTCTTTGATCATGAAATAAACTATCTGACCCATGATTTAAAGTTGGTAACAGTAGTTGTACCGAGGATATGGTACTATTATGTACATGGTTAGAAATTATGGATATGCACTGATCATAAAGCCCGAGTATCTGTTTTCACAGAAAGAGATGAATATGAGAATGCATAGTGGGTTAGAGCTTCTGAGAGATTGTGATTGTGAAAATTGTACCACCCAGAAAAGGCTAATGTGATGACTGATGCCTTGAGCATAAAGAGCCCGGGATGGTACCACATATGATGGTCAGGGAGCGTGAGCTGCTAGAGCAGTTGTGAACCTCGGTAGTGATGTGATCCCTTCTGATGATGACAGTGATTGGTATGATTATGTGATAGCTAGCCTGAGACTAGAACCCGATGAGAGTGCCCGGATTTGACAGGCTTAGCGTGAGGATCGGCACGATGTCGATAATTTGGGTCAAATTCAGAAGGGTACAGTGACAGAGTTCACAGAGTATGATAATGATTTACAGAGGTTCCGAGATAGTATGAGTGCTCCCCAGGACCACAGTTGATGAGATAGTAATGTTGTCAGAAGCTCACTCTTCGGGATATACAGTGCATACGGAAAGTAATAAAAATATATTAAAATATCTCGAAAAGGGTATTGGTGGTCAGATGTGGAAAGAGATATGGTAGAGATTATGGAAAAGTGCCTAGTATGTCAGCAGGATAAGGTAGAGTATTAAAAGTCTGCAGAGTTATTGCAGCACCTACCTATATAGACACGGCACGGGAAAATGAGAGCAAGTCTCCATAAATTTCGTGATGGGTTACAGAGAACCCAGGTGAATTACGAGGCTATTCGGATGATAGTCGATAGAGTGACTAAGTCTACCCACCTTTTGGTTATGAAATCCCTAAATACTCAGAGTATATATGAGGATTTATGTGTAAGGAAGATTGTGGAACACTAAGTAACGTTCCAGTGAGCATGGTATCATATAGGGATTCCCGCTTCACTTACCACCTCTGAGGATATTTTTAGGAAGCTATGGGAACCCGACTGAGTATTAGCACAGCTTTCCGTCCTCAGACAGATGGTCAGTCAAAGAGGACTGTACAAGTTCTGGAGGATCCGATGAAAGCGTGTGCCCTTGATTTTATAAGCTCCTGGAATGATCAGTTGATTTCTAATTGAGTTGCCAATAACGACAGTTGGCAGTTGAGTATCGGGATAACAAGATATGAGGCAGTGTATGGCTGTAGGAGTTGTTCCCCAAAATTGAATAAGAAAAAATGGGTGACAAATAGAATTATTTATGACTTTGGATAATAAGTCTCTGAGGATGTTTAGTTAAGGATGAGAGATTAAGCACACCTCAGAGCAGATAGACAAGCATCGGAATTCACCCTTGGTGAATCAGTATGGGTGAAAGTTACTCGTCCTAAGAGAATAAGGACATAGCGAACTTTTGGAAGAAGGTAAATTGAGTTTCGCTGGATTGAATCTTTTGAGAGATTGGACAAGTGGGAGATAAGACCTGTAGGTTGGTGTTATCACCTGAATTAACAGGCACCCACAATGTGTCTCAGCTTTTTGATGCTTCGACAATACTATCCAGATCCAGCATAGGTGATCGAATATGAACTCTAAAAGTTCCGTTTAATGAAAATATAAGTATATTGAAGAAGTTGATTCGAGCATTAAACAGGAAAGAGAAAGTATTGAGGTTTAAGATGATCTCCCTAATTAAAGTCCTTTGGTAGTAATACACTCCGGAGAAGGTTACATAAAAAAATTTAAGAGTATGATACAATCGATGTACCCGGGTTGTATATGGACTCATATGACTTGGTTCTAATTTGGAGGACTAAATTCTTTAAGTTGGGGAGAGTTGTAAGACCCGAATTTAATTAAAATACGGAAATTAAATAAGAAAAGATGGGAAAAGTATGAAGGAAGTCGGGTTAAATTAATCCCGAACACGTGTAAGGACAAAATGGTCAAAAGACCAAAGGTCGGTATAATTTCGATAAGAAAAATTTAATTAAAACATGGATTTAAGAAATCTTGGTCAATAAAGGTGAAATAAATTTATTTTGGGTTAAACTGATCAAGATATTAATTTATTGGAATTAATCGGGATTAATTGGAATTCTTAGTACGAAAAAATAATCCCGAAAATAATCGAAAAATATACAGAAAAGTCACCCGGGACAACATCCCGAAAATACGGAGAAATTATACCCGAAAAAGAGGTTAAAATATAATAAATAAATTAAATAAAATTAAATTAATTAAATTAGAATAAAATTATAATTTTAAGTGATATTTTGGGTATTTTAATATATTTTAATAAATAGTATAAAAATAAATAAATAAAAATAAATAATTAATAAAAGAAATGAAAAAAAAATCTGAAAATCGGGTCGGGGAGAGAGAAAGAGAAGCAGCGAACGGAAGCCAAAAACCCGAAGAAGACCCGAGGGAGACCGGCGAGCCGTCCGGCCGCCAACGGCCAGGCCAAGGGTCGGAAAAGGAAGAGGAGAGGCCGACGATCTCCCTGGCACCGGCAGCACGACCAACCGACGGCGGAATCCGGCGAATCGGGCAGAGAAAGATCGACGGAGAGAAGAGCTCGGTCCCGACGAACGGCGGCGTCTTGGCTCCGATCCAACCCCGCAAAATGATCCCCAGGCCGAGACGGTTCTTTTGAGCCCATTGGCAGCCGACGAAACGGCGGGAATCGCCGGCGACGGCCAAGAGGAGAAAATGGGTCCGACGGCGAAGAGGAGAACAGCCGGACCGGCCACTTTCCGGCGACGTTGAGTGAAACCGAGGGCAGATCTGAGATGCGGACGGCCTCGCGGAGCTGATGGCGGTGGAAGCCGACGGAGAACCGGCCGGCAAGGCAGTGAACCGACGGTGAACCGGCCGAACCGGGGTGAACCGGCGGTCTGAACCGGTCTGAACCGGACTGAACCGGTTCAGCCAAAAAGAGGGGAAAAAAGGAGAAAAAGGGAAAAAGAAAAAGAGGAAAAAATTGGAGAAAATTCCTGTTGTGCAATCGAGCATCGGGTAAGTCAGTGAGCGGTCGAATTGACCCGATTTAAATTTTGGAGTATTTAATTTAATTAATTTTGGGCTGAAAACTTACCCGGAAAATTGTGAAATTATGTAGCTCGACAATTGGCATCCACCGAGAGCTCGAGATAGCCTCGAATTTCGTACTAGCATGGAGTCTCGGGTAAGTAACCCTTATTTACGACAATTACCTCGTTATGCGTGATATTGATTTGATTTCCGCATAAATTGAATTAAATTATGGAAATTTAAATAAATTGTCGTAAATAATCGATTTAGTTATTCAAGAATTAGAACGAGGCCCAATAAATTATTAGTGGGCCCAATGAGCCCAATAGGCCTCGATAATGTGAAAATTAAGTGGAAAACAGGCTTAAGGCCGATTAAGGCCCATTAAGGTGCAATCGGGCCCAATAGGGGTAAATGGGCAAATTAAGCCCAAAAAATAGGAAATACAATTAAATTGTATGATATCTGACCTGAGAAATATTAATACGCAGTTTCGGACATTTGATTGGGAGCATATCGGACTGCGCGACGTGACATCAATGGAAAAGGTCAGACTCGACAAGAAAATAAAGTAAGGGAATTCTACGGACTGCTAGAGGTAATTTTACGAAATTTCAAGTCATATGCAGTCTTTTAAAATTTATCTGAAGGGTCTAGAGGTCGAATAATAATTTTAGTGCCCCGAATGGGCAAATTACTAAAATACCCTTGTTAAGGGTAAAATCTATAAATTTAGAAAAAATTAGGAGGAGCAAGAACAAAAGGTTCCTGCTCATTCTGGAGGTATTTTAACACATGCATGAGTAGGCTGGCTCACTTTTAAAGAAAATTGCATAGCATTGCATACCTTTAACGATGTAATTTCTGTGAAAACTATTTGGAGATAACCGAGCCGCCTACGTGTTTTTATTTACATGTGACGTGCTAGAGCTCAGCTCACACGATGTTTGATTTGTGTGATGCATGCATTAGTGCTGGAGCGAGAGCTCGCACTAGAGTTTTACATGCATAGGTGCTAGAGTATAACTCGAACCAGATTTCACATGCTTTTTCGTGACACGGTGCTAGAGTCTAACTCGCACCATATTTTTATAAGATTTTCATATGATTTATTTACAGAGTGCTGAGCCTAGCTCGCACTAGTTTTACTGGATTTGTGGAGTAGCGCTGTCTGCCCTTGGAGTCAGCCGAAAGGCCCAACAGGCTCAAAAGACCTCTTAAGTAGGGTGAGAGTAAGGGATGAGGTTGGCGGCCTTGTGGAGATGTAAAGCGGGCTCTGCCAATTTTACTTGATTTGATGAGAGTGCTGAGCATCGCTCGCACTGATTTTTATGAGAACATACGATGAGCCGTGCTTGGAGCATCGGGTAGACTGTGTGTCACCGATTTAATAGGCTCGCACGTGCGTTTTGAGACATGGCAATGAGTATTGAGAAACAAAACCTCTCTGTGGGAAGCAGGCCATTTGGACTGGAGTACCTAGAGTGATATGGGTCCATGGAGTACGATGTACCGTGCAAGTAGCATGGAGTACGATGTACCGTGGGGTATCTTCGGATACGGTATCTTTGTGATACGGGGTATCTTTGTGATACGGTATCTTTGTGATACGAGGTATCTTCGGATACGGCATCTTCGGATGTGTGAGATCGGATAAGACTGACGGGTTGGATTGGCCCACCTCCCGGGCTGTTCCCGATCAGGGTGAGACCTCGTACACTGGGATCCGTGAAGCTAGAGGGACTCACGAGGACACATATTGGCCAGTCCTGGTTATTACCGATATACAGTTATTGCCTAGTCTCGTATCTTGTATATATATATACATATGTTTTCGGATATCGATGCTTTCGAGAAACTCAATTTTCATGATTTTGTGTGAGTCAGGATCACCCGAAGGAGGGGTCGAGTCCTGACTTTATTGTGAAACTTTTAAAGAGAAAGAAATGATTTAAAATAATTGCATGTTGAATTTTCCGTGCAAACTCGATTTACATAACATCATAAGCTCATGTCATTTGTTTTTAAATGTGTGGAGAAAGGGTGGTTTATGCATGGCACCACGTTCATGTATGTAGTATAGTTACCTACTTGTTCGTAGGATTGCCTTACTGAGCTTGATGTGCTCACCCCTTTCATTTTCTCCCACAGATAATCTCCAGTTGAAGTTGAGGCGACTCAGTACTGCATTCTGGATATCCGCTGCTGCCCATCAACATAAGGTATATACACTTGTACATATTGTATCTACATAAGCATAGCACAGTAACATGTTTGTAAGTAACTTTAGGGGATGTATAATTAATGTAAACAATTATAAATGACTGGAGAATAAATAAGTTAGATGGTAATTGAATGGTGGGACTGGCATTGACGAACAGCCCAATTTGTTAGTGGAGTGTGGTCACGATCAGAGGACAGATAAGAATTTAATAAAGAAAATAACAAAACGCAAAAAATTAACTCTGATTTTTGGGTAGTTTGGGTCGTGACAGTAGAGCAACCTCCCGGCTTTGAAAATCATGAATTTCCTAAACATGTTTTCAAACTATCTAAGGCACTCTATGGTTTGAAAGAAGCTCCTAGAGCATGGTATGAAAGGGTGTCAAAATTCTTAATAGAAAAAGGATTTTCAAGAGAAAAAGTGGATACCACTTTATTTATCAAAAAAAATAAGGAATTACAAGTTGTTCAAGTGTATGTAGATGATATTATTTTTGGATCAACTAATGAATCTTTATGCCAAGAGTTTGCTAAGATCATGCAATGTGAATTTGAAATGAGCATGATGGGAGAGCTCATTTTCTTCCTGGGACTTCAAGTGAAGCAAACAAAGGATGGAACCTTCATCAATCAAGCAAAATATACTAAGGAATTGCTCAAGCAATTTGGAATGGACAATTGCAAACCTCAAGCAACTCCAATGGGCACCAACATCAAGCTTAATAAAGATGAAAGTGGTAAGTGTGTAGACACTAAACTCTATAGGTCTATGATTGGTTCATTGTCTATTTAACTGCAAGTAGACCAGATATTTTGTTTAGTGTATACCTTTGTGCTAGATTTCAATCCTCTCCTAGGGAATCACACTTCTTAGAAACTAAAAGGATCTTTAGATACCTTAAGGACACTCCCTCTCTAGGACTTTGGTACCCTAAGGACTCCACTTTTGCTCTTCATGCATTCTGATGCAGACTTTGGGGGCTGCAAAATAGATAGGAAAAGTACTTCAGGTACCTGTCAATTCTTAGGGAATAGATTAATCTCTTGGTTCTCTAAGAAACGAAATAGTGTAGCTCAGTCCACAACTGAAGCTGAATACATAGCAACAGGTAGTTGTAGTGCTCAAGTGTTGTGGATTAAACAACAAATGAAAGACTATGGTATTGACATGAAACAAATCTCTATTAAATGTGATAATACCAGTGCCATCAATCTATCTAAAAATCCTATTCAACACTCTAGAACTAAGCACATTGAGATTAGGCACCATTTCCTTAGAGACCATGTTCAAAAGGGAGATATAATTCTAGAGTACATTGACACTTTACATCAAATAGCTGATATATTCACCAAACCTCTTGATAGAGATAGGTTTTGTGTCCTTAGAGGTGAATTAGGACTCATGAATGTTCCTTAGGATTTATCTGTTTCAAAACCTTGATTTCAAGATGTTTTTAAATGAGTTTTTCAATGATTTTTTTGGGCAAAAAGTATGAGAGATCGATCTCCTATCAATATAGATCTATCTCCATTCCTCAAATAAGCCTAAAGCATAAAGGTTAAGCTAGGTAGATCGATCTTCTCACCCATAAGATCGATCTCCTTAAGCCTCTGTTAAACAGCAGATCGATCTATGCATTTGGCAGATCGATCTTCTTAAGCCTCTGTCAAACAACAGATCAATCTGGGCCCGCGACAGATCAATCTCATTAAGCTTTTGTATTCTGATGATCGATCTTGTGGTCCAACAGATCGATCTCTTCAAGCTTCTGGAAATGACAGATCGATCTGTCGCCTCGACAGATCGATCTTCTGTGCCCTGGACTATAAAAACTGCCAAAAATCCCTAAATTTCAAAAATCCCAAATCTTCAAAATCCCTGAATTCTGTCGCACCTCAGCCTTCGATTCTTCCTACCAGATCAATCTCAGTAAGGTATTCGTCAAATATTTTCTTCTTTTATTGTTCTAGTAACCCACACTGCAAAATTTTTCTCAAAAATTCTTAGTTTAGTGCTCAATTTCTCTCTAAGTCAAATCTAGCTACTGTTCCATTGGTTAGTTTTTAGTGAACTAGTTTTAAGATCATCTAGAGCATTTCCAGTGTCTAGAACAATGCCCAGACTTAAGAGAGTAGGCCAAAAACCTCCTAGACCTAGTGTAGATCAAGGGTCCTCTTCCCAATCAATCCCTCCCTCTTCAGTCACTACCTTTAATAGGTGTTTTAAAACACCTACAAAAAGGAAGAGATATGATGAGTATTTTTCAACCATGCCAATTAAATATTAGCGAACCATTGATTTTTCCTTCTTAAACCGTATTGATTTTCCTTACCTACCCAAATTTGAAGAATTTGGGTGGCTTCCATTTCTCAAAATCAATACTCCCGTACCCCCAAACATCATCAGGGCATTCTTTTCTAATGTCGAACTCATCTATGATCCTGATGATGTTTGCAAAATTCTCGGGTTTAAAACGTATGTCATGGGTAAGTCAATTCATATAGACACAGCTATCTTAGCCTAAGTTTTCCACATGAGCAATGAGGGGTTGACTAATGAAGATGAGGAAGTCCCCTTAAAGTTTGACCTTCCCGAGGATAAGGCGAGTGACTTACCGATGCACCCAAGGTTACTCCACCTTATTATCTCGTGGAATCTCCATCCTTTCGGTACCCGTCATTCCACCGTTAGGAGGTTAGATCATTTTTGGATCCACCACATCCACTCCACAAGTCAAAAACCCAATCTTGTCCATTTCCTCTATGATGATTGGTTGAAGATCGTACGCGGCCAAGCCACCACGATAGTTTTTTCGTAACCATTGGCGTATCTTCTACAACGACTTGAAGTGGATTGCAACTGTGAAACGGGTGAAGTGCCCTCCCCAAAGAGCGTCTTAAACATTGGGACACTTCACCACATGGGGTATTACAAGGACTTCCGAGGGGATTGGAAAAAGAAACGAGAACAGTAGCCTAAAGCAGCCATGGACGAAGACCCATCTGCTGAGCCCACTGCTCCACCTATTGTACCTACTGAGGGTCCATCATCTTCGACTGCTCAGCCCTCTACACCTGCCTCATCACCCGCTGGCATGGAATCGATTGTGACGATAATCATGGAGCTGAACCGGAAGATAGATGAAGGTTTTGTAAACCTTCATGCCACCCAGCAGACGATGATCATGGAGCTGAACCGAAAGATAGATGAAGGTTTTACAAACCTTCATGCCACACAGCAGGCGATGTTTGATGAGCTGCAGGTCACACGTACTCATGTTGAGGAACTTCTGGACTGCTTCCCTCCTCCGCCTTAGGACTTATTTGATAGGACTATTTTGGCTAATGTTTTATAATTACTGGTTGAGGACCATATTTGCTTGAATGAGTTTTTTTTTTTTTTGGAATACCATGTTATTATTGAAATGTGCTATCATGCATTATTATTTTAAAATGAAAATATGTCTTGAAAGTTAAATTGTTTTTTTTAACCTTTAGTGCCATTGATATGACAAAAAGGGGGAGCAGAATAAGAATCATGTCTTAAATGGTTTAAAGGAATAGTTTAAAAGAATGATGAAATTGAGGGGGAGTTAAGAGAGTTAAGAGGCCAAAAGTGAGGGGGAGCTTGTGCCTAATGCAAATATGTAACTAAACATGTTTATTGAATAGGTTTTGTCATATCAAAAAGGGGGAGATTATTGAGTTAATATATTTTGAAATGACAACACAAGTAAATTCAATAATATAAAGATGATATAAAAACATGTTTAGAGGTTATCAGTACCAGAACTTAAGTTCCTGGAGATGAGAGATCGATCTGGGATATGAGAGATCGATCTCCTGGGTTTTCTAGGATGAGAGATCGATCTCATAAGGTTTGAACCTGTACAAAGGTATTGAGGAAGCTGAGATCGATCTATAAGGGTTATAAGATCGATCTGTCTAAATACAGGATGTTGAGGAGATCGATTTGGTATAGGAAGAGATCGATCTCCCCTAAGACAAAAGGTAAAGGCAGTAGATCGATCTTTTAGATCGATCTGTACGCAAACAGAGAGTTCATGAGATCGATCTGGTATAGGAAGAGATCGATCTCCTCAAAGTCAGAGAGCTAAGGAGATCGATCTGGGTTGATATGAGATCGATCTCCTCACTACGAGAATACCTGGCAGATCGATTTATAGATCGATCCTGCCTCAAATAGAGAGATTGGAAGATCGATCTGCTCCAACATTTTTAAATTGTGAGATCGATCTGCTCATATATGAGATCGATCTCCTTGCTTCATTTTGCCTTGATCTTGCAGCAATTATAACTAAGAGATCGATCTAGTCAAGATGGCAGATCGATCTGGCATTCTACTGGAGGTACCCAATGGCTATTTCTGCAAAAATCTCAATGGGAAAAATAGCATTAAATGCTCCAACTACCAATCCTTCAGTATATAATCAAGCATTGAAGACACTGAGAAGTGAGACACTATTGCTGCACATTCTGTACATTCTCAAGAGTTTAATTCCTACATTCCATTTGTCTTCAATCCTCATTTATTGAGTTTGTTGCATAAGCTTGTATGCAAAAGCTGTATCTGTCCTACCCACATAAAAAGTTTGATATTGTATTCATCTTTGCTTTAAGAGAGAAGAGGATTGTTCCTCAGTGAGATAAACTTTGTAAAAGGGTGAATACATCTTTGTATAAAAAGGGTAGAGAGGTTATTCCTTAACCTGAAAAAGGGAGTGTGTAACTTTCATTGAAAGTGAGAAAGAAAGCTCTTGACAAGAAGGTCAAGGAGAGAAGACGTAGGCAAGAGATTGGCCGAACCTCTATAAACCACTGTGTTTGATATTCTCTTCCTTATCTTGCTTTAATTTGTTTCATTACATTATATTGCTTATTCATTATTTGTTAATTAAGTTCAAAAAGAGTTTAAATTGCCATTAAGAGTTAGAAAACTGATTCACCCCCTCTTAGTAGAGCCAACAGCCTAGTAAGGTAATACTCTTAAAGCAGTTCTGATATATAAAAACCTTTGAAATTTTTCATAGAACGAAACTTAATGCCATTCATAAATTGCCATTTCATGCATAATCGTCATAAAGCATGCGTGTCTTTAAAACAAATAACATGCTTAACCATTTTGCAACTTTTCATTGTTCATGAATGAGTTCTTAAAATCATCGCGTTCATAAACGTTTCATAAACATTTCATAAATCTTTCCTAAACATTTCATAAGCATTTCATGAATATTTCATAAACATTTCATGAACATTTCATAAACATTTCATAAACATTTCATGAACCGTTCGTAAACATTTAATAAAAATTTCATGAACATTTCACAAACATTTCATGAAACATATTGGTCGTAACCAATTTTCGTATATCTCATGAAAAACACATATTCATTCATCATAGTCGATTTTCATAATCAAATCGAGGAGACTAGGCTATAACTAAGTTATGCGATACGCGTCATTCTCCGTAGAGAGTCATCATACCTATAGCCATGGTACGTGGGCTGTAGACTGGATCAGGGTCGTACAGCCCTTTCGTAAAATATGGGAAGTATCCATCTTACTTACTTTCACTAGCACCTAGCTAGGACACGGGCACCAAAGGCACTCTCTGTGTGGGCAACATAATTGAGTGCTGCGCGGGCACGAGATACTACCGAAACATTATCATAAACCACCAGTAGCACGACATCTTCCACACAGGTCGAGTCAAGTGCTAAAGGGGCCTACGTACCAGCACCCAAGTGGTGGAGCCGGAACACCACAAGAAGTAACCATGCATGAAGCCTATAGTTTCAAAACATCTTTTCTCTTTTCGTAAATACTTTTGAAAACGTCAAAAGTTCCATTTCAAAGCGTAAATATGGGTTTTCAAGCCATCATAAAACTTTCATGCATTTTCGTAATTCGAAAGTTTATTTCATAAACATAGATGTTCTAGCAAACATTTTGTAAAATGAAATCATGTTTTGTAAACAGTTTCGCAAGTATGGAAGCATTGATAAATCATTTCAAATCATATGCTCTTTCATAAAATCATTTCTCAGTGAAACAAGAATGCAATATCAGAAATAAGTTAAGTAATACCCCTTACCTCGATTTATAGGGTATCTCGAATTTGAACGGTGACGTCTCCTAGTACCTCCTTTAATCCCTTCTACAATCACCTACACCGAAGTTGTAGACTTAGCACCCTATTCATGCGAATTGCGTTAAAATCGTAATTTATCATTGCTATTGCGTGTGTACGTATTATTATATATCCTTAGGCCGACACGCACGTTTATATATTTCTTCACTATTTATATATTTGCTCCTACAAGTATTAACATATACCTTTAATATATACTGTCATGCCCGGAAACGCAAAAAATGGGCAATTTTAAAACTTTTTAACTTATTTAACTGAGTTGTGTTCTTGTCTATGTCAGTTTCTTAACTTTTATCATTTTATAAAAATTCGACAGCATAACGACTGCATTTTGACTTAACCCAACCTGCAGAGTTTAAAACGCAGTTTATAATTTTCAACCCACATCTGCAACACCATTTTCAATTCTATTCCAGGATCTCATAACATATATTTATTCTGCGTAATAAAACTCTGTACATAAATATAATCCCTTACAACTATTACATCTCGACTGTAATATACATTAGTATCTATGATATACATCGTGTCTGGAACAAAAGTAAAGCTATACCTCGTCGCTACAAATGATTTGACGAAAGGTCGGACTGCCTCGTCCAGACCTCTAGCGCGTGAGTGCAGTAGAATCACTGTAGGAAATCTGGAAGATGGAAAGGAATGGGGGTGAGCTTTTCAGGCTCAATAAGAGATACATTTAAAGTAACCTTAATACTTAAAACAAGTAAGACACCTGGTTTTACAAATCAGCATAAACATGTACTAGAGTAGAGATGCTTGAATTCATCAAAATAGTAAAAACATGCTTAAATCATAAGTTTACACATCTTGCATATTTTTGGTAAAACTCATATATAGTATGCATATCATATAGTGTAAACAAGTGAAAAGCATCTCAAAACTGAATCATGCATATCATAACATGCTTATCACTTTAAAAGTGAAATCGTACTATCATATGCACATTTCATAAAACATAACTCATAAGCTATCTTTAAAATCACATCATAGAAAAAAAACATGTGCTAAAAAGCAAATAACACATAAGGTAGCATGAAATGTGCGAAAATATATTTCGTTTCTCTTGGAGACATGGCTTCATCATAACTGGTCCCGAAGGACATCATTAACATAACTGGTACATATGGCCATAGTACAGAGAACTGTAAGACTGGATCAGGGTCGTACAGTGCCCTACTGGACTGTGTGGTACGGGGCTATGGTGGGGTGACTCATTACGTGCCTGCAAAGGACTCGCAGCTCTAAGCAGTCTCAACGCACGAACTTTAAATGGTTACATGGTACCACAAGTCATCTCATCTCGTCAGAGTCCTACCCGTTCCCTGGCCGTCAGCTAGGAAGATCCTTGATCGTCTTTGTACCCTTTTCTCAACATACAAGATCGACCCCAGATCACTCTGACCTCATAACATCAATACTTTGTGCCATAGTCGCAAAACATTAAGCATGTTTTTCATAAACACATACATCTCGAGTATATATGTACCCCATATGATGAAAACATAGTTTCATAAAACATTCCCGGGACTTTAACCCTTAAACTCATGGAAAACATACTATGTTTTTATTTCATAAGTGAAAATCACTTTTATATACATAAACATATATACTAAAATGTATCTCATGTAATAAAAGTCATTTTGAAAAGCTTGGATAAGTTTATTCCGGTTTTAAGTGAATAGTACTCTTTTCAACTTTCGAGAATGCTCTTTTTCATGGAAACTCAACTAACTATCCACATAAACATTTGGTAAGGTTGAGGAGTACTAATGCTACTCTAAATTATATCTCTTACCTCTTAATGTCGAAGGTAGTGCACGTTCCTCGATTTTTGAGTTCGCCTCAAAATGCGTGCTGATAACCCGAGCTGTCACATACCAAGTTATCTCATCACATATAGCTCAAATTCATGTTAATATATTCAATATGTGATTACATCTAAAATGTTGACCAAAAGTTGACTTTTTTTGCTACTTTACTCGTTTTGCTCGATTTTATCGATTTAAGCCTCAGTTTTAATCTTTCTTAACATATTCGACACCTTTAAATTTATTTTCAATACCTCTACATCATGTCTTTCATTCCAGCAACTCATTCCACTTCAAACAAGACCTTAAATTATGGATTTTTGCATTATTTCGATAATTCACCTAGTTAAACACTAAATCGAACCTTTGCAGTATAATTTCTACTATAAATTCATTTTAATTACATCTAACTTCATTATTCCAGCAGCTAAATCATACTGGAAGCAACTGAATTCAATCATCTAAATTAATTCATCACTTTCCTTCAACAAAAATTCCATTAAAAATCACAAATTAACAACCTATCTCATCATCATCACCATACCTCAACTTCTTCACTCCTTTGACCAAGTTTGACTTCGGTTTTAGGTCTCCAAATTGCCACTCAGATGTAACACAACATGTATAGAGCTTAGTAGTGTTCAGAATCATCCAAGAACCTCATCAAATTCATCCAAAAATTGAATTTTTGCTTACCTCGGAACAGGGCAGTTTTCTGTCCTGTTCGTCTCTCTAACGTTTCAGGGGGTAAATGACTTTTTTTAGGTATGAATTGTTTATATGTGGTAGAAGGGAGGAAGAGTAATATTTCATATGAAGGGACCGTTGCCTGAAAATGGCCGGAAGGTGGCCGAAAAATTCACGCCAGTCAGGAACAGGGGTAACATCTGCGACAGAATGGGTGAGGGATCACTCTCGGGTTTTGCAACAGTTCAGGATGGTTCTTACCTTTTTATGAAGCTTATCCAGTTTACTTTCAATCTGGAAAATATCAGAGGCAAAGAAAATCGGTAAGGTCATCAAATGGGATTGTTTTCATTGGCTGACCGTTTACTAAGTGCAGGTGAAATGACTGTTCTATTTTATAAAATTTACCAAAATTAATTCTGATCAGATTTCTTCAAAATTCCACTTCTCAATTGTTATAATATGTCTATAGTATGTTCCATACAAATTTGGGGTCAGTTTTTTAAGAAACATTTCACGAACAAGCTCATTTTGCGCGATTTGGCCAATACCGAGCAAAATGAAAATAAGCTTTCGATTAGCTTTAAAAATTTATTTGAACCCCTAAATCTCCATATTTCTTCATGATTTTTATTTCTCATGTCACTTTCACCTTATAATAATTTTCTATGGCCTCGGAATAATTTTCACGAATTTTTAAAATTTTATTCGGATTTATTTCTCTTATTAGGTCTGTTTTCTCGATTTAATTTAAAACCCGAGTTTAACTAACTTTTGCATTTCCAATCACTTAGTTTTCCCTTCTACACATCATTCCATGCATGAACATGACATTTTTAAGAAATTCTCGGGTCTAGGATCTTACCTCGATTTGCGTGCCATTAGGTTCCACGCTACAACCGAATGCTTTAATCGTCTACGGACCTGTAAAACGTTACATTGAGCTATAATTTACTTCTCGTAAGCATCATAATATGGAAAAATATCGGGTTTCACATATACATCCACATGTATACACGCATAAATATATATTTATATATATATATATATATATATATATATATATATATACACTTTTATTGTTTTCATGTTTTCCTATCTCATATATATACATTCTTTGTATATACATATACTTGCGCCCATTCACCTTTCATACCCCCCACATGTATATGCACCTAAATAAATATATATATATATATATTATCATTGTTTTCCATTTTTTCTTATCACCTATGCATACATATTTTTTTTTGTACAAACACTAGCATACCCAATTCATTATATACACCTATTTGTACATGTACCTAAATAAATAAATATACATATATATATATATATATTTAAATAATTATTTTAAAAATTAAATTGGTTCATTTGACCACTTATCGACTTACCCGGAGCTCGATTGCATCATCGAATTTTTCTCATTTTTCCTTTTTTTCTTTTTCTTCTTCTTTTTTTTCTTCTTTTTCTGGCTGAATCGGTTTGGTCCGGTTCAACCCGGTTCAGCCCGGTTCAGTCCGGTCCAACTTTCTCCCTCGCCGTTAGGAGCTTTTTGGGTCGGTTCTCCGCCGGCTTCCACCTCCAGCTTGTCTGTGGGGTAGTCCAATGCATGGATCTAGGGTCGGTTTTGCCAAAGCTCACCGAAAACTGACTGGTCCAGCCTCTTCTCTCCTCCGTCGTCGGCACCCATTTTTTTTTCTGATCGACACCTTTTCTGGCCGATCTGCACCTGGATCGACGCCGCAGACGTCCCTCTCTGACCGGTGGTGGGTCGCTCCTCCTTCCCTCGGCCGTCGGTTGTCCCCTTTTCCTCTTTTTCCCTCTCTTTCTCTCGGTCTCTCTCCTTCTTTCATTTTTCCCTTACCGACAGCGTCTTCTTTTCCCTCTACCAGTGTCGACGAGGCTCGTTGCTTCTTCTCGGTCCGTTCGCCGGCTCCGTCAGTGGGCAGATGGGAGCTCGGCTCCCTCGGTGCCTCTGCTCGGTTCCTTTGCAAACAGAATCGCAACTTGCGATTCTGTTTCTATTCTTCCTTTTTTATATTATTATTATTATTATTATTATTATTATTATTATTATTATTATTATATATTATTTAGTTATTTATTTATATTTATTTATTATTTATTTTATTTATTTTATTTTTTTAATATTATATTATATTTTATTAAAATATAATATAATATATAATATACCCAAAATATTTAAATATATATATATTTAAATCAATTAAATATATATTTATCTTATTTATTTCTCGGGTATTTTATTATTTTATTTATTTTATATCCGACTTACAATTTTATTTTCACTTGTACATTTTTTTTTTTTACGAACCAATTTACTGGGAAATTTCGGGGATTTACAAGTTAATTGAATTTGATACTGTGAACTTTCGAAAGGATTTAAGCGAGTAAAAGTACTCAAATGGCATCACTCTCCCTAAAAAGTAATCCAATGTAAGTTCAACTAATCCATAGGATTGGAAAGAATTCGGAGGATCAAATTTTTTTAAGGTGGGTGGGATGTGATAACCCGAAATTTTTTCACCTTGGGAAATGTCACGACCCAAAAATCAGAGAAAATTTTTCATTTTTCTTTCATACTTACCTGTCCTCTGATCGTGACCACACTCCACTAACAATTGGGTTGTGCGTCAATGCCAGTCCCACCATTCATTCACCATATAACTTAATTCCTTATTAAAGGTAAGGTAAACACATGAGTTTTTCACTAATTCTTTTCCATTCATTTCTAGTGTTTACAATGTCTATACATCCTCGAAAGTTCCAAACATGTTATTGTGCTACTCTTACTTAGATACAATATGTACAAGTGTATATACCTCGAGTGATGGGCAGCAGCGAATATCAGGAATTCAGTACTGAGTCGCCTCAAAGTTTACTGGAAATGATCTGTGTGAGAAAATGAAAGGGGTGGGCACATCAAGCTCAGTAAGGCAATCCTACGAACAAGTAGGTAACCATAAAATCTACATGAACGTGGTGCCAAGCATAAACCACACTTTCTCCACACATTTCAAAATAGATGCTACAATTCATAATGTCATGTAAAACAAGTTCACATATGAATTTCAAATAGCACGGAAAACTCAACATGCAAATCCAATTAAATCAGTTTCATTCTCATAAAATCACATCTCAGTCACACTCATCAGGACTCAACCTCTCCCTCGGGTGATCCTGATCCACATAAAATCATTTATTTCCAAGCATTTTCGAAAACATTAAAAATTTCATTTATTCACAACAAAACCAGTATCATTAGTCAGGATCCAACCCCTCCCTTGGGTGGTCCAAACTCACACAAAATCCACGCATTCTCAAGCTTTCAAAACATCAGATAGTAACATGCGAGACTAGGGAATTTATATATCAATATCTCAGGAAAATAACCAGGACTATGGCCATATCCTCGTGATCCCTTTGCTACACGGATCATGTGTGCAGGGTCTCACCACTATCGGGAACCACCCTGGGAGGTGGGTCAGTTCATCCCGTCGGTCCTGCCCGATCAATGTCACTCGCATTCGAAGATGCCACTCGCATCCGAAGATGCCACTCGCATCCGAAAATGCCACATAATCAAACCCATCACAATACAGCGTACTCCATGCTACTTGCACGCTACAACGTACTATGTGGACCCACATCTCATATCAATAATCGTAACTGTCTCAAAACGCACGTGCGAGCATATTTAATCGGCGTGACACACAGTCTACTCGACGCTTCAAGCTCGGCTCATCGTATGTCTCATAAAATCAGTGCGAGCGATGCTTTAGCACTCTCATAAAATCAAGGAAAATCTCATGCGAGCTAAGCTCCAGCACGCGTTTCATAAAAATCAATTGAAAATTTGGTGCGAGTTAGACTCCAGCACCCTGTCACGAAAATCATATGAAAATCTGGTACGAGTTAGACCCCAGCACTAGTGCATGTAAAACTCTAGTGCGAGCTCTTGCTCTAGCACTCATGCATGCATCACACAAATCAAAACCCGTGCAAGCTGAGCTCTAGCACATCACATTTTTATTAAATCATGTAGGCGGCTCTATGATCTCAAAACCATTTCCAAAAGAAATCACATTGTTGAAAATATGCAATGCTGTGCATTTTTATTTAAAAGTTAGCCAGCCTACCCATGCATGTGTTAAAACACCTCAAAAACAAGCAGGAACCTCTTGTTTTTGCTCCTCCCAACTTTTTCTAATTTTGGAAATTTTACCCTTCACAGGGGTATTTTGGTCATTTGCCCATCCGGGCACTAAAATTCTTATTTTAAATCAAGACCCTTCAGACAATTTTAGGGAATGTAAATGATGTCAAAATTGCGTAAAGTTACCTTTAGCAGTCCGTAAAATTCCCTTACCTGGAATCTCTTCACAAGGTTATCTTTTCGGTGTATTTTTTCCAATACTTTTCGGTATAATTTCCTGAGGTAAAAATTTTGATTTATTCCAATAAATTCATATCTTGATCAATTTAATCTGAAATTCAATTATTTCTCCTTTATTGATCAAGATTTCTTAAATCCATTTTTACAGTGTAAATTTCTTACAAAATTGACATCGAATTTTGAGTCTTTTGACCGTTTTACCCTTTAACGTGTTCGGGACCAAATCAACACAACTTCCCTTCACGATCCCTTTCTCATTTCGTATTTTAAATTCTTATCTCCAAGCTGAATGGTTTGAATCTCATTCGTTTAATATGTGGCCATTTTAATCTCCATTTGCATTTTTCATTCACGTGAAACTCTTCTTATGATTCAATTTACATATAACCATGTTTACATCATATGAATCATAAGGAATTTCGATAAAAATCGGGTCTTACATAATCTCCCTCACTTAAGAAATTTGGTCCTCCAAATTAGAAGCAAGTCAAATGGGTCCATAAACAACTTTGGGTACGTCTATAGCTTCATACTCTTTAATTCTCATGTGACTTTTTTCGGAGTGTAATACTACCAAAGGACTTTGACTAGGGAGATCGTCTTAGACCTCAACACTTTCTCTTTCCTATTTAATGCCTGAATCAATTTTTCAACATACGACCTAATCTCTTTGAGCTTCAACGGTCTCCGTCTCTTGTCAGCATAGCTTTTCTTTCTACTCTGAGGTATTCTTCATCACTCACAATCAACTGAACACCATCAGAGACTTATTATACCAATTCAAGAGCAATTTTCTATCTGTCACCCACTTCTTCCCATCGAATTGGGGAATAACTCCTACAGCCATACAATGCCTCATATAATGTTATCCCAATACTCAAGTGATAACTGTTGCTATTGGCGAATTCAATTAGTAGCAACTAATCATCCCAGGAGCTTATAAAATTAAGGGCACACGCTCTCAACATATCCTCCAGAACCTGTACAATCGTCTTTGACTGACCATCTGTCTGAGGACGGAACGCTGTGCTCACACTCAACTGGATTCCCATGGCTTCCTGAAACGTGTTCCCAAAAGTGGAAAGTGAAGCGGGAAACCCTATCTGATACAATACTCCCTGGAATGCTACCTATTGTTTACTTATATAATTCTGCTCACATACTCAGAGTATTTTTGGCTTTCATAACCAGAAAGTGGGTTGACTAAATCAATCTATCGACCATCACTCAAATAGCTTTGTGATTCTTGCGGTCCTCTATAACTCATCACGATATCCGTGGTAACTTGCTCCCATTTCCGTATCGATATAGGTAGAAGCTGCACTAACCTTGTAAACTTCTATTGCTCTACCTTAATCTGCTGACATACAAGACACTTCTCCACAATCTTTACAATGTCTCTTTTCATATCTGACCACCAATATCCTTTTTAGAGATTTCGATATATTTATTATTTCTCGGATGCACTGTATATCCCGAAGAGTGAGCTTTTGACAATAACACTATCTTATCAACTGTGGTCATAGGGAGCACTTATACTATCTCTGAACCTCAGTAAGCCATCATCATTCACTGTGAACTTTGTCATTGTACCCTTCTGAATCTGACCCACACTATCGACACTCTGTCGATCATTACTCTGAGCCTGTCGAATCCGGTCACTCAAATCTGGTTCTAATCTCAGGCTAGCTGTCACACAATCATTGTCATCATCAGAAGGGATCACATCACTTCTGAGGCTCACAACTGCTCTAGCAGCTCACGCTCCCTGACCATTACCATCCCGAGGCATAATAAATACTGATGGGCCCAATGAGCCCAATAGGTCTCGATAATGTGAATAATCCACTTGTCACGACCTAAAAATCAAAGTAAATTTTTCATTTTTTTCTTTCATATTTAATTCTTACCTTCCTCTCATTGTGACCATCCTACAAATAGTTAGGCTATGATTCGATGTTAGTCCCCTCACACTACTTACCATTCCATTTCCATGTTACATTCACAATGTCATTTACATAACCTTACATCCCCGACGTCCTATACGTTTACAGTACTATGCATTTACATATTTAGATACAAAAACCTTACAAGTGTGTATACCTTTTCTCGATGATGGGAAGTAGCAGATACCAAGAATGCAAGTCATCAGCCACTCACTATCTACTGCGAGTGCTCTGAAAAAGAGGGATAATAAGGGGGTGAGCAAACCACGCGCTCAGTAAGGCAATCATGTAAGTAAGTAGATAGCTCCACTATCTACATGCTCATAATGCCATGCCCTTAAATCCATTTCTTTTCGTTTAAAGCTCAAGTACGAAATCATTGCACACATCAATGCCATAGTTTATAAAAGTTGTTCGTGCTTATGGAAATCATGCAACTCATCAATCAATGGCATCTCATGTAAAATCATACAATGCATGAATTAAATCAAAATCATGCATTTACAATTAAAGCATGGATAACTTCCTTATGCTAAAACATTGCATACCCGTATGCCACACCATGAATGTCATGTAAAACCAGTTTACCTCACACATGGGTTTAAAAAGCATGGAAATAATGTCATGCAAGTTTCAGTTTAAATCTCAGTTTCATTCTCATCAAATCACATCTCAGTCACACTCATCAGGACTCAATCCCTCCCTCGGGTGATCCTGATCCACATAAAATCATTTATTTCCAAGCATTTATGAAAACATTGAAAATTTCATTTACTCACAACAAAACCAATATCATTAGTTGTCACGACCCAAACTACCCAAAAATTAGAGTAAATTTTTCGCGTTTTGTTATTTACTTAAAATGAAACCTGTCCTCGAATCGTGACCAACACTCCCCTAATAATTGGGCTGTGCGTCAATGCCAGTCCCACCATTCAATTACCATCTAACTTATTTATTCTCCAGTCATTTATAATTGTTTATATTATTTATACATCCCCTAAAGTTACTTACAAACATGTTACTGTGCTATGCTTATGTAGATACAATAAGTACAAGTGTATATACCTTATGTTGATGGGCAGCAGCGGATATCCGGAATGCAGTACTGAGTCGTCGCAACTTCAACTGGAGATCATCTGTGGGAGAAAATGAAAGGGGTGAGCACATCAAGCTCAGTAAGGCAATCCTACGAACAAGTAGGTAACCATACTACCTACATGAACGTAGTGCCATGCATAAACCACCCTTTCTCCACACATTTTAAAAACAAATGATATGCGTTATGATGTTATGTAAAACGCAATTGCACTAAAAATTCAACATGCAAGTATATTCAAATCATTTCTTTCTTATTTAAAAATTTCACAGTAAAGTCAGGACTCGACCCCTCCTTCGGGTGATCCTGACTCACACAAAACCATGAAAATGGTTTACATTTCACACATGGGTTGAAAAGCATGGAAATACCATCATGCAATTTAGTTTTAAAACCCAGTTTAAATCATCGAAATCGTCGACATGCGAGACGAGGCGGTAATTGTATAACGACAATAACCAGGACTATGGCCATATCTGTCCTCGGGAGTTCCTCAACTACACGGATCCTAGTGTGCGGGTTCTCACCATGATCAGGAACCGCCCGAGAGGTGGGTCACTCCATCTCGTCGGTCTTATCCGATTTCCATGCATCCGAAGATGTTGATGCATCATATCGTGACGGCCAACCCCTGCCCGGCCAACCCCTGCCAACGGCCATGGCAACCCCTCTTGGGCCCATCGACAACGCTGGTGGTCTAACAACGGGTGGTCCAACAACGCCACAAGTCCAACGTATCACGAAGATACCACACGGTACATCGTACTTCATGCTACTTGCACGGTACATCGTACTCCGTGGACCCATATAATATCTCTATACTCATGCCATGTCTCAAAACGCACGTGCGAGCCTATTAAATCGGTGACACACAGTCTACCCGATGCTCCAAGCACGGCTTATCGTATGATCTCTGAAAAGTAGTGCGAGCGGTGCTCTAACACTATCAGTAATTCAAATAAAACTAGTGCGAGCTAAGCTCAAGCACTCTGTCATGAAAATCGTATATATAAAAATATGGTGCGAGTTAGACTCCAGCACCGTGTCATGAAAATCATGTAAAATTTGATGCGAGTTAGACTCTAGCACCATGTCACGAAAAAGCATGTGAAATCTGGTGCGAGTTATACTCTAGCACCTATGCATGTAAAACTCTAGTGCGAGCTCTCGCTCCAGCACTAATGTATGCATCACACAAGTCAAACATCGTGCGAGCTGAGCTCTAGCACGTCACATGTAAATAAAAACACGTAGGCGGCTCGGTTATCTCCAAATAATTTTCACAGAAAACACATCGTTCAAGATATGCAATGCTATGCATTTATCTTTAAAAGTGAGCCAGCCTACTCATGCATGTGTTAAAATACCTCCAGAATGAGCAGGAACCTTTTGTTCTTGCTCCTCCCAATTTTTCCTAAATTTTTAGATTTTTACCCTTAGCAAGGGTATTTTAGTAATTTGCCCATTCGGGGCACTAAAATTATTAATTGACCTCTAGACCCTTCAGAATACTTTAAAGGACTGCATATGAATTTAAAATTGTGTAAAGTTACCTCTAGCAGTCCGCAGAATTCCCTTACCTTATTTTCCTGTCGAGTCTGACCTTTTCTTTTCCAATGTAGTCCCGTCGCGCAGTCCGATATGTTTCCAATCCAATGCCCGGAACTGCGTATTAATATTCCTCAGGTCAGATAACATATAATTTAATTGTACTTAATCTTTTCTGGGCTTAATTTAAATCGCTGGGCCCATTTACCCCTATTGGGCCCGATTGTACCTTAATGGGCCTTAATCGGCCTTAAGCCCGTTTTCACTAAATTCCCACTTTATCGAAGCCTATTGGGCTCACTGGGCCCACCAATAATTTATCGAGCCTCGTTCTAATTCTCGAATGGCTAAATTTAATATTTACGACAATTAATCTAAATTTCCATAAATTAATTCAATTTATGCGGAATTTAAATCAATATCACGCATAACGAGGTAATTATCGTAAATAGGGGTCACTTACCCGAGATTCCATGCTAGTACGAACTTCGAGGCTATCTCGAGCCCTCGGTGGATGCCAATCGTCGAGCTACACAATTAATTACATTTTCGGGTAAACTTTTCGGTCGAAATTTAATTAAATAAAATATTCCAAATTTAAATCGGGTCAATTTGACCGCTTATCGACTTACTCGAAGCTCGATTGCATCGCTGGAATTTTTCCCTGATTTTTCCTCTTTCTTTTTCCCTTTTTTTTTCTCCCTTTTTTTCTCCTCTTTTTGGCTGAACCGGTTCAGTCCGGTTCGGACCGGTTCAGACCGCCAGTTTTCTTCGGTTCGACCGGTTCACCGCCGGTTCGCCACCTTACCGGCCGGTTCTTCGCCGGCTTCCACAGCCAAACGCTCCGCTGGGTCGTCCGCATCACGAATCTGGCCTCGGCTTGGGTCAAGCTCGCCGGAATGCCGCCGGTCCGGCACTTCTCCCTCTCGGCCATCGGACCCGTTTTCCCCTCTTGGCCGTCGCCGCCGATTCCGGCCGTCTCGTCGGCTGCCACCGGTGCCAAAAGCACCTCCGTCGACTGGGCTCTCCAAATCGGGCCTTGGTTCCGGTCGGATAGCCGCCGTTCGCCGCCGGTGGCCTTCTCTTTCCCGCGGCCTTTCTCTCCTCCGATCGGCTTCCTCCGGCGTCGGTAGGCTACACCGCCGGTGCCATTGAGATCACCGGCCTCCCCTCTTTCTTTTCCGGCCCTTGGCCGGGCCGTTGGCCGCCGGACGGCTCGCCGGCCTTCTCCCCCTTTCCGGCTTCGTTTCTTTTTCGTTTCCTTCGCGTTTCTGTCTTCTGTTTCGTTTCTTTTTTTTTTTTTTCTTTCAGATTTCTTTAATCTATTTTATTTATTATTATTATTTCACTATTCATTACAATACATTAAAATACCCAAATATCTACAAAAATTATTATTTAATTCTAAATTAATTTATTTTATTTTATTTAATTTATTTATTATATTTTAGCCTCTTTTTCCGGGTATAATTTCCCCGTATTTTCGGGATATTGTCCCGGGTGACTTTTCAGTATATTTTTCGATTATTTTCGGGATTATTTTTCCGTACTAAAAATTTCAATTAATCCCGATTAATTCCAATAATTTAATATCTTGATCAATATAACCCGAAATAAATTTATTTCACTTTTATTGACCAAGATTTCTTAAGTCCATATTTTTAATTAAATTTCTTTATCGAAATTATACCGGCTTTCGGTCTTTTGACCATTTTACCCTTACGCGTGTTCGGGATTAATTTAACCCGACTTCCTTCATACGTCCCCTATCTTTTCTTATTTAATTTCCGTATTTTAATTAAATTCGGGTCTTACAACTCTCCCCCACTTAAGGAATTTGGTCCTCCAAATTAGAACCAATTCATATGAGTCCATATACAACTCCGGGTACATCAATCGTATCATACTTCTTTAATTCTTATGTGACTTCTTCCGGAGTGTATTACTACCAAAGGACTTTAATTAGGGAGATCGTCTTAAACCTCAATACTTTCTCTTTCCCATTTAATGCCCGAATCAACTTCTTCAATATACTTATATTTTTTATTAAACTGAACT
The DNA here is from genome assembly GCA_033439115.1 of Firmiana major. NCBI lineage: Eukaryota > Viridiplantae > Streptophyta > Magnoliopsida > Malvales > Malvaceae > Firmiana > Firmiana major. The sequence continues at coordinate 57,199,352 of CM065900.1, forward strand.
TTTGGAGTTCATATCCCATCACCTATGCTGGATCTGCATAGTATCTCTGAAGCATCAAAAGCTGGGACACATTGTGGGTGCCTGTTAATTCAGGTGATAACACCAACCTACAGGTCTTATCTCCCACTTGTCCAATCTCTTAAAATATTCAATCCAGCGAAACTCAATTTACCTTCTTCCAAAAGCTCGCTATATCCTTATTCTCTTAGGACAAGAATTATTTCAACCACACTAATTCACCAAGGGTGAATTCCAATACTTATCTATCTGCTCTGAGGTGTTCGTAATCTCTCATCCTTAACTAAACATCCTCAGAGACTTATTATCCAAAGTCGTAAATGATTCTATCTGTCACCCACTTTTTCTTATCCAAATTTGGGGAACAACCCCTACAGCCATACACTGCCTCATATCTTGTTATCCCGATACTCAACTGCCAACTGTCACTATTGACAACTTTAATTTAGAAATCAACTGATCATTTCAGGAGCTTATAAAATCAAGGGCACACGCTTTCATCGGATCCTCCAAAACATGTACAGTCCTCTCTGACTGACCATCTGTCTGAGGGCGAAAAGCTGTGCTAATACTCAGTCGAGTTCCCATAGCTTCCTTAAATATATTCCCTGAAGTAGAAAGTGAAGCGGGAATCTCTATATGATACCATGCTCACTGGAACGCTACTTAATGTTCCACAATCTTCCTTATACATAAATCCTCATACACATTCTGAGTATCTGGGGATTTCATAACCAAAAAGGTGGGTAGACTTAGGTAGTCTGTCGACTATCATCTAAATAGCTTCGTAATTCACCTGGGTTCTCTGTAACCATTATAAAATTCATGGAGACTGCTCTCGTTTTCGTGCCGTGTCGATATAGGTAGGTGCTGCAATAACTCTGCAGACTTTTAATACTCTACCTTACTCTGCTGACACACTAGGCACTTTTCACAACCTCTCCAATATCTCTTTTTACATCTGACCACCAATACCCTTTTTTGAGATTTTAATATATTTATATTCATTACTTTCCGTATGCACTGTATATCCCGAAGAGTGAGCTTCTGTCAATATCAATAACTCATCAACTGTGGTCCTAGGGAGCACTTATACTGTCTCAGAACCTCTCTGTAAATCATTATCACACTCTCTGTGATCTCTGTCACTGTACCCTTCTGAATCTGACCCACACCATCGACATCCTGCCGATCATCACGCTAAGCCTGGCAAATCCGGGCACTCTCATCCGGTTCTAATCATCAGGCTAGCTGTCACACAATCACTGTCTTCATCAGAAGGGATCACATCTATGCTGAGGCTCACAACTGCATCTAGCAGCTCACGCTCCCTGACCATCATGTGTAGTACCATCCCGAGGCTCTTTCTACTCAAAGCATCAGCCTTTCCTGGGTGGTACAATTTTCACGATCAAATCCCTCAGAAGCTCTTTCCCATTATGTATTCTCATATTCGTCTCTTTCTGTAAAAACAGATACTTGGGACTTTATGACCAGTGCATATCCGTAATTTCTCATCGTGTATATAATAGTACCATATCCTCGGTACAAATACTGTTGCCAACTTTAAATCATGGGTCAGATAGTTTATTTCATTACAAGGAGTTGTCCAACTCCAAAATTGACTATCTTCCCATTATACATCAATGCACAGCTCCATCGTAACTTTGAGGTATCCATGCTCACTGAGAACCTCCTGAGCTGTTGGGTATGGTGAAATTAATCGCGGTGGTCAGTTCATACTTCACTACACCGAAATTCACGTCGCATCCATCATCTTATTTATCATCTCCTTCCAAGACCACGTTTCTTAGTTAAACGTGTCAACCAAGTAGTCCATATTGAGAACTCACAACAATCCATCTGTAAAAGCCATCTTCCAACTGTTGCTTATAAATCGTCCTAGACTTTAACTACACCCAACATATCATCGATAATGATGATTTACACATCGGTCCAATCCTTGACTTATTTAATCATAAGCGTATAAAATCCTTCTCAACCGCTTACGTTTTCAGGTACTAACCTGCGTCACTTCCTTTTCTCATCTTAACGGCTTTTATTAAATTTTACAATGTTAACCTTCATGATTTGCCGAATTTTAATGTTCTTATCGTCTTTAGTAACGGTATCCTAATGCTAAAGGTATTTATTACGATGATTGATTTCACGTTATCGGTTATATATATATATATATATCTATCTAGACGCTGTCAAGTCTTCAGGCGGGGAGGTATTTTGAAATACCTTTATTTGCCTTCAGACTTAACCACAACTACTGGTTATGGTTATACCCATCTCTATCCTTGGTTATAATTTATATTCGCTACTCATTGCTCTAATCCTAATGACTTCATATCGTAAGGATGTTCTTTACCTAGCATATATCTCTTACTCCAATACATCTTGTATTTAAAATCTATCTTATCTCAAAGATTATCTCCTTAGTGTATCAATTATAATGAAACTCTTGTCATTATTCATTCCGTGAGTACCATTATTTGCTCCTTTAACTTCACTGTCGCACCCCTTTTTATTACTTAAAATCTCTATATCCATATTCCGTTAATTAATCCTCCTCTATTGGGGTACTCATTTATCAGTATTGTGTCCAATGATGTAGGCATTCATGCCTTTTTACTCACTTATATGTGAATGAAGGCGGTATAAATAAATGTGCGGCACCAGGATCAATAAACATATGTACTTTATTATTCATAATAAGTGTGGTATCTTACACCACATCCATGAAATATCAATAGCGTCCTGGTCCAAGACATCCTTTCGCCTTCGTCCAACAACCTACTTTCCTTTTTCTCTTCAGCTATGTCCTACCTTTTCGTTGCAGCTATACCAACGAAGTTTTTCTGTCTCTTTACTTTCTGTGGGGTAATCTCGCTCAATTCTGTGCAATCCTAAATCAATGGTCCGTCTTATCACACTTAACGGCCATTTTCATCTATACCGTCTAGGTATAAACCTTCCTTCCGTGGTATCCACCACACATCTCACACTGCTTACAGTGCTCACACTGCTACACTGCTTCGTAGCAGGTCGGGGTCCGCCAATCACAATGCCCCTCAACAGTGCCAAAATTGGATGCACTAGGGCCTTACCAATCATCTTAGCCCATAACTCATCAAATCAGATCTTTTTACCAATTGCCATTTTTCCCATTTTAACATCTTTATCATTTCTCGATTCTCTTTCTGTCTCTATTTTAGCCCTCATTACCTTTCCCAATCTCAGAGGCGTGCAATTCATGTTCTTATTTACCCAACTGTAAATCTGTGCACTGCCTCGGTATAAGTAATATCTCACGGGCCAATTGAACTCTAACTGAAAATCTGAGCCCTTCCATAAACTTTTAGACATCTCGACTGTCACTTGTTCATAGTGTCGAGGTAATATCTGCCCAGAATATAATCGAGTCTCCATGCTTGTCAATAAATCAAATCCTCTGGGTCAGAGTATTGACTTTTATCCATAATTTCCTTTAAACAGTGTCCGGGATAATTCTGTCATCGGAATAAATCCATAAACACCTCTCATGTCAGCTCTGGATGTTTAACACTTAAGATGGGTCGAGCGGATTTCCACCAATGCTCCGCTGCGCCCTCTGATCTTATTCATAATCTGAGCAATTAGCTCCTCAAGTAATCTCCACACTCCGCTCCAACATCGCGAAGCGTGTCTCAATATTGTCCGATCTCTCTGTCGGACTCTGAGAGGCATGCTCAACATTAGCCTCTATTTCAATCTCATCATGCTTCTCATAGTCAAACTCAGCACGACTTAGCAGACTCGGGTCTAACTCTACGACCTCTGCCTCGTGCACTATCTCATCTAACGCGACTCATATTAAGCATTCCTGCATTCTCAACCATTTCTTGGTCAAGCCCATCTCGATATACACTATTGATCTAACTAAGCACAGCAACACGGGGATGTAATTTCCTAATTACTGACACTGACACACATCAGACCAATTATGCTCTGATACCACCTTTATATGTCACGACCCAAACTACCCAAAAATCAGAGTAAATTTTTCGCGTTTTGTTATTTACTTAAAATGAAACCTGTCCTCGAATCGTGACCAACACTCCCCTAATAATTGGGCTGTGCGTCAATGCCAGTCCCACCATTCAATTACCATCTAACTTATTTATTCTCCAGTCATTTATAATTGTTTATATTATTTATACATCCCCTAAAGTTACTTACAAACATGTTACTGTGCTATGCTTATGTAGATACAATAAGTACAAGTGTATATACCTTATGTTGATGGGCAGCAGCGGATATCCGGAATGCAGTACTGAGTCGTCGCAACTTCAACTGGAGATCATCTGTGGGAGAAAATGAAAGGGGTGAGCACATCAAGCTCAGTAAGGCAATCCTACGAACAAGTAGGTAACCATACTACCTACATGAACGTAGTGCCATGCATAAACCACCCTTTCTCCACACATTTTAAAAACAAATGATATGCGTTATGATGTTATGTAAAACGCAATTGCACGGAAAATTCAACATGCAAGTATATTCAAATCATTTCTTTCTTATTTAAAAATTTCACAGTAAAGTCAGGACTCGACCCCTCCTTCGGGTGATCCTGACTCACACAAAACCATGAAAATGGTTTACATTTCACACATGGGTTGAAAAGCATGGAAATACCATCATGCAATTTAGTTTTAAAACCCAGTTTAAATCATCGAAATCGTCGACATGCGAGACGAGGCAGTAATTGTATAATGGCAATAACCAGGACTATGGCCATATCTGTCCTCGGGAGTTCCTCAGCTACACGGATCCTAGTGTGCGGGTTCTCACCATGATCGGGAACCGCCCGAGAGGTGGGTCACTCCATCTCGTCAGTCTTATCCGATTTCCATGCATCCGAAGATGCTGATGCATCATATCGTGACGGCCAACCCCTGCCCGGCCAACCCCTGCCAACGGCCATGGCAACCCCTCTTGGGCCCATCGACAACGCTGGTGGTCTAACAACGGGTGGTCCAACAACGCCACAAGTCCAACGTATCACGAAGATACCACACGGTACATCGTACTCCATGCTACTTGCACGGTACATCGTACTCCGTGGACCCATATAATATCTCTATACTCATGCCATGTCTCAAAACGGACGTACGAGCCTATTAAATCGGTGACACACAGTCTACCCGATGCTCCAAGCACGGCTTATCGTATGATCTCTGAAAAGTAGTGCGAGCGGTGCTCTAACACTATCAGTAATTCAAATAAAACTAGTGCGAGCTAAGCTCAAGCACTCTGTCATCAAAATCGTATATATAAAAATATGGTGCGAGTTAGACTCCAGCACCGTGTCATGAAAATCATGTAAAATCTGATGCGAGTTAGACTCTAGCACCATGTCACGAAAAAGCATGTGAAATCTGGTGCGAGTTATACTCTAGCACCTATGCATGTAAAACTCTAGTGCGAGCTCTCGCTCCAGTACTAATGTATGCATCACACAAGTCAAACATCATGCGAGCTGAGCTCTAGCACGTCACATGTAAATAAAAACACGTAGGCGGCTCGGTTATCTCCAAATAATTTTCACAGAAAACACATCGTTCAAGATATGCAATGCTATGCATTTATCTTTAAAAGTGAGCCAGCCTACTCATGCATGTGTTAAAATACCTCCAGAATGAGCAGGAACCTTTTGTTCTTGCTCCTCCCAATTTTTCCTAAATTTTTAGATTTTTACCCTTAGCAAGGGTATTTTAGTAATTTGCCCATTCGGGGCACTAAAATTATTAATTGACCTCTAGACCCTTCAGAATACTTTAAAGGACTGCATATGAATTTAAAATTGCGTAAAGTTACCTCTAGCAGTCCGCAGAATTCCCTTACCTTATTTTCCTGTCGAGTCTGACCTTTTCTTTTCCAATGTAGTCCCGTCGCGCAGTCCGATATGTTTCCAATCCAATGCCCGGAACTGCGTATTAATATTCCTCAGGTCAGATAACATATAATTTAATTGTACTTAATCTTTTCTGGGCTTAATTTAAATCGTTGGGCCCATTTACCCCTATTGGGCCCGATTGTACCTTAATGGGCCTTAATCGGCCTTAAGCCCGTTTTCACTAAATTCCCACTTTATCGAAGCCTATTGGGCTCACTGGGCCCACCAATAATTTATCGAGCCTCGTTCTAATTCTCGAATGGCTAAATTTAATATTTACGACAATTAATCTAAATTTCCATAAATTAATTCAATTTATGCGGAATTTAAATCAATATCACGCATAACGAGGTAATTGTCGTAAATAGGGGTCACTTACCCGAGATTCCATGCTAGTACGAACTTCGAGGCTGTCTCGAGCCCTCGGTGGATGCCAATCGTCGAGCTACACAATTAATTACATTTTCGGGTAAACTTTTCGGTCGAAATTTAATTAAATAAAATATTCCAAATTTAAATTGGGTCAATTTGACCGCTTATCGACTTACCCGAAGCTCGATTGCATCGCTGGAATTTTTCCCCGATTTTTCCTCTTTCTTTTTCCCTTTTTTTTCTCCCTTTTTTTCTCCTCTTTTTGGCTGAACCGGTTCAGTCCGGTTCGGACCGGTTCAGACCGCCGGTTTTCTCCGGTTCGACCGGTTCACCCTCCGGTTCGCCACCTTACCGGCCGGTTCTCCGCCGGCTTCCATCGCCAAACGCTCCGCTGGGTCGTCCGCATCACGAATCTGGCCTCGGCTTGGGTCAAGCTCGCCGGAACGCCGCCGGTCCGGCACTTCTCCCTCTCGGCCATCGGACCCGTTTTCCCCTCTTGGCCGTCGCCGCCGATTCCGGCCGTCTCGTCGGCTGCCACCGGTGCCAAAAGCACCGCCGTCGACTGGGCTCTCCAAATCGGGCCTTGGTTCCGGTCGGATCGCCGCCGTTCGCCGCCGGTGGCCTTCTCTTTCCCGCGGCCTTTCTCTCCTCCGATCGGCTTCCTCCGGCGTCGGTAGGCTGCACCGCCGGTGCCATTGAGATCACCGGCCTCCCCTCTTTCTTTTTCGGCCCTTGGCCGGGCCGTTGGCCGCCGGACGGCTCGCCGGCCTTCTCCCCCTTTCCGGCTTCGTTTCTTTTTCGTTTCCTTCGCATTTCTGTCTTCTGTTTCGTTTCTTTTTTTTTTTTTTCAGATTTCTTTAATCTATTTTATTTATTATTATTATTTCACTATTCATTAAAATACATTAAAATACCCAAATATCTACAAAAATTATTATTTAATTCTAAATTAATTTATTTTATTTTATTTAATTTATTTATTATATTTTAGCCTCTTTTTTCGGGTATAATTTCTCCGTATTTTTGGGATATTGTCCCGGGTGACTTTTCAGTATATTTTTCGATTATTTTCGGGATTATTTTTTCGTACTAAAAATTTCAATTAATCCCGATTAATTCCAATAATTTAATATCTTGATCAATATAACCCGAAATAAATTTATTTCACTTTTATTGACCAAGATTTCTTAAGTCCATATTTTTAATTAAATTTCTTTATCGAAATTATACCGGCTTTCGGTCTTTTGACCATTTTACCCTTACGCGTGTTCGGGATTAATTTAACCCGACTTCCTTCATACGTCCCCTATCTTTTCTTATTTAATTTCTGTATTTTAATTAAATTCGGGTCTTACATTAGTCAGGATCCAACCCCTCCCTCAGGTGTTCCAAACTCACACAAAATCCACGCATTCTCAAGCTTTCAAAACATCAGATAGTAACATGCGAGACTAGGCAATATATATCAATATATAGGAATTTCAAATTAAATTTATGAGATTTGAATTGTCCGGACAGAGATAGCGAAGTAAAGAAACCAATAGTTACTGAGGCTCACAACTGCTCTAGCAGCTAACGCTCCCTGACCATTACTATCCTGATACGCCCAACTAAGGCCACTATAAGTGACCTAGACGTTCTATCCGCAAGTGCACGGGTCATACAAGTAATAATGGGATTTGAGTCCCGGATTATCGTCCCACAGAGAAGTTGAATTGCCTAATTAAGTACCGGTTAATCTTACCCTAAGTATATTCTAGCAAATTATGAATTTTCGATGGGTGATCTACAAGGCTAGAAATACTGCAAATAATAAAAACTATAAATTAGAGAAAATAAAACGGAGCGTGAAATTACTTACAGAGCTCCAAGGAATTAAAAACAACAACCTGCAAAAGAAAATTAAAACAGTTAAAATTAATTAACTAAAATGCAATTAAACTAGAATGCAAATATGAAAATAAAAAAAAAACAAATTAATTAAACTAAAATTAAACAAACTTAAAATAAAATATGCATGTAATTAAACTACTTAATAAAAATGCAAACTAACCTAAAGTCTAATAAAATAAAACTTCTATTAATTCTAAAGAAATTCTTAAATCAAACTAAGAAATTAACTGCCTATAAGATAATCATAATTAAATCTAACTCTAACTAATTACTAACACTAAAACAAAATCTAATTAATGCATGAGAAATAATATTTTTGGATTTTTCAATTTAAAATGAAAACTTAAAAATGCATAAAATAATAGTCCTCTAATTTAATCCTAAGTGCAACATCTAATTCCTAAATTCTAATATAATCACAAATTAGCTACTAATAAAATTAAACTAAACTTTAAACTAAAAAACTAAGAAAATTAAACTAATATGCAAATTAATATATACCTAGACTAACAAACAATAAAATGTATAAGTACCATTTAACAAAACAATATAAAAGCAAAATATAATAATTGGTATTAATTCTAAGGGCCAAACGTGGCCTTGCTTAGTTTCCTAACTAACAAATCCCGACTGTGCAATGGTAGTGTGCACGTTTCCTTCATTTCCAGGTCTGCATGTCTAGCTCCTGCTCTCGGTTCATGCTCAGCTCCTATTCTCGATTCTGTCCTACACACAATACAGCCCCTGCACGTCTCCAACTGCTTCAATTTTCATTCATCAGCAAGCCAAGCTCCAACACGCCAACCCCACGTTTGTCTTCCTGCATGTGTTGCTAGCTACTGCTCTTGGTTCCTGCTCCAGTTCTTGCTCTCCTGGTTTGTACTAGCTGCAATAACTCATGTAAACTACATCCAAAAAGCAAACAACAGCCCACTACATCTAGTTCCTGTTCATTGCTTCTGCTTCAGGTCTCAGCTTGCACAGCTCCCTACCTGTACCGCTACACGGTCTGTTCGCTCCTGCCCAGCTAGTGTCGGCTTCAGCTGCACACGATGTCCCTTGCTGGTCCTCGTTTTGCCTCCTGCTCGTACATCTTCATCAGCTCCCTGGTGCAAAAGAGAATGCCACGTTCTGTAGTTGTTCAGCCCAGGTTCCAGGCAATGTCACCTACTACACCAAGAACAGCAGCGTTCCTCAACATTCTGGTTCTCTGTTCCTCAACATTCTGCTTCTCTGCCAACAATACCGCCAGAGGGACTGCATCGCATAGCTAGCTCCTGCTTTGATTTCCACCCTGCATCAACTTTACCCCCAGCCTATACTACACAGTTGCAACAGCACACAACAAGATTAATAGAAAATAAAAGCCAAAGCAGAGATGAACAGTAAAATGACAACAAAGCAGAGCAGAACAGAGAGGAAGAGCTGGTCTCGGTCTGCTTCCTCGTTGCCGTCCAGCTACCCACCGAGCAACAGTCTCTCGGCACCACACAGAAACACATTCAAGCAAGTAGAAACTAAGACAAATAAAAATGCTGAAAACTGAAAACTAACTCTTGAAAACTAAACCATAAATGAAGAAAGTCATGAAACATAAAGACATAAGGTTCCAGTGGCCATGGCTTGTCTCTCCCTCTGCTCAGTCGTCGGTGCTCTATTGTGTAAGAAGCAGGAACAATGCTTGGTAATGAACTTGCGCCATAATTCCAGCTCTCCAAAACAGAACGATAGAGGTCGAAATGTAATGTTCTAAGTGGTCGGCCAAGCACCAGTTCTTAATGAACAATGCATAAAAAGAGCAAAAATGAAGAAACAAACTGAACAGTAAGCTAAAAGAAGAGACAATGTAAACAAATGTGATAAATAAAAAATACTAATTACTAGAATGAAACTTTTCCATTTCCATAGGATAAAAATAAAAGCTTGTAGAATTGTATAATAATGGTGGCTAACAACTAACGGGAAAGCTTAAAAACAAAGAAAAATAAAACTAAAAACTATTCTACCTACACTACTCTAACTAGTTCTACACTAAAACTACTTGGTTTTCTTCATTTGCTATCATGCTTTATTTATATACACACTTAGGGGTACAATGATAATTTTCCATCCTAGATGAGTTGGCATTGTTTGGCCACTTGTCTTCATTTTATTTACTGCAGATTAGATATTTCACATCATCCGTCTTCTAGTACACTTAGCTGTGCGATGTGGCTCGACGGGTGTCTTTCAGAGGATTGGCACGGTGTCCGTCGATCTTATCATTTTGGAGCAAATAAAATATTAACACCCGACATCCAACGTGTCTAGACGACTGGTGACTCGGTCTGCAAATTGGAAGTGGTCCAGTTTTCTTTAGCCTGTTTTCAACCTATTTTTAACTGAAACGACTGAGTTTCATCTGGATTTAATTTTCCTACACATTACAGAATTTTAATTAAATAAAGGGGATAATTAACAAAATAAATTGGGGATTAAAAGAATTAATTAGGAAATTAAGCATAAATAATTCTATTTACATAGAATTATCACATCCCGAGGCTTTTTCTGCTCAAAGCATCAGCCACTATTTTAGTCATTTCCTGGGTGGTACAATATCTCACAATGATAATCTTTTAGAAGCTCAAACCCTCTTTGTTGTTTCATATTCATTTCTTTTTATGAAAACAGATACTTTAGACTTTTATGATCAGTGCATACCTGAAATTTCTCATTATAAAAGTAGTGGCGCCATACCCTCAGTGCATTAGTACGCTACCAACTTTAAATCATGGGTCGGATAGTCCTTTCATGATCCTTGAACTGTCTGGATCCATACGTGACTATCATCTTATTTTGCTTCAAAACACAGCCCATTCTTGGATTCAAGATATTCATATACCCTGAGAAACCTCTTAATCTGTTGGGTATGGTGAGAATAAATGTGGTGGTCAATTCATACTTCAATACACCAAACTCCTATCACGTCTATCATATGAAAATCTAGTGCGAGTTAGACTCCAGCACCAATGCATGTAAAACTCTAGCGCGACCTCTTGCTCCAGCACTCATGCATGCATCATGTCACGACCCAAATTACCTAAAAATCAGAGTAAATTTTTCACTTTTTTCATTTATTATTTAATTCTTACCTTTCTCTCATTGTAACCATCCTACAAAGAGTTGGGCTATGATTCGGTGTTAGTTACCTCTCACCTATTTACCATTCCATTTCCATAATCACATTCACATATCAGAGTTTACTATCTTTTGACTTTAACTAAATACATATATAATGGTATTACATCACCTTACATCCCCAACATCATATCCATTTACAGTACTGTGCACTACATATTTAGATACAAAACTATACAAATGTGTATACCTGTCTCTCGATGGGAAGCAACGGATACCAAGAATGCAAGTCCTCCACCGCTTAATAACTATTGTGAGTGCTCTGAAAAGATCAGAAAATAAAGGGGTGAGCAAACTGTAAGACCCGAATTTTATCATATTTCCTTATGATTCACTTGATGTAAACATGGATATATGTAATTTGAATCATAAGAAGAGTGTTACATGAATGAAAAATGCAAATGGAATGAATAAAAATTCCTGAATGCATTTAGAAATCAAAAGGAGATTTAAATGGCGACATATTAAACGAATGGGATTCGGACCATTTGTGAGATCTGAGAATTTCAGACATATTTTAATTATGTAATATGAACTTGAAGTATAATTTATTGAGCTAAGTGAATTGTGGGAATGATAATTGGAGATTTATATGTTAAGTGTTTAAAATGAGTGTGAAGCTATGAGGACAGATCGATCTGGGAGAAGGAGAGATCGATCTGGTGAGTTAAAAATGACAAGGAAGGAGGAATTTAAGGACCAGATCGATCTCCAATGGAAGAGGATCGATCTCCTTATGATTCTGTTTGAGAGAAGATCGATCTCATGAGGAAGAGATCGATCTCCAAATGTTTCTATATGGGAGAAGATCGATCTCCTCAAGGAGTAGATCGATCTCATAAAGCCATAAAGAGATCGATCTCACCCCTTGACAGATCGATTTCCTAGGCATAAATTACCCCAAATCGTCCCCAAATTCAAATGCAGATCGATCTCATCAAGAGCCAGATCGATCTCCTACCCTTAGTCTATATAAGGAATCCCTGCTTTCTTCTGCAATTTCACTTTCTCTCTCTTTCAATCCCCATTTTCATCGAACCCTAGCTTTCTCACTTATCCAAAGCACCCATTTTCGTCCAAATCAGAAGTTGTGGCAAGGAGGAAAGTTGTTCCTCACCCAAGGGAGAACAACCTACTTAGAAATCGAAAGACGGATCGAATCGAGGCAAGAGATAAGCTCTCCACAAGTTTTGGGTAATTTCTAAACTTCGATCCTTATATTTGAGATGATTTTGGTGATGATAGTTGTTGGCATCGTGTTGGAATAGCTGAAAAATGATTATGGATTGATGAAATTACAATGTAGTTGGAGTGATGATGATATTTAGCAACTTTGGTAAATTTAGGAATTTTGAGCTATAAATGGAGATTTAGACAATGCGGTGTATTAGCATAGATATTGTGGCATAGGAAATATAGAATGTTGAGGTGTCGTGAGCGAGATTGTGGTTTGTGATGGAGTTATGAGAATTGAGAAATTTGAGGAGTTATGAGCAATTATGCTCGATTTTAAGAATTGAGGTTGATGTGATAATGAGTATTGATGTTTTAACATCGTTTGGACAGCTTGGGAGTTCCAGAGTGGAATGCGAGGCTAGTCCGTAATATGAGGGAAACGATTGCACTATACGAGGTGCAAAGAGGTAAGGGAAAACTAAATCATTTGTGTATGTGTTTTGATGAATTGTTGTAGCATGAACCATGATTTGAGAATACAAGCATGTTTGGTGTTGTGTTGTGATATAATTGCACACAGTTTTTATAGCCGGTTGGAGCCCATTATTTTGTGAGTTTATAAGCTGAGTGTGAAATTGCTTTATAAACCTTTGAGTTGCGTGAAAAGTAAATTGGGCTCTACGTTAAGGCGATATTGAGATTTGAGAAAATGTGTACGAGTTTTGCCGGTTAGAACTTGGTTTTAATATGTTTTGTGTTGAGTACACAAATGTTTTAAATGAGTCTTATGAGAGAAAACCATTATGAGTTCTACGTGAAGGCATAACGTTTTATAAGATAATGGCTAATGATTGAGACTTAGGTATGTCATGTTGAATACACATCGGGCCTTGCTCCGGTAGCATGTAAGACCGATATAGTGGGACGCCTGGGAATCGACCCAGGGACCACAGGCCTTGTTCTGGTAACATGTAAGTCCGATTATTCCTCCGCTTTGGCAGCGTTGGGAGGCCTTGCTCTGGTAGCATGTAAGTCCAATATTCCTCCGTTTTGGTAACGAGAGATGCCTCCGTTTTGGTAACAAGAGATGCCTCCATTTTGGTAACGTGAGATGACCCCCGTTTTGGTAACGCTGGGTGGCCTTGCTTTAGTAGCATGTAAGACCGAGAGAGTGGGCCACCTGGGAACCGACCCAGGGACCACGTGATAGTGTGCATGAGGTGAGGCATTGCTCTGGTAGCATGTAAGGTCGGACCTTGTTCTGGTAACATATAAGTCCAATATACCATGCATACGACCATATTGTCGACGTTCCCTCTATACGAGGATGCCTGGGATGCGCACCCAGAGGAGATTACGTATTTGATGTGCCATGACGAGTTTTAATTGAGTTTTATTGCCTAGTCTCATTTTACACATGAGTTGTGTTTTGTGACCTTGTCACGTGCTATTTATTGAGGTGATTTTTATCACATATTTTGAGAACAGCCATTATTGCATATAATTACACATGCTTGTGAGTGCTCGATATTAAGCCTTTTATCTTCATGTTTTCACATGATTTATGAGTTATGAGATGAAGATGTTTTGAGAACTTTCATGCTACGATTTCAAATGAGCTTTATAAACAAATACATATTTGTGATGTGTGAAATGGTTTATATAACTGAGTTTCCTCACCCCCCTTACTGAGCGATTTGGAAGCTCACCCTGTTTTCTCTTTCCCCCAAATCGCTTCAAGTGAAGTGAGTTCCCTGCGGCGTACGGGCTAGAGGCTAGTGGAGGACTTGAGCTCCAAGCCGTATTTTGTGTACTGAGGTAGATAATTAATATTCATGTACCCAGACTAGAGTTATATTTACAGACACTTAATGTACAATGATGTACGGGATGTATTAGGATTAATTAACTTGGAATTGAGTAATGTATATGATACAATATACACTATAATATGATGAGATCCTGAGGCATGATAATTATGATGATGTATGACACTGCATAGGAATGCACCCTTAATTGCGAATTAATGAGTAAAAAGTTTTAAATTAGCCCTATTTTCCGCCCTTCCGAGGCGTCACAGAGTTTTCTCGGTATCAGAGCTTAGGGTGTTTAGTACTGTCAGTGTCGGTTAAGTGAAATAGAATACATCCCAAGTGTCTGTAATAGTCTGGTCATGAACTGAATCTGAGGATTGAGATTTCAATCGATTTGATATGTAAGACGAGTTGAGATAGAGAATGAGTAAACGACGAGGTCGTTCGAGGAGGCAGGCAGAGTCCCCTCCGCCACCTGTCCCACAACCAGAGAGTCCTAACTCTCAATTTAATCGGATTGAGACCGATGTGAGGCAAGGTTTTGAACAAATGGCAGCGTTATTCGCACAACACTTTAGAGTTAATGTCTCGGGTACTACTCCTACACCCCCATAAGGACCTCCCATACCCCCAATGCCTCCCGTCACTCAGCCTCATGACAGAAGTATGGTCCGACTGAAGGACTTTTTGAAAATGAATCCACCTGCGTTTAGGGGAAAGAAGGATCCTACAGAGGCTGAGGAGTGGTTGACGGAGTTGAGAGTTATATTCGACTATCTGGGGTGCACCGATGCTGAGAGGGTCAGTATGAGTGCCTACATGTTGAAAGGGAGAGCTCGAGATTGGTGGGGTACTACCCAGGGTATTTTGATGTCCCACCAGGATGTGATCGGTTGGGAAGAGTTCCAGACAGCCTTTGGAGCCCAATATGTACCACGAGCTGCCCAGAGAAGGAGGCAAGCAGAGTTTTTAAGTTTGGTACAGGGTGACATGTCTGTAGATGATTACGAGAGCCGATTTACCGCTCTGCTGAGATATGATCCAGAGACTTTCAAGAATGAAGAGCTCCGCATAGAGAGATTTGTGTATGGATTGAAGCCCATCATCAAAGATCGATTGATTGGGTTGTGTATTACTGAGTTTGGAGATGCTCTGAGACGAGCACAAAAGATTGAGAGGGGAATTGAAATTGTACAGTCCCAGAATGAGTTTGGAGCAGTGATTAGGGACAAAGGCAAGAGGCCAGCGATGTCTCAAGCAGATGTTCGGAGAGGTTCCTTCAGGAGAGGAAGGATTGAGGTACAGAAGGGCAGATTGTAGAGACCCAGAGCCTATCTTATTATCAAGGAGACCCCTCGATATGGCAGGCCGAAAATAAGGGTTTGTAGAGACTGTGGCTGATCGCATGAGGGAAGTTGTACTGGGTCGATCCGTGGATATTTTAGATGTGGTGACATGGGTCACAAAGTGAAGGACTATCCTCAACCTCAGATACCACATGCTCCGAAGCCTACTAGACAGCACCCTCAGAGAGTGAATCCCTAAAGACGGGCCACTGCTATAGAGAAAGGGAAGAAACCTATGGCACAGGGACGTGTGTTTGCCCTGGATAAGGAAACTGCGGACACTTCAGTAGAAACTATAAAAGGTACACTTTCTGTCTGTAATCATAAGGCTCATGTATTGATAGATCCAGGATCCACGCATTCGTTTATTTCAGAGCATTTTGCATGTAGTTTAAATTTGAAGTTTGAACCTCTAGAGTATGTACTACATGTAAATACACCTATGCGTGAATCCCAGAGAACTGAGTTAATCTGTAGAGGATGTGAAATAAAGGTGGGAGATAGAGTGATGTTAGCAGATCTAATCATGTTGAATATACATGGGTTTGATGTAATTCTGGGGATGGATTGGTTGGCAACCAATCGAGTGAGTTTAGACTGCTACACTAAGATTGTAACTTTCTCCCTACCTGAACCTTACAGTGTACGGTTGAGATATTGAGGAAATGAATATGTGGAATTCTAGTAAGTAATTTGAGGATTTTAATATTATTTCGAAGAATATTAAATATGATTGTTCATGTGAAGGTTATGAGACACTCATCTCAGACGATGAGCGGGAACATCCGAGGATTGAGGATATACCTGTGGTGTGTGAATTCCTGAATGTTTTCCCAGATGAGTTGTCAGGTTTGCCACCTGAGAGAGAGCTGGAGTTTACCATTGATTTGGTACCAGATACTCAGCCGATCTCTAAACCTCCCTACAGGATGGCATTAGTGAAACTTGAGGAATTGAAGAAACAACTACAGGAGTTATTGCATCAAGGGTTTATTAGGCCCAGTGTTTCACCGTGGGGAGCACCAGTTTTATTTGTTAAGAAGAAGGATGGTAGTCTCAGATTATACGTAAACTACCGGCTGTTGAATAAAGCCACGGTGAAGAATAAATACCCACTGCCCAGGATTGATGATCTACTTGATCAACTAAGAGGGGCCTCAGTCTTTTCTAAGATTGATTTGAGATCGGGCTATCACCAATTAAGGATCAAGGAAGAAGATATTCCCAAGACGGCCTTCAGGACAAGGTATGGCCATTATGAATTTCTGGTGATGTCCTTTGGATTGACGAACGCCCCTGCTGCATTTATGAGGTTGATGAACGACGTGTTCAGAGACTATCTGGATAAATTTGTGATAGTCTTTATTGATGATATCCTGGTATACTCTCGGTCGTATGAGGAGCATGCACAGCATTTGTGGTTAGTACTTCAGATACTCCGAGATAAGCAATTATACGGAAAGCTTAGTAAGTGTGAGTTTTGGCTGAACCGGATAGCTTTCCTTGGTCATATAGTCTCAGAGGAAGGAGTATCAGTGGATCCAAGTAAAGTAGCAGCTGTGCTTAGTTGGGAAAGACCGAGGACAGTTACTGAGGTACGAAGCTTCCTTGGTTTAGCAGGGTATTACAAAAGATTTGTGGAAGGATTTTCAAGGATTGTCGCCCCTTTGACTAAGCTCACGCGCAAGGAGACTCCATTTATATGGACTGATCAATGTGAGCTCAGTTTTCAGGAATTAAAAAAGAGATTGACAGCGGCACCTGTGTTAACTATTCCTGAGGGATCAAGAGGATTTTGGTGTATAGTGATGCATCTCATCAAGGATTGGGGTGTGTACTTATGCAGCACGAAAGAGTGGTCACATATGGATCGCGACAGTTGAAAGACCATGAGCGAAATTACCCCACGCATGATTTGGAGTTAGCCGCTGTGGTATTTGCTTTGAAGATCTGGCGACACTACTTATATGGGGAAAGATTCCAGATCTTCACTGATCACAAGAGTTTGAGATATCTCTTTGATCAGAAAGAGTTAAACATGAGACAAAGGAGATGGATGGAACTCCTTAAGGATTATGACTGCAAGATTCTTTATCATCCGGGTAAGGCGAATGTAGTTGCTGATGCCCTGAGCAGGAAGAGTATGATATCTGCTATGATGATCAGGGAATGGGATTTGTTAGAGCAGTTCACCGAACTTCGGATCAGATTTAAAGAGGTAGAGACTAGATTTTTGGCTAGCTTGCGGATAGAGTCCAGGATCATGGATCAGATTAGAACTGGGCAGCGCAGTGATCAGAGATTGATAGATATGGTTAGCCAAGCTTAGCAGAGTTCACAGTCGGATCTCACCATCAGTGAGGATGGATTGTTGAGATTCAGAGGACGGATTTGTGTACCGGACGATGATACCCTAAAGAGACTGATACTGAGAGAATCCCACTGCTCGCGATACACCATGCACCCAGGGAGTACTAAGATGTACCGAGACTTGAGAAAGGTGTACTGGTGGAGTGGTATGAAGCGAGACGTGGCAGAGTATGTGGCCAGGTGTTTAGTATGCCAGCAAGTGAAAGCTGAGCATCGGAAGCCCAGAGGACTACTACAGCCCTTACCTGTACCTACATGGAAATGGGAGCATGTCACTATGGACTTTATTATGGGTTTACCGAGGACCCGAAGAGGTTGTGATGCGATATGGGTCATTGTGGATAGATTGACCAAGAGTGCCCACTTCCTTGCCATCAAGAGCACAGATACTGTGGATGCCTTAGCTGAGTTGTATGTCAGCGAGATAGCTAGATTACATAGGGCTCCAGTGAGTATTACTTCTGATAGAGATTCCCGGTTTACTTCTAGATTTTGGACCCAGTTTCAGGAGTCCATGGGATCTCGATTGAGTTTTAGTACCGCATATCATCCTCAGACAGATGGTCAGTCAAAGAGGACTATTCAGACCCTGGAGGATATGGTGAGGGCGTGTACGATGGATTTTAAGGGATCATGGGATGATCACCTGCCCCTAGCAGAGTTTGCGTACAATAACAGCTATCATGCAAGTATTGAAATGGCACCCTTTAAGGCTCTATATGGTAGGAGGTGTAGACCCCCTGTAGCTTGGGAAGAAGTCAGTGACAGAAAGATAAATGCTCTCGAGCTTGTTGAGCAAGCTGTACAGAGTGTGAAACTCATATGTGAGAGGCTGCGGGCTGCACAGTGTAGACAGAAGAGCTACGCGGATGTGCGTAGACGGCCACTCGAGTTTGATGTTGGTGATGCAGTATTTCTGAAAGTATCACCGAGTAAGGGTATCGTGCGATTTGGGAAGAAAGGAAAATTAAGTCCTCGATTCATAGGACCATTCAAGATTCTTGAGAGAGTGGGAGAGGGAGCTTACAGATTAGCATTACCCCCATAGATGTCCAGAATACACAATGTTTTTCATGTGCCTATGTTGAGGAAGTACCACTCGGACCCTTCTCATGTTATAGAGTATGACGAGATGGACATACAGAAGGACATGAGCTACACTGAGGAACCCGTTCGGATTCTTGATAGAAAGGAGAAGGTACTGAGAACTAAGAGCATCCCATTAGTGAAAGTTTGTGGAAACATCACTCAAGGGAAGAGGCAACGTGGGAACTAGAGAACCTCATGAAGGAGAAATACCCCCATCTCTTTGACTAGTTGAGTTGAATTTGGAGGACCAAATTCTTTTAAGGTGGGGAGGATGTGAGATCTGAGAATTTCAGACATATTTTATTTATGTAATATGAACTTGAAGTATAATTTATTGAGCTAAGTGAATTGTGGGAATGATAATTGGAGATTTATATGTTAAGTGTTTAAAATAAGTGTGAAGCTATGAGGACAGATCGATCTGGGAGAAGGAGAGATCGATCTGGTGAGTTAAAAATGACAAGGAAGGAGGAATTTAAGGACCAGATCGATCTCTAATGGAAGAGGATCGATCTCCTTATGATTCTGTTTGAGAGAAGATCGATCTCATGAGGAAGAGATCGATCTCCAAATGTTTCTGTTTGGGAGAAGATCGATCTCCTCAAGGAGCAGATCGATCTCCTCAAGGAGCAGATCGATCTCATAAAGCCATAAAGAGATTGATCACACCCCTCGACAGATCGATCTCCTAGGCATAAATTACCCCAAATCGTCCCCAAATTCAAATGCAGATCGATCTCATCAAGAGCCAGATCGATCTCCTACCCTTAGTCTATATAAGGAATCCCTGCTTTCTCCTGCAATTTCACTTTCTCTCTCTTCCAATCCCCATTTTCATCGAACCCTAGCTTTCTCACTCATCCAAAGCACCCATTTTCGTCCAAATCAGAAGTTGTGGCAAGGAGGAAAGTTGTTCCTCACCCAAGGGAGAACAACCTACTTGGAAATCGAAAGACGGATCGAATCGAGGCAAGAGATAAGCTCTCCACAAGTTTTGGGTAATTTCTAAACTTCGATCCTTATATTTGAGATGATTTTGGTGATGATAGTTGTTGGCATTGTGTTGGAATAGCTGAAAAATGATTAGGGATTGATGAAATTACAATGTAGTTGGAGTGATGATGATATTTAGCAACTTTGGTAAATTTAGGAATTTTGAGCTATAAATGGAGATTTAGACAATGTGGTGTATTAGCATAGATATTGTGGCATAAGAAATATAGAATGTTGAGGTGTCGTGAGCGAGATTGTGGTTTGTGATGGAGTTATGAGAATTGAGAAATTTGAGGAGTTATGAGCAATTATGCTCGATTTTGAGAATTGAGGTTGATGTGATAATGAGTATTGATGTTTTAACATCGTTTGGACAGCTCGGGAGTTCCAGAGTGGAATGCGAGGCTATATACGGGGGAAACGATTGCACTATACGAGGTGCAAAGAGGTAAGGGAAAACTAAACCATTTGTGTATGTGTTTTGATGAATTGTTGTAGCATGAACCATGATTTGAGAATACAAGCATGTTTGGTGTTGTGTTGTGATATAATTGCACACAGTTTTTATAGCCGGTTGGAGCCCATTATTTTGTGAGTTTATAAGCTGAGTGTGAAATTGCTTTATAAACCTTTGAGTTACGTGAAAAGTAAATTGGGCTCTACGTTAAGGCGATATTGAGATTTGAAAAAATGTGTGCGAGTTTTGCCGGTTGGAACTTGGTTTTAATATGTTTTGTGTTGAGTACACAAATGTTTTAAATGTGTTTTATGAGAGAAAACCATTATGAGTTCTACGTGAAGGCATAACGTTTTATAAGATAATGGCTAATGATTGAGACTTAGGCATGTCATGTTGAATACACATCGGGCCTTGCTCTGGTAGCATGTAAGACCGATATAGTGGGATGCCTGGGAACCGACCCAGGGACCACAGGCCTTGTTCTGGTAACATGTAAGTCTGATTATTCCTCCGCTTTGGCAGTGTTGGGAGGCCTTGCTCTGGTAGCATGTAAGTCCGATATTCCTCCGTTTTGGTAACGAGAGATGCCTCCGTTTTGGTAACGAGAGATGCCTCCGTTTTGGTAACGTGAGATGACTCCCGTTCTGGTAACGCTGGGTGGCCTTGCTTTGGTAGCATGTAAGACCGAGAGAGTGGGCCACCTGGGAACCGACCCAGGGACCACGTGATAGTGTGCATGAGGTGAGGCATTGCTCTGGTAGCATGTAAGGCCGGGCCTTGTTCTGGTAACATATAAGTCCAATATACCAGGCATACGACCATATTGTCGATGTTCCCTCTACACGAGGATGCCTGGGATGCGCACCCAGAGGAGATTACATATTTGATGTGCCATGACGAGTTTTAATTGAGTTTTATTGCCTAGTCTCATTTTACACATGAGTTGTGTTTTGTGACCTTGTCACGTGCTATTTACTGAGGTGATTTTTATCACGTATTTTGAGAACAGCCATTATTGCATATAATTACACATGCTTGTGAGTGCTCGATATTGAGCCTTTTATCTTCATGTTTTCACATGATTTATGAGTTATGAGATGATGATGTTTTGAGAACTTTCATGCTACGATTTCAAATGAGCTTTATAAACAAATACATATTTATGATGTGTGAAATGGTTTATATAACTGAGTTTCCTCACCCCCTTACTGAGCGATTTGGAAGCTCACCCTGTTTTCTCTTCCCCCCAGATCACTTCAAGTGAAGTGAGTTCCCTGCGGCGTACGGGCTAGAGGCTAGTGGAGGACTTGAGCTCCAGGCCGTATTTTGTGTATTGAGGTAGATAATTAATATTCATGTACCTAGACTAGAGTTATATTTACAGACACTTAATGTACAATGATGTACGGGATGTATTAGGATTAATTAACTTGAAATTGAGTAATGTATATGATACAATATACACTATAATATGATGAGATCCTGAGGCATGATAATTATGATGATGTATGACACTGCACAGGAATGCACCCTTAATTGCTAATTAATGAGTAAAAAGTTTTAAATTAGCCCTATTTTCGCGCTTTCGGGGCATCACACCATTCAGATTGAAGATAAGAATTTAAAACATGAAATGAGGAAGTGTTCGTGAAGGGAAGTTGTATTGATTTGGTCCCGAACACGTTAAAGGGTAAAACGATCAAAAGACCTGAAACTTGGTGTTAATTCGATAAGAAATTTACGTGGTAAACAAGGATTCAAGCAATCTTGATCAATAAAGGAAAAATAATTAAATTTCGAGTTAAATTGATCAAGATATGAATTTATAGAAATAAATCAAATTTTTTTTCGGGAAATTATCCCGAAAATATTGGGAAAAATAACTCGAAAAATAAGTAAGATAAAAAATATATATTTAAAGGATTTAAATATATATATATATATTTAAATATTTGGGTATATAATATATTATATTATATTTTAATAAAATATAATATAATAAAATATAAAAAAATAAAAATAAAAAGTCAAAAGTCAAGGTCAATCAAAAAAAAAAAGGGAACGCAAAAAATGTCGCGAAATCGCGACTGGAAACAAAAAGAAGGAAGCAGAAGACTCGAGGGAGCTGAGCCCCCCCTCTGCCTTGTTGATCGGAGCCGGCGGACGGACCGAGGAGAAGAACCCACCGAGCCTCGCCGGCGCTGGTAGAAGGAGAAGAAGATGCCGTCGGCGAGGGAAAAAGAGGAGAGAGAGGCCAAGAGAGAAAGAGAGAAAAAGAGGAAAAGGAGGTGACTGGCGGTCGGGGGAAGGAGGAACGACCCACCACCGGCCAGAGGGGGACGACGGCGACGCCGATCCAGACGCAGATCAGCCAGAAACGGCGCTGATCGGAAGGAAAAGAAATGGGTGCCGACGTCGGAGTAGAGAAGATGCCAGAGCGGCCGCTTTTCGACGAGCTTTGGCGAAATCGACCCCAGATCCATGCACCGGGCTACCCCGCGGACAAGTTGGAGGTGGAAGCAGGCGGAGAACCGACCGAAAAAGCTCCAACGGCGAGGGAGAAAGTTGAACCAGGACTGAACCAAGCTGAACCGGACCGTTCTGAACCGTGTTAAACCGGACCGAACCGGTTCAGCCAGAAAAAGAAGAAAAAAAAGAAAAAGAAAAATGGAAAAAATTTGGTGATGCAATCGAGTTTCGGGTAAGCCGGTAAGTGGTCACATGGACCAATTTAATTTTTGAAATAATTATTTAAATATATTTTAATTGGATTTAACCCAAAAAATTTAAAAGTGTAGCTCGATAATCGACGACAAAAGAGAGCTCGAGGCAACCTCGATTTATGTACTATCATGGAATCTCGGGTAATTAACCATTATTTACGACAAATTACATTGTTATGTGTGTTAGAAATTTACCGCATAAATTATGGATTTAATTTTCGCATTAAATGAAATATATTTTGGAATTTGAGATAAAATGTCGTAAATAATTATTGGAGTTATCCAAGAGTTTAGAACGAGGCCCTATAAATTTTTGGTGGGCCCAATGAGCCCAACAGGCCTCGATGATGTGATTAATAAATGAAAAATGGGATTAAGGCCGATTAAAGCCTAGTAAGGTGCAATCGGGCCCAATAAGGGTAAACAGGCCCAATGCTGTAAATTAAGCTCATAAAAAAGTGAAATACAAGTAAATTGTACTGTATTTAACCCGATAAATGATTTTCTGCAGCTCTAGAGAATATATTGGGAGTTAAACAGATCGGGTGATCGGTAACGACGAAAAAGATAGAATGATCAAAGAAATTGAGGTAAGGGAATTGTGTGAGTAGCTAGAGGTAGCTACACGTATTTTTGGGTAGAGTTTTGAATAATTAAATTGTATATGAAAAATATGGGTAGAAAACCCGACAAACTAAAAATTACCGTTTTGCCCTTACTGAGGGAAATTTTGGAAAAGTTAGGATTGAATTTGAGATATGCATAAATATCATGCTTTGAGTGTTTTCACAATGGAATATTGCTTTTAGCACATGATTTAATATTTATTTTGACCCGAGAGGGTAAATGATGATTTTGCCCCTGTGAAGGGTAAATATTTCTACTTTTATAAAAAGTCATGAAAAGCAAGAACTGAGTGTTCTTAATGTATTTTAATGCTTTTCAGCAATGATATGGGTAGGCTGGCTGAAGTTTTATTAAATTACATGAAATAGCACGTGGCAGGTGCTAATTTTGGTTTTGAAAATCATTATTTGAAAACTGAGCCACCTACATGATTTATGTGGAAACAAAACGTGCTGAGAGCATTACTCGCATGAGATTGACATGATTTGTGCATGTGACAGAGTGCTGGAAGCTTAGCTTGCACTCGATTTTACATAATTTTATACAGGACATAGTCCTGGGAGCTTTGCTCGCACTAGATTTTTATATGACATGCATAAGGCTGTGTTGGGAGCTTCAGGTAGGCTATGTGCCACACCGATTAAACAGGCTCGCACATGCTTATTGAGACGTGGCGTGATGTGATATGTTGATATGGGTCCACGGAGTACGTTGTACCGTGCAGGTAGCATGGAGTACATTGTACCATGTTGAGATTGTGATATGTCATCTTCGGACGATATTCAGATCTGCTATGGACCGACAGGTTGGACTTGACCCACCTCCTGTGTGGAAGCAGATGAGGTGATACCCCGCACACCTGATCAGTGTAGCCTGGGATCACAGGATATGGCCATAGTCCTAGAGTTATTACCCTTATTCTTTCCTAGTCTCACATGTCACTTACTTTATGAAATTGCTTGTCACTTAATTGCGAAATCGCATATTATTTGCTTTATGAAATCACATTTACTCATTACTTGATTTTGTGATTTCATGATTTTATATTGTGGGAATGAGTCCTGATGATTTTGGGGTGGATGTGGATTTGAAATAAATGGCATGTTTTGATATAATGTGCATTATTTAAATAGCATGACGCATAATTCCATGCTTTATCTGCCATTTCACGCAATGAATTGCTAATTTGAAATAAATGGCATGTTTTGACATAATGTGCATTATTTAAACAGCATGAAGTATAATTCCATGCTTTATCTGCCATTTCATGAAATAAATTGTTTTATACGAATTATTTTACCTGGCATAAAAGTATGCATAAAATTCGTATTTAAGAACGATTTCGAAAGAGAATGGTTTTATGCATGGCATCATGAGCATTAGATAGTGTGGTTATCTACTTGCTTGCATGATTGCCTTACTGAGCACGTGATTTGCTCATTCCCCTTATTTTCCCCTTTTTTCAGAGCACTTGCAGTAATTAGTAAGCGGCTGAGGACTTGCATTCTTGGTATCCGCTGCTTTCCCATCATCGAAAGGTATATACACTTGGTATGATTTTATATCTAAACATGTAATAGCACAGTAATCAATTTGAAATGTAATATGGGGGATGTAAATATTAGTAAACACGTACAATTATAGAGTCTCAATTATAAAGAATACGTGTTTGAATTTAAATAAATTAAAAGATAGATGTCATGGTAAATGGTAAAGGTTGATTAATACTGACTCATAGCCCAACTGTTTGGTGGTAAGAATGTTCATGACAGGGAAAGGAAAGGAAATAGCGAAAAATTTGTAGCGATTTTTGGTAAAAATGGGTCGTGACAGAGGTGGTATCAGAGCTGAGTTGACCTAATATGAGTCGGTATTAATAAGTAAGAAAGTTACATCCCCATATTAATGTGCTTTATTTAGATATAATTGTGTATACCGAGATGGGATCAGACTAATAAATGGTTAAGAATGCAAGAATATAATCATTATAAGTGATAACCGCTACAGTAGAGGGGTGAGTACATGTACTTGAGGCCGTAGAGGTAGGCCTGAGAGTGGTATTGAGTTATCACATGAGACTCAAGATGAGATTGAGGTGGAGGTTGATGTTGAACATACTCCACAGGGTCTCACAGTGAGATCGGACGATATTGAGACATGCTTCAGAGGTTGAAGCAGGATGTGGAGAATATTTTAGAGTTGTTTACTCAGTATATGCAGGGAGCTAAGGGCTGATAAGACCTAGCTGTACAACCTGCAAAGATGTCTCAAACTATAGAAATTTCAACAACTCACTGGTTAAGGATACGTCTTTGCCTATAACAGAGTGGTAATGATTTGGAAGATGATTATGAGCTGGACAGGTTAAGGCAATTTTAAAAGTTTATACCACCAGTAATTAGTGAGGTAAAGAACCCAGTAGCTATTGAGGACTAAATGAATGAGATAGCAAAGTTATACAAGTTCTAACGGTATATGTTGAACGAGAAAGTGACTTTTGATGTGTTTATGTTGGAGGGCGAAACGGAACACAGATAGAAGTTCGCTTGACCTATCTTAAGAGTTAGACATCCAGAGCTGACATGAGAGATGATTTTGGATGCACAGAGATAGTATATTTTGGACACTTACCTAGAGGAACAAGTTAATTGACGAGTATGAATCTCGATTTACATCCCTGGGCAGGTGTAACCTCGATAATATGAACAGTGAGAATCGAAAGGTCCAAAAGTCATAGAAAGACTCAGATTATCTATCAGAGTCTGATTGGCCCCATTAGATATCATTACATACTACGAGGCAGTACGTAGACCACATGGTACTAATAAGATTATGAATCGCACTCCTCAGAGTTTGGGAAAGATAATAAGGGCTGAAATAGAGATAGAAGAGAATAGTGGATGACAAAGGTGTCAGAGTGGGAAGGATGCCATTTGGTAAGAGATTTAAAGTTAATAAGACATGGGGTAAGATGTTTTGTAAGCCCCCAGTGTATCTAGTTTCAGCGTTTACGAGGGGTATTTTGATTAAAGGACCCCGATCTACTACTGAGCAATGTAAGATGTGTGGTAAATACCATGAAAATAGGCCCCACATCTTATTGGCTAAAACATGCGTTAAGAGCGGTAATACGGGCCATTTATTTAAAGATTGCCTAGAGTTGGGTGAGATTACCCCATAGAAAGGCAAAGAGCCTGAGAAAGCCTTGCTGATACCTCTGTACAAGAAAAGAATGTCACAGCCGAAGAGAATGGGGAAATAGGCTGTTAGTTGAGAGTGAGTGTATGCCTTGGACCAGGACACTATTAATGCTTCATCTGATGTGATGGAAGGTACCATCTTGATTGTTCATATTGAAGCAATTGTTTTAATTGATTCTAGTGTCACACATTTATTCAAATCGCCTTCGTCAGCATATAAGTTAGTGAAAGAAGTGAAGCCTATACCTTTAGGCAAAATGCTGATAATTAACACCCCAATGAATAATAATAAGCTAACTGAATGTGTATGTAAAGATTATAAGTTGAAAGTGAGGGAAAAGGATATGTCAGTCGATCTTATTCAATTGAAAATGAATGATTTTGAGGTAAACCAACCATTTCCAAATTGGTCAGCTACAGACTATGCTGTTGAGATTGCTATTCTAAGATAATGATATTTTCACTTGGAAAGTGTATAGTATGTTTTGACAAGTGATGAAAGAATGTAATACTTGTAACTAAAGGAATGAATGATTGTACTAACAGAATGAATAATGATGAGAAGATTTCATCGCTTATGTGATTTCTATGGATAAAATGTATCCGGAGTTGACAGATATCCTAATGGTCAGGAAGTTGCCTGATGTATTTCTGGATGATCTACCAGGGTTGTCACCAGTTAGAAAGATGGAATTTGGTATTTATTTGGTACCTGGTATTGAGCCGATAACCAAACCACTGTATAAAATGGCTTCAGTGGAACTGAAGGAACTAAAGAAGTAATTACATGAGTTATTGGATAAGGATTTATCAGATTGAGTGTCTCGCCATGAGGAGGACTGGTCTTGTTTATGAAAAAGAAAGGTGGAAACCTCCGACAAGGAAATTATTATTGATTGTCGAATGAGGCTATTATCAAGAATAAGTGTTCCCTTCCATGTATTGGTGAGCTATTGGATCAGCTTTGGGAAGCACAGATCTTTTTGAGAGGATTTGAAGTCTGGGTATCAGTTGTTAAGGATTTAGAATGTGGATGTACCCAAGACAATTTTTCCTTCCCATTATGACATTAAAGAATGTGATATTAAAATTACCTGGACCGAATTGATTTCATCTTTATCGATGATATGTCGGTACATTCGAAGTCCAGGGAAGATTATGAGCAGCAATTGAAAACTATTGTACAAGTGATTTGTTAAGGATTTCTTAAATTGGGTTGCTCCATTGACACGTTTCATTTGGAAGAAAGTTGTATTTGAGTGGGATGATAAGTGTGTGAGTAGCTTCTGTGAGAGTTGGTAAATTGAAACATAAACTGACCACCACATGTATTCTCACCATATCTAATAGCTTATGAGATTTCTCAGTATGTATGGATGCCTTAAAATAAGACTTAGGCGGTATATTGATGTAAAATGGGAAGATAGTCGCTTACGGATCCAAACAGTTTAAGGACCATGAGAGAAACTATCCAACCCATGGTTTAAAGTTGATAGCTGTAGTGGTTGCACTGAGGGTATGGCACCACTACTTATATGGTGAGAAATTTCATGTATGCACTGATCATAAACACCCTAAGCATTTGTTTGCACAGAAAGAGTTGAATATGAGATAACAAAAAGGGTTAGACCTTCTGAAAGACTATGATTGTGAGATATTTTACCACCCAGGTAAGGCTAATGTTGTGACTAATGCCTTGAGCAGAAAAAGCCTCGGGATGGTATCACATATGATGGTCTGGGTCAGGGAACGTGAGCTGATAGAGCAGTTTGTGAGCCTCAGTAGTGATGTGATCCCTTCTGATGCTAACAGTGATTATGTGACAGCTAGCCTGAGATTAGAACCGGATTAGTTGACCGAATTCGACAGGCTTAACGTGATGATCGGCAAGATGTCGATAGTGTGAGTCAAATTCAGATGGGTACAGTGACAGAGTTCACAGTGAGTGATGATGGCTTACTGAGGTTCAGAGGCAAAATAAATGCTCCCAAGGACCTAGAGTTGATGAGACTTTTATTGCCAGAAGCTCCTTCTTCAAGATATACAGTGCATCAGATGAATAATAAAAATATATAAGAATCTCTAAAAGGGTATTGGTGGTCAGATATGAAAAAGAGATATCGTAGAGATTGTAGAAAAGTGTCTTGTATGTCAGCAAATTAAAGTAGAGCAACAGAAGTCTGCAGGGTTATTGCAGCCTCTACCTATATCGACACAGAGATGGGAGCATGTTACCATAAAACTCGTGATGAGATACAGAGGACCCGCGAGAATCACGAGACTATTTGGGTGATAGTCAATAGATTAACTGAGTCTGATACTTACTAGTTATGCAAGCTACTGATACTCTGAGTGTGTAGGCGAATTTATGTGTTAGAGAGATGGTGGAATACCATGTAATTTTCCAGTGAGCATTGTATCAGATGGGGATTCCCGCTTCATTTCCCACTTCTGGGAACATTTTTCAAGGAGTCATGGGAACCCAGTTGAGTGTTAGCACAGCTTTTCGTCCTCAGACAGATAGTCAGTCAGAGAGGATTGTACAGGTTTTGGAGGATATGTAGAGAGCGTGTGTGATTGATGTTCGAAGCTCTTGGAATGATCATTTGTCATTTACTAAATTGCCTACAACAATAGCTATCACTCGAGTATCGGGATGACATTATATGAGACATTATTTGGCCGTAAGAATTTTCCCGATTTAGAATGGGAAGAAGTGGGTGACTGACTGATAATTGCTCTCGATTTGGTAAGAAAATCCTCTGATGAATGTTCAGTTAATGTGTGGGAGATTAAGAAACACCTCAGAGTAGACAGAAAAGTTATGCTGACAAGAGATGGAGACCGTTGAAACTCAAAGAAAGTAGGTCGTGTGTTGAAAAGTCGATTCGGTTATTCTATGAAAGGAGTAAGTGTTGAGGTCTAAGATGATCTCCCTAGTCAAAGTCCTTTGGAAGTATTACACTTTGGAAAAAGGCACATGGGAATTAAAAAGTTTGATGCGATAAATGTAACCGGAGTTACTTATGGAAACATTTGACTTGGTTCTAATTTGGAGGACCAAATTTCTTAAGTGGGGGAGATTATGTAAGACCCGAATTTTATCATATTTCCTTATGATTCACTTGATGTAAACATGGATATATGTAATTTGAAACATAAAAAGAGTGTTACATGAATGAAAAATGCAAATGGAATGAATAAAAATTCCCAAATGCATTTAGAAATCAAATGGAGATTTAAATGGCGACATATTAAACGAATGGGATTCGGACCATTCGGATTGAAGATAAGAATTTAAAACACGAAATGAGGAAGTGTTCGTGAAGGGAAGTTGTATTGATTTGGTCCCAAACACGTTAAAGGGTAAAACGATCAAAAGACCTGAAATTTGGTGTTAATTCGATAAGAAATTTACACGGTAAACAAGGATTCAAGCAATCTTGATCAATAAAGGAAAAATAATTAAATTTCGGGTTAAATTGATCAAAATATGAATTTATAGAAATAAATCAAATTTTTTCTCGGGAAATTATCCCGAAAATATTGGAAAAAATATCTCGAAAAATAAGTAAGATAAAATATATATATTTAAAGGATTTAAATATATATATATTTAAATATTTGGGTATATAATATATTATATTATATTTTAATAAACTATAATATAAAAAATATAAAAAAATAAAAATAAAAAGTCAAAAGTCAAGGTCAATAAAAAAAAAAGGAACACAGAAAATGTCGCGAAATCGCGACTGGAAACAAAAGGAAGGAAGCAGACGACTCGAGGGAGCCAAGCCCCCCTTCTGCCTTGTTGATCGGAGCCGGTTGACGGACCGAGGAGAAGAACCCGCCGAGTCTTGCTGGCGCTGGTAGAGGGAGAAGAAGACGCCGTCGGCGAGGGAAAAAGAGAGGGAGAGAGAGGCCGAGAGAGAGAGAGAAAAAGAGGAAAAGGAGGTGACCGGCGGCCGGGGGAAGGAGGAGCGACCCACCACCGGCCAGAGGGGGACGACGGCGACGCCGATCCAGATGCAGATCGACCAGAAACGGCGTCGATCGGAAGGAAAAGAAATGGGTGCCGACGTCGGAGGAGAGAAGATGCCGGACTGGCCACTTTCCGGCAAGCTTTGGCGAAACTGACCCCAGATCCATGCACCGGGCTGCCCCGCAGACAAGCTGGAGGTGGAAGCCGATGGAGAACCGGCCGAAAAAGCTCCAAACGGCAAGGGAGAAAGTTGAACCTGGACTGAACCGAGCCGAACCGAACCGGTCTAAACCGGGTTGAACCGGACCGAACCGGTTCAGCTAGAAAAAGAAGAAAAAAAAGAAAAAGAAAAATGAAAAAAATTTGGTGATGCAATCGAGCTCCGGGTAAGCCGATAAGTGGTCAAATGGATCAATTTAATCTTCAGAATAATTATTTAAATATATATTTAATCGGATTTAACCCGAAAAATTTAAATGTGTAGCTCAATAATCGACAACAAAGAGAGCTCGAGTCAGCCTCGATTTGCGTACTATCATGAAATCTCTGATAATTAACCATTATTTACGACAAATTACATTGTTATGTGTGTTAGAAATTTACCGCATAAATTATGGATTTAATTTTTGCATTAAATGAAATATATTCTGAAATTTGAGATAAAATGTCGTAAATAATTATTGGAGTTATCCAAGAGTTTAGAACGAGGCCCTATAAATTTTTGGTGGGCCCAATGAGCCCAACAAGCCTCGATGATGTGATTAATAAATGAAAAATGGGATTAAGGCCGATTAAGGCCCAGTAAGGTGCAATCGGAACCAATAAGGGTAAACAGGCCCAATGCTGTAAATTAAGCTCATAAAAAAGTGAAATATAAGTAAATTGTACTGTATTTAACCCGATAAATGATTTTTTGCAGCTCCAGAGAATATATTGGGAGTTAAACAGATCAGGTGATCGGTAATGACGAAAAAGGTAGAATGATCAGAGAAATTGAGGTAAGGGAATTGTGTGAGTAGCTAGAGGTAGCTAAACGTATTTTCAGGTAGAGTTTTGAATAATTAAATTGTATATGAAAAATATGGGTAGAAAACCCGACAAACTAAAAATTACCGTTTTGCCCTTACTGAGGGAAATTTTGGAAAAGTTAGGATTGAATTTGAGATATGCATAAATATCATGCTTTGAGTGTTTTCACAATGGAATATTGCTTTTAGCACATGGTTTAATATTTATTTTGACCCGAGAGAGTAAATGATGATTTTGCCCTTGTGAAGGGTAAATATTTCTACTTTTATAAAAAGTCATGAAAAGCAAGAACTGAGTGTTCTTAATGTATTTTAATGCTTTTCAACAATGATATGGGTAGGCTGGCTAAAGTTTTATTAAATTACATGAAATAGCACGTGGCAGGTGCTAATTTTGGTTTTGAAAATCATTATTTGAAAACTGAGCCACCTACATGATTTATGTGGAAACAAAACGTGTTGAGAGCATTACTCGCACGAGATTGACATGATTTGTGCATGTGACAGAGTGCTGGAAGCTTGGCTTGCACTTGATTTTACATGATTTTATACAGGACATAGTGCTGGGAGCTTTGCTCGCACTAGATTTTTATATGACATGCATAAGGCTGTGCTGGGACCTTCGGGTAGGCTGTGTGCCACACCGATTAAACAGGCTCGCACATGCTTATTGAGACGTGGCATGATGTGATATGTTGATATGGGTCCACGGAGTACGCTGTACCGTGCAGGTAGCATGGAGTACGTTATACCGTGTTGAGATTGTGATATGCCGTCTTCGGATGATATTCAGATCTGCTATGGATCGGCGGGTTGGACTTGACCCACCTCCCGTGTGGAAGCAGATGAGGTGATACCCCGCACACCTGATCAGTGTAGCCTAAGATCACAGGATATGGCCATAGTCCTAGAGTTATTACCCTTATTCTTGCCTAGTCTCACATGTCACTTACTTTATGAAATTGCATGTCACTTAATTGCGAAATCGCATATTATTTGCTTTGCGAAATCACATATTACTCATTACTTGATTTTTTGATTTCATGATTTTATATTGTGGGACTGTGTCCAGATGATTTTGGGGTGAATGTAGATTTGAAATAAATGGCATGTTTTGATATAATGTGCATTATTTAAATAGCATGACGCATAATTCCATGCTTTATCTGCCATTTCACGAAATGAATTGCCAATTTGAAATAAATGGCATGATTTGACATAATGTGCATTATTTAAACAGCATGAAGTATAATTCTATGCTTTATCTGTCATTTCATGAAATAAATTGTTTTATACGAACTATTTTACCTGGCATAAAAGTATGCATGAAATTCGTATTTAAGAACGATTTCGAAAGAGAATGATTTTTTGCATGGCATCATGAGCATTAGATAGTGTGGTTATCTACTTACTTGCATGATTGCTTTACTGAGCGCGTGGTTTGCTCATTCCCCTTATTTTCCCCTCTTTTCAGAGCACTTGCAGTAATTAGTGAGCGGCTGAGGACTTGCATTCTTGGTATCCGCTGCTTTCCCATCATCGAAAGGTATATACACTTGGTATGATTTTATATATAAACATGTAATAGCACAGTAATCAATTTGAAATGTAATATAGGGGATGTAAATATTAGTAAACACATACAATTATAGAGTCTCAATTATAAAGAATACGTGTTTGAATTTAAATAAATTAAAAGATAGATGTCATGGTAAATGGTAAAGGGTGATTAATACTGACTCATAGCCCAACTGTTTGGTGGTGAGAATGTTCACGACAGGGAAAGGAAAGGAAAAAGCGAAAAATTTGTAGCGATTTTTGGTAAAAATGGGTCGTGACACAAACCACACGCTCAGTAAGGCAATTATGCAAGTTAGTAGATAGCTCCACTATCTACATGCTCATAATGCCATGCCCTTAAATCCATTTCTTTTCATTAAAATCTCAAGCAAAAATCATGCATATATCCATGACATAGTTTATCAAAACTATTTGTGCATATATAAATCATGTAATTCATGCATCAATAGCATTTTATGTGACATCATTAAATCATACTTAGCATGAATTAAATCAAAATCATGCATTATTTCATGCGATATAAAACAAATCATGAGATACAATCCTTTCATGAATTTATCATTTAAGCATGGAAAACTCATCATGCTACTGCATTTAAATCATTTCATTTAAAACGCGGTATAAAATAACCCAAAGGGGTTAAACATCTCATAATTCAATTCCAAACTCATAAAACAATTCATTAAAATTCATTATAAAACTTCAGTTATAAAACCACCCTTCTTTCAGGGTCACATGTCATAAAATCATAAAATCGGGGGCCTGACCCCTCCCTCGGGTCTACCCCGATCTATCGACCAATAGTTATATCATGTGAGACAAGTATGTGACTATCAGTAACAACAAGGACTATAACCATAACCTAGTGATCCCTGGCAACATGGTACCTAGTGTGCGGGGTATCACACCTGAAACGGGAGGTAGGTCGATCCTACCCGCCAGAACGACATAACATCAGGATTGCGAGGGCAAGGCTTGCTGCCTCGTGGCTAATGCCACTCCACATGGTACAGCATACTCCGCATGACATACACGGTACAACGTACTCCGTGAACCCAAGCTCAGTCAGAGGTGCCTGCAATAGGTCTTATCCACCCATACCATCTCTGTCTTAGTATGCACGTGTGAGCATATCATCTCACTGTGACACATAGTCTACAAGAGGCTCCAACACGGCTATATGCATGTCATATAAATCCCTGTGTGAGCAAAGCTCTAGCACGCCTCCATGCATATTCATGATATCAAAAAATCTCGTGCGAGCGAAGCTCAGCACAGTGTCATAAAAATCAGTAAAATCTGCGTACGAGTTGTACTCCAGTACGACTTAAAAATGAATGAGTTATAAATCCATATAAAATCACGTGCGAGCGAGCTCTAGCACGGTGTTATGCATCAATAAATCAAATCTCGTGTGAGTTACACTCCGGCACGACTTTATGCATAAATAAATCAAATTTCGTGTGAGTTACACTCCAGCACGACTTTTATGCAATTATCATATCAAAACAGGATGCAAGCTAAGCTCCAGCACCTCTCATGCATGTCAAATCATTAAAACTAGTGCCAGCAATCGCTCCAGCACCTTTTTATTCATTTCAATGAAAACAGTCAAAACATGTCAAAACATGTCAAAACAGAGTGCGAGCTAGGCTCCAGCACTTCTCATGCATTTCATAAGAATAAAAATCAGTGCGAGCAACCGCTCTAGCACATTTCATGCATATAATGTCACACAAGTCGGTGCGAGCAACCGCTTAAGCACATTTTATGCACACTCACAAACGCAGATATAGTGCGAGCTATGTGCCAGCACTATCTGTTTCCATATAGACTTGATAGTTGGCCCATTTTCCCAAGAAATTTCATTTAAATATAAATAACACTTACATAGTGTTATCTTGTGAAACTTATGCAATTACCGGCCAATCTATCGATTTACTTTGCTTAAAAACCAATAAAATTCCTTAAATCATGCATTTCATGCATGTCATGCTTTCACCATCCTTAGGTGAACTTCCCTCAATAGGGGTAAAATAGTCTTTTCCTATTTCGAGTCCTTAAAATCTTTAAACCATTTTTAGGACCTTTATACAATATCAATGTATACATACATATTCAGTGTATACAAAAGCTATTTAAAGTATGCGTAGCTACCTCTAGCTACTCACACAATTCCCTTACCTCATTTTCTGTACAGTTTGACCTTTCCACTGATGTCTCGTCACGCAGTCTGATTTGCTCCAATCTTCGGAACTACGGATACATATACATCAAGTCAAATATAATACAATTAATTGTATTTCATATTTTCTGGGCTTAATTTAAATCACTGGGCCCGTTTACCCGTATTGGGCCTGATTCCACCATATAGGCCTTAATCGGCCTTAAGCCCGTTTTTCACTTACTATTCACATTATCAAGGCCTATTGGGCTCATTAGGCTCATTGGGCTCATCAGTATTTATTGAGCCGCGTTCTAAACTTCCGAATAGCTTATTTAATTATTTACGACAATTTATCTCAATTTTCAGAATATAATTCATTTCATGCGGAATTTAAATTCGTAATTTATGCGATAAATTTTAACACGCATAACGATGCCATATTGTCATAAATAAGGGTTAATTACCTGTGATTCCATGATAGTATGCAAATCAAGGTTGTCTCGAGCTCTCGATTGACGCCAATTGTCGAGCTACACAATTAAATATTTTTTCGAATAAACTTTCAGTCGAATATTAATTAAATTAAATATTTCAAAATTTAAATCGGTCCATTCGACCGCTTACCGACTTAGCCGTAGCTCAATTGCATCACTTGAATTTTTTCCAATTTTTTCTCTTTTTTTTCATTTACTTTATTTATTTATTTATAATTTATTTTTAATATTATTTTAATCCATTAAAATATTATTAAAATCCCAAAACATCTAAAAATTTATTATTTTATTCATTTATTCAATAAATGAATTTATCGATATTATTTCATCTTTCGAGATAATTTTTCGAATACTTTCGGGATTATTTTTCGAAGTGAAAATTTCGGTTTATTCCAATAAATTCATATCTTGATCAATTTAACCCGAAATTTAATTATTTCTTCGTTATTGATCAAGATTTCTCAATCCCTTATCTCTAATTAAATTTTCTTGTCTCGATAAATATCAAATTTCGATCTTTTGATCGTTTTACCCTTCACGTGTTTGGGAATACCATTTCAATCCTTTTGCATTTTTCATTTCGTGTTTTAAATAAAATCGGGTTTTACAATCTCCCCCACTTAAGAAATTTGGTCCTCCAAATTAGAACCAAGTCAAATGAGTCCATAAACAACTCCGGGTACGTCTATCGCATCAAACTCTTTAATTCTCATATGCCTTTTTTCGGAGTGCAATACTACCAAAGGACTTTGACTAGGGAGATCGTCTTAAACCTCAACACTTTCTCCTTCCGTATAATACCCGAATCGATTTTTTTCAACATACGTTATACTTTCATTGAGCTAAGCTGTTGAATTTCATATCCGATCACATATGCTAGGTCCAGATAGTATTTTTGAAGCATCATAAGATAGGACACATTATGGATGCTTGCTATTCAAGTGGTAACGTCAACCTACGGGCCTTATCTCCCACTTTGTCCAATCTCTCAAAGGATTCAATCTAATAAAACTCAATTTGCATTCTTTTCGAATCTTGTTATGTCCTTATGCTATGTCCTAAGGGCTTGTAACTTCCAACAATACTGATTCATCCTCGATGAATTCCATTGGTTTTTTGTCTCTTGTCAGCATAGTCTTTTCTATCTGCTCTGAGCTGTTCTTAATCTCTCACAATCCACTGAACATTCTCAGAGGTTTGTCTTACAAATTAGGGAGCAATTCTCTATCTGTCACCCACTTCTTCTTATCTAAATTGGGGAATAACCCCTACGGTCATACTATGCCTCATAAAAAATGTTATCCCAATGCTCAAGTGACAACTGTCATTATTGGCGAATTCGATTAGTAACAACTAATCATCCCAGGAGCTTATAAAATCAATGGCACACGCTCTCATCACATCCTCTAAAACTTGTACAGTCCTCTCTGACTGACCATCTGTCTGAGGACGAAAGCTGTGCTAAATACCGATAAATATCGAATTTTGATCTTTTGATCGTTTTACCCTTCACGTGTTCGGGAATACCATTTCAATCCTTTTGCATTTTTCATTTCGTGTTTTAAATAAAATCGGGTTTTACACATCACACAAATCAAAACTCGTGCGAGCTGAGCTCTAGCACGTCACATTTTTATTAAATCACATAGGCGGCTCTATGATCTCAAAACCATTTCTAAAAGAAATCACATTGTTGAAAATATGCAATGTTGTGCATTTTTATTTAAAAGTTAGCCAGCCTACTCATGCATGTGTCAAAACACCTCAAAAACAAGCAGGAACCTCTTGTTCTTGCTCCTCCCAACTTTTCCTAATTTTGGAAATTTTACCCTTCACAGGGGTATTTTGGTCATTTGCTCATCCGGACACTAAAATTCTTATTTTAAATCTAGACTCTTCAGACAATTTTAGGGAATGTAAATGATGTCGAAATTGCGTAAAGTTACCTCTAGCAGTCCGTAAAATTCCCTTACTTGGAATCTCTTCACAAGGTTATCTTTTCGGTGTATTTTTTCCAATATTTTTTGAGATAGTTTCCCGAGGTAAAAATTTAGGTTTATTCCAATAAATTCATATCTTGATCAATTTAACCTGAAATTCAATTATTTCTCCTTTATTGATCAAGATTTCTTGAATCCATTTTTACAGTGTAAATTTCTTACTGAATTGACACCGAATTTTGGGTCTTTTGACCGTTTTACTCTTTAACGTGTTCGGGATCAAATCAACACAACTTCCCTTCACGAACCCTTTCTCATTTCGTATTTTAAATTCTTATCTCCAATTCGAATGGTTTGAATCTCATTCGTTTAATATGTAACCATTTTAATCTCCATTTGCATTTTTCATTCACGTGAAACTCTTCATATGATTCAATTTACATATAATCATGTTTACATCATATGAATCATAAGGAATTTCTATAAAAATCGGGCCTTACAAGAAATTATCTCGAAAATACAGGATAAGATTTTCAAAAAAAAAGTGTCTAAATATATTTTAAAAAATGTTTATATGTATATAAAATAAATATATATAATAATATATATCTATATAAATAGTTATATATAATATATTATAATAATATATTATATATTTAGATATTTTGGTTAAATAATATATTATATTAATATATATTATAATATATATTAATATAAGATTTAAAAAAAAACGAGGAAAGAAGTTGGGGGAGGCCCAACCCCTTCCTTTCTTTCTTCTGTTAACAGAACAAAGGAGACCAAACAACGGAGCGAGAGAGAGCGAAGGACGTTGGAGAGGTGCAGGGATCCGATGAGAAGAAGACCGACACCATGGGAGTGTCTGTGCGCTGCCACGAGCCTTGTACCGCCGGAGACGATGAGATCGAAGAGGGAAAGGCAAACGGGAGAGAATAGGATAAACGGGCGGAACCACCGTTGATCTCCCTAAGCCAAGCCAAGGAAGGCTTCTTCCCTATCGTGCGACGTCGTTGGCGCGAACCTTAAAAGGCGAAAATGAAGACTGAACCGATTCAGATTGTTTAGTTGAAAGATATGGACTGAATAGGTTTGAACTGGTTCAGCCAAAAAAAGAAAAGGAGAAAATTTTGGTAATGCCTAGGTTTAAGGATAAACAGGTAAGCGGTTGAATTTGACCGTTTTAATTTTTCGTAAATTTATTTAAATTTATATTAGATCAAAATTGACCCTGTTTAAATATATAATCGTGTAGAGCGACAATAGGCGACGAACGTGAGCTTGATCAAGCCTCGATCTGCGTGCCCTTACGGAATCTTGGGTAAGTGAATCTCACTTGCTACAATCTATATGATTATACGAGTTAAAAAATTAATTAATTGCGTAATTAGTGGATTAATCTCGTATAAATTTTTTTATGTTTTGGAATTGAACATTGGCTATCGTAAATAATCGTTTGAACTTTTTGAAGACGTATATGAATATTATGATCGATTTCAAATAGTAAAAGTAAGGAAACAACTTGACTGAAAATATAAATTGTTGTAACGACCCGTGACCTATAAATATTTAAAAAAAAATTGTTGAAACTTCAGCTTG
Organism: Firmiana major; assembly: GCA_033439115.1. Taxonomy (NCBI): domain Eukaryota; kingdom Viridiplantae; phylum Streptophyta; class Magnoliopsida; order Malvales; family Malvaceae; genus Firmiana; species Firmiana major. The sequence goes on from CM065900.1 coordinate 57,239,363, forward strand.
CAACTTAATCCATGTAAGACCCGAATTTAATTAAAATACGAAAATTAAATAAGAAAAGATGAGGAGTATTTGTGAAGGAAGTCGGGTTAAATTAATCCCGAACACGTGTAAGGGCAAAATGGTCAAAAGACCGAAAGCCGGTATAAATTCGATAAGAAAATTTAATTAAAAATATGGATTTAAGAAATCTTGGTCAATAAAAGTGAAATAAAATTATTTCGGATTAAATTGATCAAGATATTAATTTATTGGAATTAATCGGGATTAATCGGGATTTTTAGTTCGGAAAAATAATCCCGAAAATAATCGAAAAATATACTGAAAAGTCACTCGGGACAATATCCCGAAAATACGGGGAAATTATACCCGAAAAAGGATTAAAATAAATTAAATTAAATTAAATTAAATAAATTAGAATAAAAATAATAATTTTGTATGATATTTTGGGGTGTTTTAATATATTATAAGGAATAGTAAAACAATTAAAATAAATAAAAATAAAATTAATAAAATTAATAAAACAAAAAAAAAAGAGAGAAATTGGAAAAAAAACCATCGGGGAGAGAGAAAGAAAGAAAACAGAAACAGAAAAGCAGAGAAACGGAAGCCGTGTCGGGGGAAGAGGCCGAACGACCACCGGCGATCCCTGTCCCAGGCCGCCCACCGAAAAAGGAAGCCCGACGCCCGACGAACACGATGGTACCGGCGGTGCAGCTTACCGACGCCGGAGGAAGCCGAACGGAGGGAGAGAAGCCCGCGGGGAAAACGGAGTCGGTACCGGCGATCCACGGCAGCTGGGGGCGATCGGCGGGTACCGGTGTGACCAGGAGGAGGAGCCGGTCCTTTTGAGACCTGTATTGGCCGACGAAGCCGCCGAAATCCGCCGGATCTGGAGGAAACAGCCGCGGGGGAGAAGAGCTGATTCGCCGGCGACGGAGGCGATTCGAACCCAGCCGAGGCCCGATCTAGTGAGCCCAGACGATTGCGCGCCGATCGGCACCGGAATCGCGTTGGGAACCGGCCGGACGGCGCCGGCACGACCAAAGGGAGCCTGGACCGGCCGAACCGGACAGAACCGGACCAGACCGAACCGGCGGTCCGAACCGGGTTGAACCGGACCGGACCGGTTCAGCCAAAAAGAGGAGAAAAAGGGGAGAAAAAGGGAAAAGAAAAAAGAGAAAAAAATTGGGAAAAATTCCTGTGATGCAATCGAGCTTCGGGTAAGTCGACAAGCGGTCAAAATGACCCGATTTAAATTTGGAATATTTTATTTAATTAATTTTGGGCTGAAAACTTACCCGGAAAAATTGTGGAATTGTGTAACTCGACGATTGGAATCCACCGAGGGCTCGAGACAGCCTCAATTTACGAACTAGCATGGAATATCGGGTAAGTGACCCCTATTTACGACAATTACCTCGTATTGCGTGATATTGATTTAATTCCCGCAATTATTTGAATTAAATTATGGAAATTAGATAAATTGTCGTAAATAGTGAATTTAGTTATTCGAGAATTAGAACGAGGCCCGATAAATTATTGGTGGGCCCAATGAGCCCAATAGGCCTCGATAAGTGGGAATTTAGTGAAAAGCGGGCTTAAGGCCGATTAAGGCCCATTAAGGTGCAATCGGGCCCAATAAGGGTAAACGGGCCCAATGATTTAAATTAAGCCCAGAAAGTAATAGATACAATTAAATTGCATAATATCTGACCTGAGGAATGTTAATACGCAGTTCCGGGCATTGGATTGGGAGCATATCGGACTGCGCGACGAGATGACAATGGAAAAGAAAAAGGTCAGACTCGACGAGAATCGAGGTAAGGGAATTCTGCGGACTGCTAGAGGTAACAGTACGCAATTTTACATTCATATGCAGTCCTTTAAAACTAATTGAAGGGTCTAGAGGTCGAAAAACAATTTTAGTGCCCCGTATGGGCAAAATTACTAAAATACCCTTGCTAAGGGTAAAATTCTAAAAAATTTAAGAAAAATTGGGAGGAGCAAGAACAAGAGGTTCCTGCTCGTTCTGGAGGTATTTCAACGCATGCATGAGTAGGCTGGCTCACCTTGAAAGAAAATGCATAGCATTGCATATCTTAACTGATGTGATTTCTGTGAAAACTATTTGGAAATAACCGAGCCGCCTACATGTTTTTATTTACATGTGACGTGCTAGAGCTCAGCTCGCACGATGTTTGACTTGTGTGATGCATGCATTAGTGCTGGAGCGAGAGCTCGCACTAGAGTTTTACATGCATAGGTGCTAGAGTATAACTCGCACCAGATTTCACATGCTTTTGCGTGACACGGTGCTAGAGTCTAACTCGCACCAGATTTTATAAGATTTTCATACAATTTATATACAGAGTGCTGAGCATAGCTCGCACTAGTTTTACTGGATTTGTGGAGTAGCGCTGTCTGCCCTTGGAGTCAGCCAAAAGGCCCAACAGGCTCAATAGACCTCTTAAGTAGGGTGAGAGTGAGGGATGAGGTTGGCGACCTTGTGGAGATGTAAAGCGGGCTCTGCCAAGTTTACTTGATTTGATGAGAGTGCTGAGCATCGCTCGCACTGATTTTTAAGAGAACATACGATAAGCCGTGCTTGGAGCATCGGGTAGACTGTGTGTCACCGATTTAATAGGCTCGCACGTGCGTTTTGAGACATGGCAACGAGTATTGAGTTATGAAAACCTCTGTGGGAAGCAGGCCAATTGGGCTGGAGTACCTAGAGTGATATGGGTCCATGGAGTACGATGTACCGTGCAAGTAGCATGGAGTACGATGTACCGTGGGGTATCTTCGGATACGGTATCTTTGTGATACAGAGTATCTTCGGATACGGTATCTTTGTGATACGGGGTATCTTTGTGATACGGTATCTTCGTGATACGGGGTATCTTCGGATACGGCATCGACGGATGCGTGAGATCGGATAAGACTGACGGGTTGGATTGACCCACCTCCCGGGCAGTTCCCGATCAGGGTGAGACCTCGCACACTGGGATCCGTGAAGCTAGAGGACTCACGAGGACATATTGGCCAGTCCTGGTTATTACCGATATACAGTATTGCCTAGTCTCGTATCTTGTATATATATACGTATGTTTTCGATACCGATGCTTTTGAGAAATTCTATTTCCATGGTTTTGTGTGAGTCAGGATCACCCGAAGGAGGGGTCGAGTCCTGACTTCATTGTGAAATTTTTAAAGAGAAAGAAATGATTTAAAATAATTGCATGTTGAGTTTTCCGTGCAACTGGATTTACATAACATCACAACATCATATCATATGTTTTAAAATGTGTGGAGAAAGGGTGGTTTATGCATGGCACCACGTTCATGTAGGTAGTATGGTTACCTACTTGTTCGTAGGATTGCCTTACTGAGCTTGATGTGCTCACCCCTTTCATTTTCTCCCACAGATGATCTCCAGTTGAAGTTAAGGCGACTCAGTACTGCATTCCGAAAATCCGCTGCTGCCCATCAACATAAGGTATATACACTTGTACTTATTGTATCTACATAAGCATAGCACAGTAACATGTTTGTAAGTCAACTTTAGGGGATGTATAAATAATATAACAACTATAAATGACTGGAGAAGAAATAAGTACTGGGGTAGATGTATGGTGGGACTGGCATTGACGCACAGCCCAATTAGTAGTGGAGTGTTGGTCACGATTCGAGGACAGGTAAGAATTATTTAAGTAAATAATAAAATGCGAAAAATTCACTCTGATTTTTGGATAGTTGGGTCGTGACAATTATTTTGGTATCAGCGCATAATTGGTCTGATGTGTGTCAGTGTCAGAAGTTAGGAAATTACATCCCCGTGTTACTGTGCTTAGTTAGATACAATAGTGTATATCGAGATGGGCTTGACTAAGAAATGGTTGAGAATGCAGGAATGCTTAACATGAGTCGCGAAAAATGAGATAGTGCACGAGGCAGAGGTCGTAGAGGTAGACCTGAGTCTGCTAAGTCGTGCTGAGTTTGACTTATGAGAACCAGTGTGAAATTGAAATGGAGGCTAATGTTGAAAATGCCTCACAGAGTCCGACAGAGTGATCGGACAGTATTGAGACACGCTTCGCGAGATTGGAGCGGAGTGTGGAGATTACTTGAGGAGCAAATTGCTCAGATCATGTATGAGATCAGAGGGCGCAGCGGAACAGTGGTGGAAACCCGCTCGACCCATCTTAAGAGTTGAGATGAGAAATATCTTGGACATATTCCGGTGACAGGATATCCCGGACATGATTTAAAGGACATTTCAGATTAAAGTCCTTATTCTGACCCAGAGGATTTGATTGATTGACGAGTAGGGGGACTCGATTATATTCTGGGTAGATATTACCTCGACACTATGAACAAGTGACAGTCGAGATGTCTAAAAGTTCATGAAAGGGCTCGACTTTTCAATTAGAGTCTGATTGGCCCGTGAGATATTACCTATACCGAGGCAGTGCACAGATTTACAGTTGGGTAAATAAAAACACGAATTGCACGCCTCTGTGATTGAGAAAGGTAATGAGGGCTGAAATAGAGACATAAAAGAGAATCGAGAAATGACAAAGATGTTGAATGAGAAAAATGGAAATTGGTAAGAGATTAGATTTGACGAGTTATGGAGTAAGATAATTGGTAAGACCCCAGTGTATCTAATTTTGGCACTCTTGAGGGGTATTGTGATTGGAGGACCCTGACCTGCTACGAAGCAGAGTAGCAGTGTCATTACTGTGGAATGTGTGGTAGATACCACAGAAGGAAGGTTTATACCTACACGGTATTGATGGAAATAGCCGTTAAGTGTGGTAAAGACGGACCATTGATTTGATTTGCACAGAGTTTGGCGAGATCGTCCCACAGGAAAGTAAAGAGACAGAGAGGAAAACTTCGTTGGTATAGCTGCAATGAAAAGGGAAGCCGTAGCCAAAAAAAAAAAAAAAAAAGGAAAGTAGGCTGTTGGACGAAGGCGAGAGGATGTCTTGGACCAGGACACTGTTGATGTTTCATGGATGTGGTGTAAGATACCACACTTATTATGAATAATAACGAAGTACATATGTTCATTGATCCTGGTGCCACACATTTATTCATACCACCTTCATTCGAATATAAGTGAGTAAAAGGCATGAATGCCTACATCATTGGACGATACTGATAAATGAGTACCCCAATAGAGGAGGATTAATTAACGGAATATAGATATAGAGGTTTTAAGTGACAAAAAGGGGTGCGACAGTTGAAATTTAAGGAGTAAAGGGATTGTACTCACAGAATGAATAAAGACAAGAGTTTCATTATAATTGATACACTAAGGAGAAAATCTTCGAGATAAGATAGATCCTAAAGACAAGATGTATTGGAGTAAGAGATGTATGCTAGGTAAGAACATCCTTACGATATGAAGTAATTGGGATTAAGCAATTAGTAAGGAATATAAATTATAACCAAGGACAAATATGGGTATAACCATAACCAGTAGTTGTGGTTAAGTCTGAAGGCTAATAAAGGTATTTCAAAATACCTCCCCGCCTGAAGACTTGACAGCGTCTAGATATATATATATATATTTATCCTATAACGTGAAATCGATCGGCGTAAGAAATACCGTTAGCATTAGGATACCCTTACTAAGACGATAAAGAATTATAAAATTCGACAAATCATAAAGATTAACATAATAAAATTTAACAAGAGCCGTTAAGATAAGAAAAGGAAATGACGCAGGTTAGCACCTGAAAACGTAAGCGATTTCGAAGGATCTTGTACGCTTATGCATAGATAAGTCAAGGATTATATCGATTTGTAATCAGCAGTATCGATGATATGTTGGGTGTAGTTAAAGTCTAGGGCAGATTGTAAGCAATAATTGGAAGATGACTTTTACAGATGGATTGCTGCGAGTTCTAAGAGGATATACCTTATTGACACGTTTAACTAAGAAACGTGGTCTTGAATAAGATGATAAATAAGATGATTGATGTGACGTGAATTTGGCGTGATGAAGTATGAACTGACCACCGTGATTAATTTCACCATACCCAACAGCTCAAGAGGTTCTCAGTGAGTATGAATACCTCGAAATAATGAATGAGCTATGTATTGATGTATAATGGGAAGATACCCATGATTTAAAACTGGCAACAGTATTTGTACCGAGGATATGGTACTATTATGTACAGGGTGAGAAATTGTGGATATGCACTGATCATAAAGCCCGAGTATCTGTTTTTACAGAAAGGCGAATATGAGAATACATAGTGGGTTAGAGCTTCTGAGAGGTTTTGATTGTGAAAAAAATTGTACCACCCAGGAAAGGCTAATGTGATGGCTGATGCCTCGAGTAGAAAGAGCCTCGGGATGGTACCACATATGATGGTCAGGGAGCGTGAGCTGCTAGATGCAGTTGTGAGCCTCAGTATAGATGTGATCCCTTCTGATGATGACAGTGATTGGTATGACTATGTGACGGCTAGCCTGATGACTAGTACCGGATGAGAGTGCCCGGATTTGCAAGGCTTAGCGTGATGATCGACCGGATGTCGATAGTTTGGGTCTGATTCAGAAGGGTACAGTGATAGAGTTCACAGTGGGTGATGATGAGTTGTTGAGGATTCAGAGACAGTATAAGTGCTCCCCAGGACCACAGTTGATGAGATAGTGATATTGTCAGAAGCTCACTCTTCGGGATATACAGTGCATACGGAAGGTAATAATAATATATTAAAAATCTTGAAAAGGGTATGGGTGGTCAAATATAAAAAGAGACATGATAGAGATTGTGAAAAAGTGCCTAGTGTGTCAACAGAGTAAGGTAGAGTATTAAAAGTCTGCAGAGTTATTGCAGCACCTACCTATATCGACACGGCACGAAAAACGAGAGTAAGTCTCCATGAATGTCGTGATGGGTTATAGGGGACCCAGATAAATCAGGAGACTAGTTGGATGGTAGTCGATAGAGTGACTAAGTCCACCCACCTTCTAGTTATGAACTCCCCAGATACTCAGAGTGTGTATGAGGATTTATGTGTAAGGCAGTTTGTGGAACATTATGTAACGTTCCAGTGAGCATGGTATCATATAGGGATTCCCGCTTCACCTTCTACTTCAGAGAATATTTTTAGGAAGCTATGGGAACCCGACTGAGTATTAGCACAGCTTTCCCTCCTCAGACAGATGACCAGTCAGAGAGGACTGTATAAGTTCTGGAGGATCCGATGAAAGCTTGTGCCATTGATCTTATAAGCTCCTGGAATGATCAGTTGATTTCTAATTGAAGTTGTCAATAACGATAGTTGGCAGTTGAGTATCGGGATAATAAGATATGAGGCAGTGTATGGCTGTAGGGGTTGTTCCCCAAATTGGATAAGAAAAAGTGGGTGACAGATAGAATCATTCTGATTTTGGATAATAAGTCTCTGAGGATGTTTATTTAAGGTTGAGAGATTGGACAAGTGGGAGATAAGACCTGTAGGTTGTGGTTATCACTTGAATAAACAGGCACCCACAATGTGTCCCACTTTTGATGCTTCGGCAATACTATCCAGATCCAGCAGAGGTGACAGGATATGAACTCCAAAAGTTCAATTTAATGAAAATACAAGTATATTGAAGAAGTTGATTAAGGCATTAAACAGGAAAGAGAAAGTATTGGGGTTTAAGATAATCTCCCTAATTAAAGTCCTTTGGTAGTAATACACTCCGGAGAAGGTCACATAAGAATTTAAGAGCATGATACGATTGACGTACCCGGAGTTGTATATGGACTCATATGAATTGGTTCTAATTTGGAGGACCAAATTCCTTAAGTGGGGGAGAATTGTAAGACCCGAATTTAATTAAAATACGAAAATTAAATAAGAAAAGATGAGGAGTATTTGTGAAGGAAGTCGGGTTAAATTAATCCCGAACACGTGTAAGGGCAAAATGGTCAAAAGATCGAAAGCCGGTATAAATTCGATAAGGAAATTTAATTAAAAATATGGATTTAAGAAATCTTGGTCAATAAAAGTGAAATAAAATTATTTCGGATTAAATTGATCAAGATATTAATTTATTGGAATTAATCGGGATTAATCGGGATTTTTAGTTCGGAAAAATAATCCCGAAAATAATCGAAAAATATACTGAAAAGTCACTCGGGACAATATCCCGAAAATACGGGGAAATTATACCCGAAAAAGGATTAAAATAAATTAAATTAAATTAAATTAAATAAATTAGAATAAAAATAATAATTTTGTATGATATTTTGGGGTGTTTTAATATATTATAAGGAATAGTAAAACAATTAAAATAAATAAAAATAAAATTAATAAAATTAATAAAACAAAAAAAAAAGAGAGAAATTGGAAAAAAAACCATCGGGGAGAGAGAAAGAAAGAAAACAGAAACAGAAAAGCAGAGAAACGGAAGCCGTGTCGGGGGAAGAGGCCGAACGACCACCGGCGATCCCTGTCCCAGGCCGCCCACCGAAAAAGGAAGCCCGACGCCCGACGAACACGATGGTACCGGCGGTGCAGCTTACCGACGCCGGAGGAAGCCGAACGGAGGGAGAGAAGCCCGCGGGGAAAACGGAGTCGGTACCGGCGATCCACGGCAGCTGGGGGCGATCGGCGGGTACCGGTGTGACCAGGAGGAGGAGCCGGTCCTTTTGAGACCGGTATTGGCCGACGAAGCCGCCGGAATCCGCCGGATCGGGAGGAAACAGCCGCGGGGGAGAAGAGCTGATTCGCCGGCGACGGAGGCGATTCGAACCCAGCCGAGGCCCGATCTAGTGAGCCCAGACGATTGCGCGCCGATCGGCACCGGAATCGCGTTGGGAACCGGCCGGACGGCGCCGGCACGACCAAAGGGAGCCTGGACCGGCCGAACCGGACAGAACCGGACCAGACCGAACCGGCGGTCCAAACCGGGTTGAACCGGACCGGACCGGTTCAGCCAAAAAGAGGAGAAAAAGGGGAGAAAAAGGGAAAAGGAAAAAGAGAAAAAAATTGGGGAAAATTCCTGTGATGCAATCGAGCTTCGGGTAAGTCGACAAGCGGTCAAAATGACCCGATTTAAATTTGGAATATTTTATTTAATTAATTTTGGGCTGAAAACTTACCCGGAAAAATTGTGGAATTGTGTAGCTCGACGATTGGAATCCACCGAGGGCTTGAGACAGCCTCAATTTACGGACTAGCATGGAATATCGGGTAAGTGACCCCTATTTACGATAATTACCTCGTATTGCGTGATATTGATTTAATTCCCGCAATTATTTGAATTAAATTATGGAAATTAGATAAATTATCGTAAATAGTGAATTTAGTTATTCGAGAATTAGAACGAGGCCCGATAAATTATTGGTGGGCCCAATGAGCCCAATAGGCCTCGATAAGTGGGAATTTAGTGAAAAGCGGGCTTAAGGCCGATTAAGGCCCATTAAGGTGCAATCGGGCCCAATAAGGGTAAACGGGCCCAATGATTTAAATTAAGCCCAGAAAGTAATAGATACAATTAAATTGCATAATATCTGACCTGAGGAATGTTAATACGCAGTTCCGGGCATTGGATTGGGAGCATATCGGACTGCGCGACGAGATGACAATGGAAAAGAAAAAGGTCAGACTCGACGAGAATCGAGGTAAGGGAATTCTGCGTACTGCTAGAGGTAACAGTACGCAATTTTACATTCATATGCAGTCCTTTAAAACTAATTGAAGGGTCTAGAGGTCGAAAAATAATTTTAGTGCCCCGTATGGGCAAAATTACTAAAATACCCTTGCTAAGGGTAAAATTCTAAAAAATTTAGGAAAAATTGGGAGGAGCAAGAACAAGAGGTTCCTGCTCGTTCTGGAGGTATTTCAACGCATGCATGAGTAGGCTGGCTCACCTTGAAAGAAAATGCATAGCATTGCATATCTTAACTGATGTGATTTCTGTGAAAACTATTTGGAAATAACCGAGCCGCCTACATGTTTTTATTTACATGTGACGTGCTAGAGCTCAGCTCGCACGATGTTTGACTTGTGTGATGCATGCATTAGTGCTGGAGCGAGAGCTCGCACTAGAGTTTTACATGCATAGGTGCTAGAGTATAACTCGCACCAGATTTCACATGCTTTTGCGTGACACGGTGCTAGAGTCTAACTCGCACCAGATTTTATAAGATTTTCATACAATTTATATACAGAGTGCTGAGCATAGCTCGCACTAGTTTTACTGGATTTGTGGAGTAGCGCTGTCTGCCCTTGGAGTCAGCCAAAAGGCCCAACAGGCTCAATAGACCTCTTAAGTAGGGTGAGAGTGAGGGATGAGGTTGGCGGCCTTGTGGAGATGTAAAGCGGGCTCTGCCAAGTTTACTTGATTTGATGAGAGTGCTGAGCATCGCTCGCACTGATTTTTAAGAGAACATACGATAAGCCGTGCTTGGAGCATCGGGTAGACTGTGTGTCACCGATTTAATAGGCTCGCACGTGCGTTTTGAGACATGGCAACGAGTATTGAGTTATGAAAACCTCTGTGGGAAGCAGGCCAATTGGGCTGGAGTACCTAGAGTGATATGGGTCCATGGAGTACGATGTACCGTGCAAGTAGCATGGAGTACGATGTACCGTGGGGTATCTTCGGATACGGTATCTTTGTGATACAGAGTATCTTCGGATACGGTATCTTTGTGATACGGGGTATCTTTGTGATACGGTATCTTCGTGATACGGGGTATCTTCGGATACGGCATCGACGGATGCGTGAGATCGGATAAGACTGACGGGTTGGATTGACCCACCTCCCGGGCAGTTCCCGATCAGGGTGAGACCTCGCACACTGGGATCCGTGAAGCTAGAGGACTCACGAGGACATATTGGCCAGTCCTGGTTATTACCGATATACAGTATTGCCTAGTCTCGTATCTTGTATATATATACGTATGTTTTCGATACCGATGCTTTTGAGAAATTCTATTTCCATGGTTTTGTGTGAGTCAGGATCACCCGAAGGAGGGGTCGAGTCCTGACTTCATTGTGAAATTTTTAAAGAGAAAGAAATGATTTAAAATAATTGCATGTTGAGTTTTCCGTGCAACTGGATTTACATAACATCACAACATCATATCATATGTTTTAAAATGTGTGGAGAAAGGGTGGTTTATGCATGGCACCACGTTCATGTAGGTAGTATGGTTACCTACTTGTTCGTAGGATTGCCTTACTGAGCTTGATGTGCTCACCCCTTTCATTTTCTCCCACAGATGATCTCCAGTTGAAGTTGAGGCGACTCAGTACTGCATTCCGGAAATCCGCTGCTGCCCATCAACATAAGGTATATACACTTGTACTTATTGTATCTACATAAGCATAGCACAGTAACATGTTTGTAAGTCAACTTTAGGGGATGTATAAATAATATAACAACTATAAATGACTGGAGAAGAAATAAGTACTGGGGTAGATGTATGGTGGGACTGGCATTGACGCACAGCCCAATTAGTAGTGGAGTGTTGGTCACGATTCGAGGACAGGTAAGAATTATTTAAGTAAATAATAAAATGCGAAAAATTCACTCTGATTTTTGGATAGTTGGGTCGTGACAATCCATTTATTCACTTAGGTTGTATTCTTGTTTAGTGTCAATTCATTTTCTTACTTCTTTATCCGTAATTATAATTGAGTTTCACATTTGGATTTATATGGCCGATAGAAATTTTGGCAGCATAACAGCATATATATAAGCCTACCTACCTGAAAAGTTTCTCACAATATCAACCCTAGCTATCCACAACTATCAGACATGCTTCCCAAGTCATATCATCAAATCATTCTACATATTCTAAAACACGTCTAGTTACTCCCAAAAATCAATCCTTAAAAATATTTCATTTATCCCTATACAGATTACATCCCGACAAATTACTTTCAATAAATGTCTGTGCATACTACTGGTCTGGTAAAGAGATAGAAATGTATACCCACGCATGTACAAAAGGTAGCCTGGGGAAACTCGTATCCGCCAGCCTACGTCGTCTACGCAGCAATCATCAACTTCACTGCACACATCTGTGAGGTGAAGGGGTGAGCTTTCGGGGAAAAGCCCAGTAAGAAATGCATTTAAAATGATCATAGTGTTTTAAAACATACAAAGTACATAATAATACCAAAAGGTGGCATTTCTTTACAAATATTGCATCACTTTCAAAACGCATATCACAGAAAACACATTTAATAGAGATTGTTTCAAAATAAGAAAACCTTAGTAGACTGATCAGAATCTTTCATGATACACAGAACTTCAAAAACATAGCTGAGCATAAAGTATGTATCGAAAGATCAAATATCCTAAACAAAAACCATATCGAATAGAAATCATAACCTTTTAGATCATACAGGACTTCAAGAGCATTGCTGAGTATAAAACATATTTCGAAACATCAACATCTTAAAACAGAGATCATGTCAAATGGAAATCAGAACCTTTTAGTTCATACAGAAATTCAAAAGCATTGTTGAATGTAAATCACATATCAAAGAATTAAATCTTAAAACAGAGTTCGTTTCGGATGAAGACTATGCTAGCTCATGTAATCGTCATGCAGAAATAACATATTCATCCTCCGTAGAGGGAATTCAGAACCTATGGCCATGGTATGGTTGTAGACGTGATCAGGGTCGTACAGCAAAACATACGTACCTGGGCCCTTTGGCTACCTCACCTCACTTAAGAGGTCTTTCTGGCTAGCTAGGCCTTTTTTTGCTACCTCACCCCACTTAAGAGGTCTTTCTGGTTAGCTGGCCTTTTGGCTATCTCACCCCACTTAAGAGGTCTTTCTGGCTAGCCTCATCTCCGGTGGCAATCATACACACCTGGGTCTACCTCACCCCACTTAAGAGGTCTTTCTGGCTAGCCTCATCCCAGGTAGCAAACATATACGCCACAAAGGCGAGCATGACAATTATGCATTGACCGTGTAACATTTGCATCTGTAGGACCCAAGAGGTGACCCCCCACAGTCACACGGACTTGTGTGGCACTTTGCTCCCACAAAACCCCACGATCGCATATAATTAAGCATTGCCTTTGTCTCAAAACAGAGTTTTCAAAATATTTCTTGGGCTTTATAAGCCTTGTGAGGGTCTGGGCCTTTTGACTACCTCACCCCACTTAAGAGGTCTTTCTAGCTAGTCTCATCCCAAGTGGGCCTCACTCACATATTAAAGATTCATAAACCGAATTTCAAATCAACTCTCTTTTGCAGTTGAAAACTCTCTCATAAAACAGAGAAACTGTGCTCATATAACAAATTCAATTTCTCGCAAAATTATGTAACAAGTTCATGCATAAGTTAAAATCATATCATTTCGTTCAAGAAACAAAATCAGAATACATGCTCACAAATTTGAAGACATACTCAAAACTCATGTATTTAAATTCATAAATCTTTCTTTCAGTTTCAAAAACATGACAAGATAAAGCTGGGCTCAATAAAAGTTGGGTTTGGTTTTGTTTAAATGTTAACTTGGATTAAAAAACGAATGCTTGGTATAAATTCTGATCATTTACTAAAATATTGCGTAACTCAAATATTTTCATAAATCCAAATTTGAGGGAAATGAGGATACTATTACCATTTTAAATTACACCCCTTACCTCGTTCACCTAATAGTAGCAAAATTCTATCGGGTCTCGAAAATGCCTCGATAAGCATGTCGAGTTCCCGAGCTGTTCAAAAACAACTTCAATCATCACGTATAGGTCATTATTATTCAAACATATTCAAATATACATTTACTTTTCTAAAAATAACCATTTTTGACCTTTTCGTCAACTTTGTTCCTTTTCTCGTTCCTGCCGATTTAAGCTCCGATTTAAGCCATTTTTACAAATTTACTATCCTAATTCCAAATCCATCATCAAAATAGCCTAAATATAACTTCCACATATTCCATTCCTACTCATAAACATCCATATTATCGAAACTTACACTTTTCGATTTTACCGAGCTTTAAACCGGTCTCTTAATATTTTTCTCTAACATTTATTCACTTAATACAATCTTCATACACCTTACTACACATTACCCTTGCTGGCCGAATCCTTAAACAGCCCCAAAAATTCATTCCTTCATTTTCTTTTAACATCATCATCATCCAAAGAAATTTCTAGCATTAACACTATTCATCATCTTCATCTTCCATCATTTATTTTTATTTTTATTCCACTCAAAACATTCCAAAATTTCTTATAATCTATTTATAGCAGAAAAGCATCCATTATACAACTCACATTTGCCCCAAAACATATTAAAATCCAACCACATTACATCAAAATCCCAAAGAATTCACTTACCCAAACAGGACAGTTTTCTATCCAGGACTTCACTTCGACTTTTCCCTTCCCAAATGAGCTCGGTTTTTGCTGGATTTTTTATATGTTGTCAAGAGTCGAGTGGGGAAGATTTTTTACTCTAATGATTATTTCTTATTTCTTCCTGGAAGGGCCCCGAAAAAATTTCACAATCTCGGTGAACAGTATAACTTACTGGAATGAAGAAGAGAGGAAGAAGTGGTTGGTTCTCTCGAGCTGGTTGGGAAAATTGAGTGATTCTAGAGGCATTGGTTATCTGACTTAATGAACTTATGATCTGGAGCATATGGGAGGCGTTGGATGAGAGGAAGGTAATCAAATCCAAGGATTCTTATGAGTGGTCTGCTGACTCGGGCTGGCAGATTTCATGCCCTGTTTTGTAAATTCCCAAAAAAATATTTCTAGTCCAATTTCTCCCAAATTTTCACTTCTCTAATATTATATCATGTCTCTAGTATCTCCCATAAAAATTTGGTGGTCGCTTATTTAATAAATGTTTCCAAAATCGAGCCCTTTTCCTTGATTCCGTAAAAACCGAGCTAAACGGTTTAAGCTCACTAACTCACTTTAAAAATTCATTTAAATACCTAAACCTCCATATTTCCACTTGATTTAATTTTTCCAAGTTAATTTCACCTTATACTATCTTCCCATGGTCTTATAATAATTTTCTTGAATTTCTATAATTTATTCCGATTTATTTTCTTAACTAGGCTCATTTTCCCGGTTTAATACAAAACCCGAGTTTTACTAACCTTTTTCACTTCCAATGACTTAGTATTCACTCCTAGACATCATTTCAAGTATAACCATATAATTCTTAATATAATCTCGAGCTTAGGTCCTTACCTCCAATTGTGACCCATCGGGCCCCACGCTACTAATCCAAGTGCCTTGATCTTAGTTGGGCCTACATAGCATTATTTTGAGTTTTCTTAGTCACTTTTAAGCTCTTTAATCACAATTATAGTGAGAAGATCTAGGTTTCACAATTTCTTTTTGCATTGTAAGCTAGGTATTAAGCAATTGTTACCCGGTCTTATTGCATAAATTTTTTAAATTTTTCAATATTTCAAATTAATACCTTTGTGCTATCAAAAATGTGATTTCGACTCGTTTTGACACGTTTCGAACCTCGCGATGATTTTTACATATTAAAATCATTGCATGGCATTTTGTGAAAGATTTAACAGCTTGTACAAATTTTATCTATATAATCTTATTCGAAATAGTTTTGGACTAATTGAAGCTTATAGCTTATTTGGCTTATGCATAGTTTTCGGATTTAAGTATAAACTACTTTTCGTCTCGATTTAGATATGACTTTTGGATATGTAATTTTCGAATGTGTATCGTTTATGAGCGTCCTAGATGGGTTATTACCCGATAGAGTATATGGAGACTTTTAGATCTGTGAACATAAGTAACACCTTAGTCTCTGAGGTAGTTCGGCTCATTGATAACTACAATGGGAAAGTCTTTATCGGAATATAATTATGGATGTCACTTATATTTGTATAATCTAATTATCGAATTTTATGAATAAGATATTGAACTATATGGTTTCAAAATCGTTCTCGGACGTATGAGCATGATACGAACTAATTGTTTTGATTCAAAACAGCATCGAACAGATTAAATTGAGTTATAAGGCAAGAAATAAATTACGTTTAAGGATCCTAAGTGATATAAGTATGTGAAAATATTGGCGGTAAGATTATTGGGAAAGATATGTTCTTGTACGAACCTTATTTTCAATTAAAAATTTCATCTCAAAGCATGTTATGATTTTGTGAAATTTAGAAAGCTTGCTTGGTTTTTGTGTAATTTTATAACCTTTATTTAATTGTGGATCAGGTATGTAATGTGTGATTTTCTAAGACATAATTTTCATAAGCTTTTGTATAAATAAATTTGAAAATGATTTCAGTATAATAAGAAGTATGTTTTGAGACTAATAGCACTAAAGCATGCGAGTTAGGGTAAACGTGGGGATCAATTTAAAGGGAACCAAGGGAATACTAGCCGACGACTTATGAACGAGTTGGGTCTTGACTCTATCATGCATACTTCTATGTATCTGTCATGTCGCCTTCGTGCCAGTATGTTTTTCCGCCTGTGTGGCGTTTATGTGATGTTGTACGACTTGGGCCCATTCTACAGCCCCTCATTGCCAAGGGTATTTTGTTCCCTCTTCGAAGGATGCCCTCCTTTGAGTATGATATGATATTCTTTTCCCTCTTCGTAGGATGCCCTTTTTTGAGGATGATATGGTTATTACCCACATGACAGTGATAATGATTGCCTAGTTTCCACATTATCTTTTTCAGTACGATGTGATTTTTATGTATGTATAGTTATGTTTCAATTTTGTTATGATTTGATTTTAGCTTATACATAGTTGGCAATTTTAGGCCAACTAATAGGTCATAATAGTTATCAGTGATCATGTATTGCAGAATTCTGATATTTTACCGATCACAGATTACAACAGTAATTATATGAAATATGTTTCGAATTTTGGAATATGCTCTGAAAAGTGTTTTCAAATGTGAAATATATTTTGAAACATGAAAATTGTTTTGAAGTAAGTAATATTTTTTCGAAAATGTTTATGAAACATGAGTATGATTCACAGAACATATCCTAAAGATATAAAATAAATATGTTATTGCTCCCACTAACGGGGATGATAATAGTTAGTAATGGAGTCCAACTAAATAGTCAGTAGTGTCTCTGCTAACAGAATTGAATAGTTAGTAAAGATAGTGTGAAATATATTTCAAAGTGGTAAAAATATATTATGGAATAAGAACTATGTTTTGAACTGTCACGACCCTTTTTCATTCCCTTTTACCGAAAATCTCAATAAATTTTTCGTATTTTACTGTTACCTTACCCGATCGTGAACAACTCACCACATACAGTTGGGCTGTGAGTCAATAATAACCACCACTTATCATTCATTCACAATTTAATGAAACGATGTCATACATCCGAAGTTAATCGTTTACTTATACAAAATATGACTACTGACATCTACATCCCCTATAATTACAACTCGAAAGACTACTGTGCTTTTACATTGTTTAGATACAAAAAGAATCCCGTGTATATACCTTTCGGTGATGGAAGCAGCAGATGTCCAAAAACACAATGCCTTAGTCCTCACTAAGCTACTACGCACGCTCTGTAGGAGGGGGGAAATAGAGAGGGATAAGCAACCACACGCTCAGTAAGGCAATAATGCAAGCATGGTAGATAACTACTCTATCTACATGCTGATAGTGTTACGCATAAATCGTTTATAGTAGGAGTATGAGGAAGTAAAACTATGCCATGTGAGTATACATATATATATATCATGTATCAAAATCATGTACATTGACATATAAAACATGGTAAAAACATCATGTATAAATCATTTCATACTCGATCTCATTTAAATTCATAAAAAGGGCAATTCATTAAGAAACCTCCTTTTTAAACCCACATCATAAAGCTCTTTCTCAAACACATACAATCCCATCACAACCCATTTTCTCAATCACAAACATCATCATCATTTCACAAATCAAGTCTACAAGGCTCGACCCCTCCCTCGAGTCTACCCTGGACAATCACAATCACACTTATAGATTAAAATCATGTGGTAGTAAGTAAATCAAGCAAGGAGACAGGTCATTATATCTCAACTGACTATGTTGGCCAACTGTCACATATCATCCCAGACCACATGGATCCCGATGTGCTGGGTATCATGCTGGCACGAAGGTGGGTTAGTTCTCCGCCAGACTTTCTCAAATCAAGTAATCACCACGCGGTACATCATACTCCATGCGATATAAACGGTACATCCTACTCTGCGGACCCATAACATGGTTGGGGGTGCCTGCCGTAGGTCTTATCTACCCCATACTAAGTGTAACCTCTATAGTCTCAAGTGCACGTGGGAGTACTCTCAATACCAGGTCCTAGCCCCTCAGGGCCTTGCTCGCCCTTGTTGGGTTCCCTGATTCAGGTCCTAGCCCCTCACCCCACTCAAGAGGTCTGTTAGGCCTGTTGGGTTCCCTGAATGGATTATGTCAGGTCCTAGCCCCTCACCCTCACCCCATTCAAGAGGTCTGTTAGGCCTGTTGGGTTCCCTGAACACCAATCTGTATCTCTCACCACGGCCTCATACATACTACAGTGTGAAAACCAGCGCGAGCTATGCTCTAGCGCGAATTCATGCATCATAATAAATCACTTCGTACGAGCAACGGGTTTAGCACTTCGTACGAGGCTCTAGCGCGATTTATATCATACAAATATGATGGGTGGCTCATACACAATCAGACAATCCCTGCAACCGGGTTTAGCACTTCACAAATGCTTTTTCCACAACATCAATAAAACACTAGTCGGCCCATCTACAAGCTTGCTTAAAACAAAGCCATTTCATTTTGAAAAACATCAAAACATTAGATTTATGCAATTATTAGCCTTACTATCCCATTTCATATAATCCACTTCAAAACCAAAATCATGTATATACTTATCATCATTCATGAATACCATCAATCATTTACTTGAGCAACCATGCATTTCATAAAACACCCAATATTCACCCACAAGTTCAAAGTATGAGCAGCTATCTCTATATACTCACAAAATTCCCTTACCTGGAATCGCGACGCGTGATTCCACTTCCTTAAAGCTGCTTACTCGTACATCTCGATTTGTTTCCAACGGACTCTTTGAAACTGCACATAAACGAAATTTTGAATCGTTTTAGCCCATTATAATCTAACCTTTACGTTTACTATAGTCGATTCGACCTATAGTCTCTATTAACGCTTGTAAGGCCTCGCTTTATTATTCCACTTATAACTCGAGTAGATGGATTCTCTTAGGCCTCTTAACTTATTCTAAATCGATATTAGGCTCGTGGTTCATAAACTTCCCCACTATGGCCTTTCATCAAGCCTTACTTATACTCATCCTCGTAAATTCACTAAACTCACTTTCTAGCTTCATTTACGCATTTCATATCATTTACATTACTCCAATAGCTACTCTAGCATACCCATAATTCATCAACTCATTTGACTTTCACTTTCTCACAATAGGTTCAATCCATTTTCTAGGTTACATTAGTTTCTAACAAAACCTAGGTGTTTCCAACCATCCATACTTATGCCAAACCACTCCAAAATCATTTAAATAGACAATGTGCCAAAGTTGGAGTGTTAGAATCTTACCAAATCCAATTTCTCTTCTTGCTTCAAATGTCAATGCCCTTAGCTCCTTCAAGACCAATAATGGGATTTTGGGTTCTAACTATGTTGTTCTCTTCCTCAAGATGAACAACTTAGTGTCTAATGGCCTCCCCTCAAACCTTACTGGAAATGGCT
This sequence comes from Firmiana major, assembly GCA_033439115.1. NCBI lineage: Eukaryota > Viridiplantae > Streptophyta > Magnoliopsida > Malvales > Malvaceae > Firmiana > Firmiana major. The sequence goes on from CM065900.1 coordinate 57,259,111, forward strand.
GATTTTAGAGAGAGAAAGTTAGGTTTTGGGGTTGAAAATGGTGGGTTGATGTTTTTTCCTAAAATTTTTAGATTTTCAGATTTTCAGATTTTCAGTACTCCTTTTATAGAAATAGCTTGAGGAGATCGATCTCCACTAGGAGGAGATCGATCTGGTCCCCTTAAATCCCTCTTTTTCATGTCATTTTAAGCATGAGATCGATCTGTCGAAGCCTGAGATCGATCTGTTCCCAAACAGAGAGCTAAGGAGATCGATCTGTATGCTTGAGGATCGATCTTTTCATTACAGAATGGTTAGGAGATCGATCTGACCCCATTGGAGATCGATATACTCTATTCCATTGCCCAAATAATCATTCTAGCTCTTCCAGATCGATCTCTCATCCTATGAGATCGATCTGGCCTTCATACTTTCCAGATTTTCTGCAGTTTTTCTGCAGCAACTCACACCAAACATCCTTAATCTGCTACCATAGTCATTTTCTCATCTATCCACCTTTATGACTTGGAAATGGCATTCATTCATACCTTATACACATTGAAACTTGTGTGCATTACTTGTACATCCAAAAGTATCACATTCCAAACTAAATGGAAGCATAACTTCATTCCATTTTACCACACTACTCATTTTGAGTTCCAATCACATTCATCACTTATAAGAACTCATTTCTTCATATTCATACTCAATGAAACTTGTATGTACATTACAAATCATATTACACATATGTACATTGAATCCATGGACTTACATCAATTATACTTTACGTTACAAGTCCATTCACATTTATTTGATCCAATTACACACATTACAACTATACATGTACGGGGTCTCACATTCCCCCTCCTTCATGGAATTTGGTCCTCCAAATTAGAACCAAGTCACTCTTTAAAAAGTCGGGGGTACTTCTCTCGTATCAAGTTCTCCAATTCCCATGTGGCCTCTTCCGTCGTGTGATGTTACCAAAGAACTTTCACCAAGGGAATTATCTTATTCCATAGCACCTTCTCTTTTCTGTCCAATATCTGAACCGACTTCTCTACATATGTCATACTCTCATTGAGCTCCAACGGCTCATATCTTATCACGTTTGCCGGGTTCGGGTGATACTTCTGAAGCATAGAGACGTGGAAGACGTTGTGGACATTTGCCAAGTTCGGTGGCAATGCCAACCTATACACCTTATCTCCCACTCTTTCCAAAATCTAGAAGGGTCCGATATATCTAGGGCTCAACTTGCCCTTCTTACCAAATCTCATAATACCTTTCGATGGTGAAACTCTCAGAAATACCGACTCACCCTCATCAAACTCTAGTGGTCTCCGTCTCTTGTCAGCATAACTCTTTTGTCAGCTCTGAGCTATCCGTAATGTCTCACATATCAACTGGACATCCTCAGATGCCTACTGCACTAAGTTCGAAGCAAAAATCTGTCTATCACCAACCTCTTCCCATCCAATAGGGGAACGGCATCTACGCCCATACAGTGCCTCATAGGGTGCCATCCCGATACTTGCATGATAGCTATTATTATAGGCAAACTCGGCTAACTGCATGTGGTCATCCCAGAAGCCTCTAAAATCCAGCACACACGCTCTCAACATATCCTCGAGGGTCTATATAGTCCTCTTTGACTGCCCATCTGTCTGAGGATGAAAAGCGGTGCTAAAACTCAATCGGGTCCCCAACGCTTCCTGAAAATGTTCCCAGAAATGGGAAGTGAAGCGGGCATCCCTATCAGAAACAACGCTCACCGGTACACCATGTAGTCGTACTATCTCTCGAATATACAGGTTCACCAACTGACTCAAAGTATCGGTAGCTCTCATAGCTAAGAAATGGGAGGACTTAGTCAATTGGTCCACAATAACAAATACCATATTTTGAGAAATCGACACTTAAGCTCTTCAAAACTCCTCTCACATGCCTCATCCCATACAAACTTAACATCTTTTCGAGTGAGGCGTGTCAATAGAGCAGCTAGTCTGGAGAAACCCTCTACAAATCTCCGATAATATCCTGCCAATCCCAAAAAACTTCTGATCTCAGTTACTATCTTGGGTTGTTCCCACTATACAACTGTCTTTATCTTGGATGGATCCACTGATACCCTATCCTTCGACACAATATGGCCCAGAAATGAGATCTGCTCCAACCAAAAGTTACACTTGCTTAGTTTGGCATATAATTTTCTCTCTCGGAGGGTCTGCAGAACTATCCTCAAATGCTCCTCATGATTTTCCCTGGACTTGGAATACACCAAAATGTCATCGATAAACACTATCACAAATTTGTCCAGGTATGTCTTGAATACATCATTCATCAATGCCATAAATGTTGCGGGAGCATTCGTCAATCCGACTGGCATCACCAAGAACTCGTAGTGGCCATAACGGGTACGAAATGCTATCTTGGGTATATCTCCACTCCTGATCCTCAATTGATGATACCCTGACCACAAATCTATCTTAGAAAATACTTGGGCTCCTTGGAGCTGATCCAGCAAATCATCTATGCGTGAAAGGGGGTACTTATTCTTAATGGTGGCCTTATTCAATAACCGGTAATCTATACCCAGTCGGAGGCTCCTATCCTTCTTCCTTACAAACAATACCGGTGCTCCCCAAGGTGAGACACTTGGTCTTATAAACCCATTCTCTAATAACTCTTACAGTTGCTTCTTTAACTCCTCCATCTCAATTGGTGCCATCCTATACGGTGGTTTCGATATCACCTCTGTACCAGGCACTAACTCTATGCAAAATTCCATTTCCCTTTCGGGTGGTAGTCCTGGTAATTCATCCGGAAAGACATCAGAATAATCCACAATCACGGGGATGTCCCTCAATTTCGGGTATGCCTTATCTATGTCAACCCCGTATGTAATGAACCCTTCACATTATCTTTTCCATCGTTAGTAACATAAACCATCACTCCACATTCAACATTTATCATAAACAATAAATTTATCTCTTAAGCATTATGCATTTAAAATCATACTCTTTTATTTACAACAAACATACTATTTTCATATCATTTCTTTTCATCAAAGTTTACTGTAAGATTATCTAATCCTGAAAACATAAATGTCTTGGCCTGACAATCCATAACAACACGATTGGTAGCCAACCAATCCATTCCCAAAATTACATCAAAATCAACCATATTCAATAAAATTAAGTTGGCTATCATTTCCTTTCCCTCTATCTTTAACTTACAACCCCTACATACATACTCAGTCAATTGACTATCATTCATGGGTGTGGAAATCATTAGCATTCTATCCATCAATGTAGGTTTCACATACTTCAACAATTTATGTGCGAAGGAAGGTGATACGAAAGAATGCGTGGCACCAGGATCAAATAATACCAATGCTTCTAAATCAAAGATTCGGATGGTACCTTTAATCACATCCGTCGATGCGTCTGCAGTGTCCTGATCCAGTGCGTGCACCCTTCCTCTGCTCACACCACAGCCTGTTTCCCTTTTTCTCAACTGTAGCCCTCCTCCTCGAGGCTGCTGTCTCAACTGGAGCTCCCTCAGGCTCCTTGCCCTTCTATGGGGCAGTCTCAATCATCTCATTGCAGAACCTCGATATATGTCCCGGCTTCCCACATCTATAACATGAGACAGGGGGTATCTGACATGGCCTAGTCCCATGGTATCTGCAACATCTCCTACACTGATCAGTGGTAGGTCGTGGTCCTCTAATAGTCATACCCCTCGGTGCAGTCAAAGCCAGGTACACGGGAGGTCTAGCAACTCTCTCCTGCACCTCCTCGATCTGAGGTCTCTTCTTAAAATACCTTGGGCCTCCTTTCCTGGCCACTCTATCCCTCCCGGATCTCTTCCGGTCTCTATCCTTACTGACACCAATTCTCCCAAGCTCGGAGGCATTCTGCTCAGAATCTTGCTCGCATAATTGAGCCTTATGTACAGCCTCCGCATAGGTTAAAATGTCGAAGGGAGCTAGCTTAGTCCGGATGGCCAATCTCAATCCATCCATGAACTTCTGTATCTTTCGTGTCTCACTACCCATCGTGTTCGGGTCATATCTCCCCAATGACATAAACTTGGACTCATACTCGTCCACAGTTCGGTTCCATTGAACCAGATTCATAAATTCCATCCACAGCTTTCTATGTGCGGTGGCTAGAATGTACTATCTCCTGAAGGCCTCTATAAATATCTCTCATGAGATCTCGGAGTGTCTGGCCCTCAAAATAGCCTCGGTGGACCTCCACCAGTGCTCTGCCTCACCCTTCAACATAAACATGGCAAAGGCAACCTTCTCAGCTGAAGTGCATCGAAAAAACCTATACAGTTTCTCCATCTCATACACCCAATCCTCCGTAACCACTGGGTCCTTCACGCCTCTGAACACTAGGGGTTTCAGCGCTTGGAACTCTTGCAGTCTGCTCAAGTCGCAGTCATAACCCAAATCACTATCGCTCTGCTGTGGAGCGATAGGAGAATCTATATCCTGTACTGGAGGTGGTGTAGCAGTAGCAGTCTCTGCAGTCTGAGGTCTCTCCGCCTCTACAGCTGCCTGTTCAGTAGTAGGCTGTGCCATGGTACCTCCTCTATCATCGGCACCCAATGCCTACGTGACTATCTCCACCAAGTTCTCAATACTTTTCTCCATCGTAGCGAAGCGTGCCTCTGTATCTTCTGCTCTTTCAGCAGGGTTTTGTGGAGCCTGCTCAGTCTGTGGCTCCGCACGGCTCTCAGGCCTACCTCTACGGTCTCTAGCACGTGCCCTCACCCCTCTACCTTTGCGTGTAACTGGCATAGTGCCTAACTTCCTATATTATAATAATTTATTAAGCTCAATCCATCACGGTATACACAGTTATATCTAAACAAAAGCACAGTAATATGGGGATGTACTTTCCTACGTTTTATTACTAACTCACATCAGGCCAACTCAGCTCTGATACCAATCTCTGTCACGACCCTTTTTCATTCCCTTTTACCAAAAATCTCAATAATTTTTTCGCATTTTACTGTTACCTTATCCGATCGTGAACAACTCACCACATATAGTTGGGCTGTGAGTCAATAATAACCACCAATTATCATTCATTCACAATTTAATGAAACGATGTCATACATCCGAAGTTAATCGTTTATTTATACAAAATATGACTACTGACATCTACATCCCCCATAATTACAACTCGAAAGACTACTATGCTTTTACATTATTTAGATACAAAAAGAATCCTGTGTATATACCTTTCGATGATGGAAGCAGCGGATGTCCAAAAACACAATGCCTCAATCCTCACTGGGCTACTATACACGCTCTGTATGAGGGGAAAATAGATAGGGATAAGCAACCACACACTCAGTAAGGCAATAAGGCAAGCATGGTAGATAACTACTCTATCTACTTGCTGATAGTGTTATGCATAAATCATTTATAGTAGGAGCATGAGGAAGTAAAACTATGCCATGTGAGTATACATATATATCATGTATCAAAATCATGTACATTGGCATATAAAACATGGTAAAAACATCATATAAAAATCATCTCATGCTCGATCTCATTTAAATTCATAAAAAAGGCAATTCATTAAGAAACCTCCTCTTTAAACCCACATCATAAAGCTCTTTCTCAAACACATACAATCCCATCACAACCCATTTTCTCAATCACAAACATCATCATCGTTTTACAAATCAAGTCTATAAGACTCGACCCCTCCCTCGGGTCTACCCTGGATAATCACAATCACACTTATAGATTAAAATCATGTGGTAGTAAGTAAATCAAGCAAGGAGACAGGTCACTATATCTCAACTGACTATATTGGCCAACTGTCACATATTATCCCAGACCACACGGATCCCGGTGTGTGGGGTATCATATTGGCACGAAGGTGGGTTAGTTCTCCGCCAGACTTTCTCAAATCAAGTAACCACCACACGGTACATCATACTCCATGCGATATAAACGGTACATCCTACTCTGCGGACCCATAACATGGTTGGGGGTGCCTGCCGTAGGTCTTATCTACCCCATACCAAGTGTAACCTCTATAGTCTCAAGTGCACGTGGGAGTACTCTCAATACCAGGTCCTAGCCCCTCAGGGCCTTGCTCGCCCCTGTTGGGTTCCCTGATTCAGGTCCTAGTCCCTCACCTTCACCCCACTCAAGAGGTCTATTAGGCCTGTTGGGTTCCCTGAACACCAATCCGTATCTCTCACCACGGCCTCATACATACCACAGTGTGAAAACCAGCGCGAGCTACGCTCTAGCGCGAATTCATGCATCATAATAAATCACTTCGTACAAGCAACGCTCTAGTATGGCATTTATGCACAAAACTATGAAGAAACCACGTACAAGCGTCGCTCCAGTATGGTTAAATGCATAAGAAAACCACTCAAAATCCACGTACGAGGAAAAGCTCCAATACAATTTATAAAACATCGTCATAGTTCCAAAACAAAGTGCAAGCTAAGCTCTAGCACGTTTCACACAAGTGAAAATATCGAAATTCAGCGCGAGCAAGGCTCTAGCACGATTTATGTCATACAAATATGATGGGCGGCTCATACACAATTAAACAATCCCTGCAACCGGGTTTAGCACTTCACAAATGCTTTTTCCACAACATCAATAAAACACTAGTCGGCCCATCTACAAGCTTGCTTAAAACAAAGCCATTTCGTTTTGAAAAACATCAAAACATTAGATTTATGCAATTATTAGCCTTACTATCCCATTTCATAGAATCCACTTCAAAACCAAAATCACGTATATACTTATCATCATTCATGAATACCATCAATCATTTACTTGAGCAACCATGCATTTCATAAAACACCCAATATTCACCTACAAGTTCAAAGTACGAGCAGCTATCTCTATATACTCACAAAATTCTCTTACCTGGAATCGCGACGCGTGATTCCACTTCCTTAAAACTGCTTACTCGTACAGCTCGATTCGTTTCCAACGGACTCTTCGAAACTGCCCATAAATGAAATTTCGAATCGTTTTAGCCCATTATAATCTAACCTTTGCATTTACTATAGTCGATTCGACCTATAGTCTCTATTAACGCTTGTGAGGCCTCGCTTTATTATTCCACTTATAACTCGAGTAGATGGATTCTCTTAGGCCTCTTAACTTATTCTAAATCGATATTAGGCTCGTGGTTCATAAACTTCCCCACTATGGCCTTTCATCAAGCCTTACTTATACTCATCCTCATAAATTCACTAAACTCACTTTATAGCTTCATTTACCCATTTCATATCATTTACATTACTCCAATAGCTACTCTAGCATACCCATAATTCATCAACTCATTTGACTTTCACTTTCTCACAGTAGGTTCAATCCATTTTCTAGGTTACATTAGTTTCTAACAAAACCTAGGTGTTTCCAACCATCCATACTAATGCCAAACCACTCCAAAATCATTTAACTAGGCAATGTACCAGAGTTGGAGTGTTAGAATCTTACTAAATCCAATTTCTCTTCTTGCTCCAAATGTCAATGCCCTTAGCTCCTTCAATACCAACAATGGGATTTTGGGTTCCAACTATGATGTTCTCTTCCTCAAGATGAACAACTTAGTGTCTAATGGCCTCCCCTCAAATCTTACTGGAAATGACTGATTTTAGAGAGAGAAAGTTAGGTTTTTGGGTTGAAAATGGTGGGTTGATGTTTTTTCTAAAATTTTCAAATTTTCAGCACTCCTTTTTATAGAAATAGCTTGAGGAGATCGATCTCCTCTAAGAGGAGATCAATCTGGTCCCCTTAAATCCCTCTTTTTCATGGCATTTTAAGAATGAGATCGATCTGTCAAAGCCTGAGATCGATCTGCTCCCAAACAAAGAGCTAAGGAGATCGGTCTGTATGCTTGAGGATCGATCTTTTCATTACAGAATGGTTAGGAGATCGATCTAGCCCCATTGGAGATCGATTTGCTTTATTCCATTGCCCAAATAAGCATTCTGGCTCTTCCAGATCGATCTCTCATCCTATGAGATCGATCTGGCCTTTATACTTTGCAGATTTTCTACAGTTTTTCTGCAGCAACTCACACCAAACATCCTCAATCTACTGCCATAGTCATTTTCTCATCTATCCACCGTTATGACTTGGAAATGGCATCCATTCATACCTTATACACATTGAAACTTGTGTGCATTACTTGTACATCCAAAAGTATCACATTCCAAACTAAATGGAAGCATAACTTCATTCCGTTTTACCACACTACTCATTTTGAGTTCCAATCATATTCATCACTTATAAGAACTCATTTCTTCATATTCATACTTAATGAAACTTGTATGTACATTACAAATCATATTACACATATGTACATTGAATCCATGGACTTACATCAATTATACTTTACATTACAAGTCCATTCACATTTATTTGATCCAATTACACACATTACAACTATACATGTACGGGGTCTCACACGAACTATGAAGAGGGTTTTGAAATATGAAATTTGTTTCGAATATGAAATTTGTTCCGAATAAGGAATATATTTCGGATGTGAATATGTTTCAGATCCGAGACCCATTTCGAATAAGAAAGATATTTCGATATAGATTATGTATCAAAATAAGATATGTTCGATGTGTGATAAGTTTCGAATACAAGTTATGATTTGAATAAGAGATGTTTCTGATATGCGAATGTGTTTCGATATATGATATGTTTTCGGACTATAAGACATGATCTCAGAAAATCGTTGTGGTTGAGAATGAATATGGATGCAAACAATTCGAGAGAGTAAGCTTACATGCTTTGATTTCATTGAACTCTGGTTTTCTGCAATCCATTATGTTTTAAATTTTGAACCCCTACGAGTATACTCAGTTCGGGTGGTCAAGTTTGATGGCTAATTAAGGTATTTCAAAATACATCTCTCCTTGAAAAATTTGACAGCGTCTAGAACATATCCTAGTCCATAATCCAAGAGAAGTGTGACTTTCAATAAGTTTTGATTGTAAAGTATGTTTTGGAACAATATATGTTTCAGAATGTGATAAGTTTCGAATAAATGATAAGAAAGAATGATCAAATGGAAATGTGTTAGACATGCATTAGAAATTCAGTATCGTGTAAGTATTACCTTTGTGGCTTACTTATTGAGCTTTCCCCAAAGCTCACCCCCCTCTACTTTCCATCACAGGTTTAAAACAGAGATGAATTGGCATTGATATCAAAATCGACTTCGAAGTAAACGCTTCGAGATCACACAGCTCATACCATTATAGTATTCACATTGTTTAATTATACTTTTTCAGACAGTTACCTTTCAGTGTCTGTGTCGGGATGTGTATTAAATTAAGAAATAATTACATAAGTTAATAAGAAGTTAGACTAGGACCTTAGGTTCATAACCTTAAACCAAGCTAGGTAGTTTAAGACCTAAAAATATTTTAAGACTGTACTCACATGACAAACAAGTATGGAAAGAAAAATGAAACATTTAGCCCAAAATTTTATACTTCCGCTAGAATTTATTGAAAACTTGCAATTTCGGGTCGTTACATATCTGGCACTTAATCGATAATGCATTCCAACTCTCTCTCCAGTGGTAAGCCCGACAACTCATCTAAGAATATATTCGAAAAGTCATATACTACCGGTAAATCGTCTATACTCGGATGCTCTCGACTAGTATGTCCCGACGCACTTTTCACTAAAAACCACTACAAATTTTTCATTTTTCGTTTATTATTTATTTCTTACCTTCATCTCCTCGTGACCATCCTACCAACAGTTGGGCTATGATTCGGTGTTAGTCCCCTTACATTATTTATCATTTCATTTCCATATCACATTTACATGTCAGGATTTACTATTCCTTGACTTTAACTAAATGCATTCATGAATGTATTTACATAACTTTAAATCCCTGATATCATACCCATGTACAGTATTGTGCATTTACATGTTCAAATACAAAAACTATACAATCGTGTATACCTTTTCCTCGATGGGAAGCAGCGGACAACAGGAATGCAAGACCACTGCCGCCTTCATTCTACTGAAAGTACTTTGTAGAGGGGGGAAAATGAAAAGGTGAGCAAAAACACACTCAGTAAGGCAATTATGCAAGCAAGTAGATAACTACACTATCTACATGAACATAATGTCATGCCTTAAAATCATTCTTTCTCAATATCATGTCAAAAAACCCGAGCTCATGCATACACCTATGCAACACACATGTGGAAATCATGCTCGGAATCGTAAACACAAGCATTTCATGTTAAACATTTCATTTCATGAATCTATAGTTAAAAGCATAGAAAACACATCATGCTATTTCATTTCAATCACATCATGTAAAAACATGTCACTTCAGTTCAATTCAAACCAAATCACGAATCTATCAGGACTCAAACCCTCCCTCTGGCTATCTTGATCCACATAAAACCATTTAAATCATGTACTTGCATAAATCAGGTAACATGCGAGACTAGGTAGGAAATCATGGTAACTGTACAGGACTATTGCCATATCCGAGTGATCCCAAGCTACACGGTACCTAGTGTGTGGGCATTACATATTTGCTTCCGCACGGGAGGTGGGTCACGTCCTACCCCTCGGTCCATAGGAGATCATCCCTCGTCCAAAGATGATATATCATATATCACTGCACGTGTAAACCCCCGAATTTTTTCGGAATACAACTCGAGCGTTATTCGATTTAAATTTAATTTACTTTGCTTACGAATAATTAAATTAATCATGTCGGGAAATGCGAGATTAGGTTAGGTTAATAATTTTGTTTTAAAAAAAATCTGATTTATGATGATGATGATGATGATGATGATGATGATGATGATGATAATAATAATAATAATGATAAGATAAACAATGTGTATATATAAATATACATTCATTTTGATTATATACATGTATATGTATAAATGTACATGTAAATTTATTTTGATGTAAATGTATATATAAAAGTATATATATTGATTTTATTTTAATTTTATAAATATACATTTATTTTTACATAAATATATATCAATTTATTTTGATATAAGTGTATATATAAATATACATTTATTTTGATTATACAAATATATAAAGATATGCATATAAATCATATTCATATTTATATATATAAATCATATAGATATAAATCATATTTGTATAAATTATAATTATATAAACCAGCCACACTGCACCAGTCCTGCACACACCATGCCTGCACACAACTTCACGCCAAACTCTGCACCATCAGTCTCGCACACTCACGTCACTGCACAAACTACCCCGTCTGCAGCACCCATGCCTCCTGCTGAACCTAATCACGTTTCCCTCCATCCTCACGCCATCAGGTTCCTCCCATCGCCCTCCCCTCATGATAATTTCACTGCATCCGCAAACATAAGGGAAGGATAGGACACGAGAGTTACAGAGGCTGTATGAAAACTGAAGTAAACTGAAGTTGATCGTGCAGGCTGGTTGAAAATAAAAAGAGTGAACCATCGTCATCCCTGTCTTCTTGCTCACCACCATCACACTATCGCTACAGCCGAACTTCACTTACTCTAAATCACCATCACTGTCATTCTATCTCTACTCAACACCACAATCTCCACAATTCCTACTGTCATGCATTGTTGCTACTGCTTTGTTTTGGTCAAGCAGTGAAGGGAAAGAAGTTGAAGGAAACAGGGCCAAGGATGGCCAAAAACTAAAGCATTCATCGAGCCTCTGCACAGCACAACCCAGAAACACAGACCCCTACGCGCCCTGCACCTGCGCCTCTGCATTCCTTACCTTGCAACTTGTACCATAAGCCTACACCAAGTTGTGTCGAACCCTGCGCCGAGCTGCACCTCCTGCTCCACACCAAACTTGCAAGACAGTAAAACCAGAGACCGGCACAGCACCAGCACCCTGCCCAGCTTCACACCCTGCACACCAGGGCTCTGCCAATGCTGCACCCCTGCGCACCCTATCCTTCCACCACCACCGTAGCCCTCTAAGGGCTATAAAAGAAATGAAACTGAGAGGCAAAAGGTTGGACTAAGAGTGAACAATGAGAGGGAAACAAAACAGTGGAGAGCAGAGGTTTGCGAGAGGTGATGATGATGAGGATGGTGCTAGAAACAGAATGGTGGAGACGATGATGGTGGTGAAGGTGATGGCTGAGGGTGGCCGAGGGAAGTGAGGAGGATGGAGAACCTAGAAGAAAGCTGGGGAAGTCAGTAATGGCAGGCTGTAAATGGAGAACCGAAGCTTCCGAGAGGTGAAGACGATGATGATGATGATGATGATGATGGTGGCCGGAGCAAGGAACGGAGGTGATGAGAATGATGGTTGTGCTAATGAGAGGAAGAACCCGAGAGCTTGAGATCAGGGGACCTTGCGAGGTGGCCGGAGTTGAGGTGGTTGCCAGCGTGAATAGGGAGACGGGGGAAACAGAGTAAAACAAAGGAGAGGTAACACCGAAAAGAAGGTGGTAACGAGGAGATGGAGCAAACTGGAGAAGACGCCATGAACAGTAGGCGCGAGAAAGAAGAAGAAATGAGAAGTAAGGTTGGCGGGAAAACAAAAAAAATTGAAAAAAAATAGAGAGAGTACTATTTGTATAATATATATATATATATATATATATATATATATATATATATTGAGGAAGGAAAGAAGACATCGAGAATTTGAGACAACCTCGGGAATGATAATTCAGAAATAATTATTCGAAAAAATTGAAGGAAATAACTCGAGTGAATCGGATCCATCGACCTAAACCACTAACAAATAGAGGACTACGGACAAACATCGAGGTAAGAAAAATTTTGTGTTGCTAGAGATAAATTACACGTATTTTTTCGATACTTTGTAGATATAAATTTAGGTCGTATTTCTACTGTAGAAAAATATTCGTGAATTGTTAATATTATCTGCATATATTTTTTTAGTATTAGAGATTGCGAATTTAAGGACAGAAATTTTTAGTCACCTAAATTATAGAAAACCTTAGGTCGATTTTACGCTCTAGAATTTAAGGAAGAGTTTTAAAACTCCGTAAAATGGCTAGATTTACGGAATAGTATTATTTAGCCTATTTAAATAACTATTGAGTAGTTTTTAAAATTATTTGTGAAAAATTTAAAATTTTGAAATTATACTGAAAAATCATGTTCTCTGAAAATGGGCAAGACCAACCCCTTTTACACTATTTTATGAGCTGAAACGAGATTAAAGTATTTGAGGTTAAAACCGTGCCAGTCAGACGTGTATTGCTGTGTGATCTTGCACTATCTGCTTACACGTGATTTAAAATGTTTTGATGTTAAAACCGTGTCTGTTAGGCGTGTATTACTGTGTGATCTTACACTACCTGCTTGCATGTGATTTGAGGCAGAAAGGCGATAGTGAAATTATATGGAAATTGTGAATAATGAAATTATACTGAATGATGAATGATGCCGAGGTCCATGGAGTACGATGTACCATGTTGTGTGCATGTGTGTACGATGTACCGTGTTATTGAAAAATAGTGTACTGCGTGAGCCGTTTAGGTAGCTGACCACTCCCACGGCACCTGACATCCCAACACACTTGGTCCGTGAATTGCCTGGAGTCACCGACATTGGCCAATAGTCACTTCTGATATCTGATATATTGTGAAATGTCTTGCCTCGTCTATTTAAAATTACTGAAGTGAAAATGTGAATTGTGTTATGATTTGAAACTGTGTGTTTCACTGCTGAATTTTGAAAGTATGAAATTTGTGCGGTAAACTCTGAAGATACTATTTGTTGATTTCTATTTCTGAATTGAAATTTTTCCATATGATTTACAAGAAACTTATTTGTGGCATAAGTATATGGGTAGTGTAATTATCTACCTACCACATGTTTTTCTTACTGAGCATGTTGAGCTCACCCCCCTTACTTTCCTCCACAGAGTCCCTCTGTAGCTGGAATCGCTTCCGTTAGTAAGGCTTTCCGTACAGTTATGATTTCGCAAAGCATATTTCTGCATCGAAAGTATACCCAATTGTAAGAAATTCTTTTATATCTAAAATTTTTGTAAGTACAATAATGCATACAAGATGTGTATGGGGAATGTGAATATATTTCGTTTAAAATTTGTTACTAAGTAAAGAAAATTAATCAGACTAAATATTGTTTTGACATAATATCGACTTATAGCCCAACCGAAATGTGCGTAAATTTGGATCGTTACAGAAGTGGTATCAGAGCAAGGTTGGCCTGATACGAGTCGATATTTAAAGTAAAAAAGACTTAGAAAGTTCGCATCCCCAGCATTACTGTATATTATTTAGATAAAAATGGGTATACCTGGTTATGTTTTATTGAAAATTGTGTCAGTGAGTGAAAGGAAATTGATAGATATGACTGATTAGTATTACAGCCATATTGGAAGATGGAAATGAATTGTTCCTCGAGGCCGTAGAGATAGGCCCGAGAGGTTTAGTGAACCCTCATTTGAGTGTACACCTCATAGTTTTACTGGAAATTTTAGAGTCCGCTTCGTAAAATTGAGCGAGACATGGAACAATGATGATATTGTCGGGTCAAGTGATAATGGTCTCGTGATAATGATAATGATAGAGGTGTGACTGAGGGAAAGACTGAGCTAATTTTGAAAGATAGTATGCTATTACATACTGGAGTTAAGAATCCAATTGTAATGAAAAATTGAAAAAAAAAAATTAAATTGGAAAACTTACATGGATTCTTAGAGTATGACTGTGAACTTAATAGACTGGGGGTAGAGTTTAAACCTCCGTTTTTCAATAAGGTTAAGAATTCAGTGATTCAGATGGTTGGATGAATGAGATAGAAAAGCTTGATGATTTTATAAGTAACTCTACCGAGAAAGTTGCTTTTGCAACTTTGTGGTAAAAAATTTGGGGAAAGTTATACGAATTTTGAAGTACACTACTACAAAAGTAGCTTTTGTAACATCAGTATTGAAATGGAAATTCGAGCTCGGAGGGAAGTCCCTTGATTTAATCTGAGACCCGACATCAGAGGATTGCATGGGATATGTTCTAGAGGCATTTTAAATGGTAACACATCCCTGATAAAGTACAGTGACAATTATAGATGAAATGATTGAAATCGGACATAAGGTAACAAGTCCGAGAAGGAATACGAAACTAAATTCACAGTTTTGGAAGAAGTATAATCCGAATAAGTGGAGATGTGAAACAGAGGAAGTCCAGAAAACTCAAATGAGGTACTGGGATTCTCAGTCGAGCTAAATTAGCTTCGTTGGATGTCATTTTGAGGAAGCAGTGCGCAAGGTGCAACTGTGATGATATGAAAAGTATATTTCGAGGTTACTAAGAAATCGAAAAGGTAAAGAGAGTGACAGAAAAGTGATGTACTAAGGAAGCAGTAAGAGTGATAGAGTAAAGTCACTGTAATTGAAAAGATGAATTACAGAATTAAAAGTATAAGTGAAAGTCATATGGCTTACATGATTGATAAAGTTAGGGCGTGTTCAGAGTAAAAAGACACCCCAGTAGACAGAGGGATTTTCGACATGTATTCGAATGATCTATCAGAATTACCACTAAATTGGAAGATGAAGTTTGAAATTGATTTAGCAGTGATATCGAATTAATTATTCAGACCACTACATTGAATAGCTTTAATTGAATTAGAAATGCTGAAAAAGCAATTACAAGGATTACATGAAAAGGAGATTATGGGGACCAAGAGATTCACATTGGAGTGTATTAGCGTTAATTTTTAAGGAGACCGAAGTCTTCTGGGTCACGTTGTATTAAGAATGGGTGTCAATTGGATTCCCCCAAACAAAGATTATAAAAAAAAAACCCAAAACTATTAAGAGGATTCAGAGTTTTGAGATGTAAAGAGACTTGAAGTATGAAGTATATATCGAATCTAAGGATTGTAAATTGCATATGCTTACGTTTCGAATGCGAGACTCAATTTGAGTAAAGAAATGATTTCATTATGACTGATGTACGAAATGAGACAAGTTTAGAAGTGTGATAAATTTTGGATACAAGATTGTAATTGGAATGAGAGGCGTATACAAGGTAAGAATATCTCTGATATATGAAGTGATTCAGATCAGGTGATATGAACTGAAAATGAATTGCGACCAAAGATAAATGAGAATATCGATAAATTCTAGTATCCTAGTTCTTATTGGGACTGAACCTTGAACTCTTATATCCATAACCAGTTTATGTGGTCAAGTCTGATGGCTAATAAAGGTATTTCAAAATACCTCCCCGACTGAGGGACTTGACAGCGTCTAGAAGTACCCTGATCCTTAACCTATAAACTGGAACTGACAGTTGCAATATTCGTGTTTGAAGTCAGGATATCATTACTAGTGCAGTGAAGAATTATGAAATTCTATTGATCTTAAAGGTTGAAATATTAAGTTTCACAAAAGTCGTCTAATACAAGAAAAAAGGAATGACTCGAGCTAGTGCTTTGAGCAGAAGTGATTAGGGATGACGTTATGTACATTGGTCAAGGATAAGAGTTATTGAAATATTTAGTGAACCTCAACTGGACGTGGTTCCTTTTTGATATTGACACTTGTATCGTAGTAGCGAGCCTGAGAGTTGAAAACTAGACTTGATTTGAATGAATCAGACAGACTCAGTGCAATGATAAACACTATAATGATGTAGCTAATCAGACCCATATGGGTGCTACGACAAGTATTGGTATTGGTACTGATGATTTATGGAGATTTAAAAATGGAATGGTGTACCAAATGATCTATAGTCAAAGGAATTGATGTTGTCAAAGGCTCATTTATAGAGACACTGGCTTATCAAATCTCCTGAAAGTATATTGGTCATTAAGTACGATAGGAGAAATAACTAGAATTAAGATTAAATGTCTCATATGTCAGTAGGGCGAGATGGTGTACCAAAAGCCTATGAGATTATTTCAACAATTACTCGTGCCAATATGGAATTGAGAGAATGTGTCTAAGATTTTAAAGGCTTCTAGAAGGACCATTTGCCATTAGCAAAGTTGCATATAATATCAGTTACCACTCAAGTATCAGAATGGCATTGTATGAGGCATTGTAAGGTCGAAGGTGTCTTCACTGATTAGATGGAAGAAGTGGGTGAGAGAAAGATAATTGTTCCCAATTTGATAAAGCAAGTTTTTAAGTATATTTAATTAATTTGTGAGAGGTTGAGGACAGCTCAGAGCAAGCAAAAGAGTTATGCGCTGACCAAAGACAAAGGTCCTTGAAAATCTTAGTGGGAGAATTGATGTTCTGAAAGTTTCTCCTCCCGATAAGGTATAACAAGGTTTGGAAAGAAAGAAAAATTGAGTCCCCGATACATTGGACCTTTCGAAATCTTAGACCGAGTGGGAGACAAGCTAATGGGTTGGCATTACCACCAGAATTATCGAGTATGCACAACGTCTTCCATGTTTTGACGCTTCGCAAGTATCATCCAAATCCAACACATGTGGTAAGTATGGGTCACTAGAGTGGAAGATAAGGTACACAGATTGGCCTTACCGCCGGCATTATCGAGTATTCAAGATATCCTCCAGGTATCAACGCTTCGTAAGTATCATCTAGATCCAATGTATGTGGTAAAGTATGAACCATTGGAGTTGAAAGAGGATATGACGTATATGGAGAGACCGGTTCGGATACTGGATAGGAAAGAGAAGACATTGAAGTCTAAGACGATTTCTTTCGTCAAGGATTTGTGGCAGTACCTCACTTCAGAAGAGGTCACGAGAGACTTGGAGAGCTTAATGCTAGAGAAGTACCCACGTTTGTTTGAGGACTTACATAACTTTTAAATTTAGGGACCAAATTTCCTAAGGTGGGGAGAATGTAGACCCCCGAATTTTTTCAGAATTTGACTCGAGCGTTATTCGATTTAAATTTAATTTACTTTGCCTACGAATAATTAAATTAATCATGTCGGGAAATTAGAGATTAGGTTAGGTTGATAATTTTGTTTTTTAAAAAAATCTGATTTATGAAAATAAACTAATAATAATAATAATAATAAGATAAACAATATGTATATATAAATATACATTCATTTTAATTATATACATGTATAGGTATAAATGTACATGTAAATTTATTTTGATATAAATGTATATATAAATATACATTTATTTTGATTATACAAATATATAAAGATATGCATATAAATCATATTCATATTTATATATATAAATCATATAGATATAAATCATATTTGTATAAATTATAATTACATAAACCAGCCACACCGCACTAGTCCTGTACACACCATGCCTGCACACCAACTTCACCCCAAACTTTGCATCATCAGTCCTGCACACTTGTGTCACTACAAAAACTACCCCATCTGCAGCACCCATGCCTCCTGCTGAACCTAATCACGTTTCCCTCCATCCTTATGCCATCAGGTTCCTCCCATCGCCCTCCCCTCATGATAATTTCACTGCATCCGCGAACATAAGGGAAGGAGAGGACACGAGAGTCATAGAGGCTGTATGAAAACTGAAGCTGATCGTGCATGCTGGTTGAAAATAAAAAGAGTGAACCATCATCCTCCCTGTCTTCTTGCTTGCCACCATCACACTATCGCTGCACCCGAACTTCACTTACTTTAAATCATCATCACTGTCATTCTATCTCTACTCAACACCACAATCTCTATAATTCCTACTGTCATGCGTTGTTGCTACTGCTTTGTTTCGGTCAAGCAGTGAATGGAAAGAAGTTGAAGGGAACGGGGCCAAGGATGGCCAAAAACTAAAGCGTTCACCGAGCCTCTGCACAGCATAACCCAGAAACACAGACCCCTATGCGCCCTGCACCAGTGCCTTTACATTCCTGGCCCTGCAACCTGCACCCCATGCCTGCACCAAGTCGCGCCGAACCCTGCACCCAGCTGCGCCTGCTGCTCCACGCCAAACCTGCAAGACAGTACAACCAGAGATGGGCATAGCACCAGTACCCTGTCCAGCTGCACACCCTGCACACCAGGGCTTTGCTAATGTTGCACCCCTGCGCACCCCATCCTGCCACCACCACCCCAGCCCTCTAAGGGCTATAAAAGATATGAAACTGAGAGGCAAAAGGTTGGGCTGAGAGTGAACAGTGAGAGGGAAACAAAAACAAAGGAGAGCAGAGGTGTACGAGAGGTGTTGATAATGAGGATGGTGCTGGAAACAGAATGGTGGAGACGATGATGGTGGTGAAGGTGATGGCTGAGGGTGGCCAAGGGAAGTGAGAAGGATGGAGACCCGAGAAGCAAGCTGGGGAAGTCAGTAATGGCTGGTTGGAAATGGAGAACCGTAGCTTGCGGGACGCGACGACGATGATGATGATGGTGATCGAAGCAAGGAACGGAGGTGATGAGAATGATGGTTGCGCCGAGGAGAGGAAGAAGGGTGTGAGCAGCTCCTCGGGTGACCAGTGGAAGAGAAAAACCGAGAGTAGAGGGTGTGAACCGGAGAGCTTGAGATCAGGGGACCTTGCGAGGTGGCCAGAGTTGAGGTGGTTACCGACGTGAACAAAGAGACGAGGGAAACAGAGGAAAACATAGGAGAGGCAGCACCGAAAGGAAGGTGGTAACGAGAAGATGGAGCAAACTGGAGAAGACACCATGAACAGTAGGCGCGAGGAAGAAGAAATGAGAAGTAAGGTTGGCGGGAAAACAAAAAAAATAATAGTTTGAAAAAAAAAGAGTAAAATTTGTATATAATATATATATTGAGGAAGGAAAGAAGACACCAAGAATTTGAGACGACCCAGGAAATGATAATTCGAAAATAATTATTTGAAAATTTTGGAGAAAATAACCTGAGTGGATCGGACCCGTTGACCCCGCACCATTGAGGAATCGAGGACTACGGACAGATATCGAGGTAAGGAAAATTTTGTGTGCTGCTGGAGATAAATTACACGTATTTTTCTAATACTTTGTAGATATAAATTTAGGCTGTATTTCTACTGTAGAAAAATATTCGTGAATTGTTAAAAATATCTGCGTATATTTTTTGAGTATTTGAGACTGTGAATTTTAGGACAGAAATTTTTAATCACCTGAATTATAGAAAACCTTAGGCCGATTTTACGTTTTAGAATTTAAGGAAGAGCTTTAAGAGTCCGTAAAATGGCTTGATTTTTGAAATAGTATTATTTAGCCTATTTAAATAGCTATTGAGTAGTTTTTAAAATTATTGTGAAAAATCTAAAATTTCGAAATTATACTCAAAAATCGTGTTTTCTGAAAATGGGCAAGACCAGCCCATTTTACGCTATTTTATGAGCTGAAACGAGATTAAGTATATAAGGTTAAAACTGTGCCAGCCAGGCGTGTATTGCTGTGTGATTTTACACTACCTGCTTGCACGTGATTTAAAGTGTTTTGATGTTAAAACCGTGCCTGTCAGGCGTGTATTGTTGTGTGATCTTACACTACCTGCTTGCACATGATTTGAGGCAAAAAGGCGACAGTGAAATTATATGGAAATTGTAAATATTGAATGGTGAATGATGTCGAGGTCCATGGAGTACGACGTACCATGCTGTGTGCATGTGTGTACGATGTACCGTGTTATTGGAAAATAGTGTACTGTGTAAGTCGTTTGGGTAGCTGACCACTCCCACGGCACCTGACAACTCAACACACCTGGCTTGTGAATTGCCCGGAGTCATCGACATTGGCCAATAGTCACTTTTGATATTTAATATATTATAAAATGCATTGTCTCGTCTATTTAAAATTACTGAAATGAAAATGTGAATTGCGTTGTGATTTGAAACTGTGTGTTTCACTACTGAATTTCGAAAGTGTGAAATCTGTGTGGTAAACTGTGAAGATACTATTTGTTGATTTTCATTTCTAAACTGAAATTTTTTTATATGATTTATGAGAAACTTATTTGTGGCATAAGTATATAGGTAGTGTTTTTATCTACCTGCCACGTGTTTTTCTTACTGAGCATGTTGAGCTCACCCCCTTACTTTCCTCCACAGAGTCCCTCTGTAGCTGGGATCGCTTCCTTTAGTAAGTCTTTCCGCACAGTTATGATTTCGCAAAGCATATTTCTGCATCAAAAGTATACCCAGTTGTAAGAAATTCTTTTGTATCTAAAATTTTTGTAAGTACAGTAATACATACAAGATATGTATAGGGAATGTGAATATATTTTTTTTAGAATTTGTTACTAAGTAAAGACAATTAATTAGACTAAATTACTATTTTGACATAATATCGACTTGTAATCCAACCGAAATATGCGTAAATTCAGGTCGTTACGGCACGGTACAATGTACTCCATGCTACATGCACAGTACAACATACTCTGTGGACCCATATCATCTCAACAACTCATGCCATGTCTCAAAATGCACATGCGAGCTTATTTAATAGGTGTGACACAAAGTCTACCCGAAGCTCCCAGCACGGCTCCAAGCATGTCATAAAAATCACGTGCGAGCAAGCTCTAGCACGGTTGTAAATATCTCATGAAAATCTAGTTTAAGCATTGCTTCAGCACTCTGTCATGGAAACCATGTAAAAATCTAGTGCGAGCTAAGCTCCAGCACTATGTTATGCACACATTCATGGAAAAACGGGGTGTGAGCTAGGCTCCAGCACTCATGCATGTTTAAATCCTATCAAATGCCATGCGAGCAACCCTCCAGCACGACACTGTGTATAAAAAATGGGAAAAATCTAGTGTGTGCGAGGCTTCAGCACTATGCCATGCATATATCATATAAAATCTAATGCAAGCGAGGCTCCAGCACTATGCCATATACAGAACCATGTAGAAATCAAGTACGAGCGAAGATCCAGCACTAGTCATGCAAAATCATGAAAATCCCACGCGAACAAAGCTCCAGCGCGACGTCATGTGTAAATCATGTAAAATATAGTGCGAGTAAGGCTCCAGCACCATGTCACGCATCTATCGTAAAATCTAGTACGAGCGAAGCTCCAGCACTAATACATGTACAATCAAACCAATTCCCGTGCGAGCAAAGCTCCAACACGGTTTTGTTTTCACATAAATCTGATAGGTGGCTCACTTTCAATGAAAACGTTTTAGAATCAAAGCTCAGTACATAAATGTGCTATTTAATGCAATTCATTCAAACACTAGCCAACCTATCCGTATACTTGCTAAAAAGCATTATTTCATAGTGAAAACATCAAAAGATGCAATTTATGCCTGTTCCAATCCCATCCCAACTTTTTTTTGAATTCTCCCTCAGTAGGGGCAAAATAGTAATTTTTGCATACTGGATCCCTACGAAAATTTTTCCATTTTTGAAATCCTCATAAAATTTAAATACTTGAAAATTCTCCCAAAACTATGTATAAATACCTCTAGCTACTCACAAAATTTCCTTACCTCAAATCATTCTGATCACTCTACCTTTTCCATCGATACCGATCACCCGATCCATTTAGCTCCCAGTATGTTCTCCGGAGCTGCAAATAATCATTTATCGGGTTAAATACAGTACATTTTACTCGTATTTCACTTTTACTGGGCTTAATTTACAACATTGGGCTCATTTACTCTTATTGGGCCCGATTGCATCTTAATGGGCCTTAATCAGTCTTAAGCCCATTTTCCACTTACTATTCCTTTCATCAAGGCCTATTGAGCTCATTGGGCCCATCAACTCTTATTGGGCCTCGGTTTAGGCTCTTTGGACAGCTCATACAATTATTTACGACAAACGATTTTCAATTCCAAAACATAATTCATTTTATACAAAAATAAATCTGTAACTTATGCGATGAATTTCTAACGCGCATAACTACACAAATTATCGTAAATGAGATTTACTTACCCGAGATTCTTTTATAGAATGCAAATCGAGCCTGACCCGAACTCTCGTTTGTCGCCAATTGTCGTGCTACACGTTTGTATAATTAAATCGGGTCAATTTCAGTGAATTATAATTTCAAATAAATTTTTCGAAAATTAAATCGGTCAATTTTAACCGCTTACCAGCTTACCCTTAGCCTGATTGCATCATCGAATTTTTTCTCCCCATTTTTCCTCTTTTTCTTTTTCTTTCTTTTTCCTCTTTTTTTCTTTTTCTTTCTTGGCTGAACCGGTTCAGACCGTTTTCTCCCTCTTCGCCATTGATGGCCCTGTCGACCGTTTTACTGGTCGATTCAACCACCAATCAGTTGGTCTTCGTCTGGGGAACATTCGGCTGGTGGTGGTTCTGGCCAAATCGACACCGATGCCGACAAATCCTCTTTTTCCCTTTTTGTTTTCTCTTCGGTGATCTCCTCACCGCTGGCGGATCTCAGTGCGTGGTGGAGCTCGGTGTACTCCCACTGTGCCAACCTTCCTTCGCCTGTCTTCTCTCCCTTCATGTCGCGCCGGTGACGAAGAAATCAGAGGCATCAGTTTCATCTGATCCCTCGATCCCTCTGGGTCGCGCAATTGTGTCGCGCGATCCTATTCTCTTTTTTTTTTCAATTTTCTTTTTCTATATAATATATTATATTATATTAAAATATAATATAATATATTATATACCCAAAATATCTTTATTTTTCCAAAAAATATCCCATTTTTCATTTATTTTATTTTATTATCCTGGAATATATTTTTCTCATATTTTCGAGATAAATTCCCGAGGTGAAAAATTTTTGGGTAATCGCAATATTTTCATATCTTGATCAATTAGGCATGGAATTCAACAATTTCTTCTTTATTGATCAAGATTACATAAGTCTATATTTAAAATGTCAATTTCTTACAAAATTAACACTGAATTTAGGGTCTTTTTGGCATTTTTACCATTTCAACATGTTCGGGATCAACACAACCCAACTTCCCTTCATAAACCCTCGATCATTTCGTGTTTTAAATTTTTATCTTCAATTCGAATGGTGGGAATCCCATTCGTTTAATTTATGGTCATCTTAACCCTTATTTAACCTTTCATGCATTCATGAATTTTTTTTTCTTTTCATTCCATTGCATTTCCATTCAAGTAAAAACTCTTCTTATGATTCAATTAACACATAAAAATGTTCACATCATGTGAATCATAAGGAAATACGATACAAAAATTGTGTCTTACATGGTATTGAAGATGAGTGCGATATAACCTTCTTATCCGTGAATTCATCAGTAATTTCATAAAATTATAAATGTATCATCAGATTTCATACATTGAACATCACACGTTTTATTTCTTAATAGCTAAACATACATTGAATTTATCAGGTAAGAAGAAAGTTACAGTTTTAGTATAGTAGTCTAGACTTACACGATTGGTAGCTAGTCAACCCATAACTAAAATCACATCAAAATCATACATATTTAACCAAACTAAATTTACTAACATTACCTTGTCTCCCACCTCAATTTCACAATTTCTACATACTTTATCAGTCTTTCAAGATTCATGCATAGGTGTACTTATATGCAGCATGTGACCTAGGGGTTCAAGCTTTAAGTGCAATTTATATGTAAATTGTGGCAAAATAAAAGAGTGTGTAGATCCAGGGTCGAATAAAACATGTGCTTCATAATTACGACAAGAAGTGTACTTCGAATAGTCTCAGACGAAGTTTCTGCAGTCTCCTTTCTAAAACGAACACATGCCCCTGAGCGACAGGCTTCTTCCCCTTCTCTGTTGTGGTACCCGTCTCTGAGGGGTCTGTCTCTAAGATTGTTGTCGAGGAGGCTCCTAGGGCTGTAGAGTATTGAGTTGTGGGCAATCCCTGATCATGTAACTCGTATCTCCACATCTAAAACAGCTGCTTGTAACCCAGTAACAAGGACCACTATGGGGCCGACCACAATCTTTACAAATCTTGATACCTTGTCGAATGTCTCGTGTGGTCTCTATAGGGCCAAAAGGAGTCTTAGGCTTATCAGCCCTCTCCCGAGACTCATCAATCATCGGTCTCTTAGGCAGACCCCTCCTACACTATGCCCAAGATGTTTCTAGCCTCTTACCCTTACCCTTCACCTTTCCTCAGGTCTCATATTGTGTTTGTGTCAGATCAAGACCCCTATCAATTTCTTGCGCTAATCCAAGAGCATCATTAACTCGGTAATATGAAACCCCAATAATCTGTCTCTGATTGCTGGTCTCAGTCCGTATACAAATCGCTCAGTACGATGCTCCTCATCCCTGACAATCTCCAAGTCATATTTCATTAAGGTGGTGAATTTGTTCTCATACTCGTCGACTATCATATTGCCTTGAACTAAATTTAAAAAATCTGATTGCATTTTTCTTTTGGGTAGTTCGGGGAACATATTGGGTCTTGAAAGCATACAAGAAGGCATCCTAACTGATTATCGGATGAGTAGCAGTCAATAATCTCTAGGTGGCTCTCCACCAATGTTTGACCTGACCTTCAAGCATGTAGGCACCCATATTGACCTTCTCGACATCAGTACACCCCAGGTACTCAAAGGTCGTCTCCATTTTTATTAACCATTCCTCTACCTCGATAGGGTCTTTGACCCCCTTAAATGATGGAGGGTTCATCTTGAGAAAATCTCTTAATCAGCCCATAACCTTATCATTTGGCCTGGTCTGTACTGAAGGTTGAGTGGCTGGAGGTACAGAAAAAGTTTGTGGAGAAGGTGGGGGTGGATCTTGTGGAGGTATGGGTATACGAGCTAGGGTGGGTACGGTACCTGAAGTATTAGGCACAAAATGCTCGGCAAGTATAGCCGCGATTTGGTCAAAACCTTGTCTCATATCCTGCTCCATCTGATTCATTCGAGAGTTAGGACTCTCTGGCTGTGGGGCAGGTGATGGAGGTAGATGTGCCTGCCTCTGGGGATGACCTCGTCTCCCACTTATGATATATAGTTAATTTATCTGCGCGTACACAATAAGCTTGGTCATAATTTTAGCAGATATTTTTAATTTATAACTAGACAAGTACAAATACTTGGGATGTAATTTATCTTCAACTGACCGACACAACAATACTAGACCCCTTTAGCTCTGATACCAAGAGAGACTGTAACGCCCCGAAAACATGGAAATTAGGGCTAATTAAAATTTTTCTTTTATAACTTCAACTCTTACTTAAGGTGCATTCCTATTTAGTGTCAGATTATAACTTATCTTTTCGTTGTTAAACTTTCTTATATTCGACAATTTCTATTTCATTTTTAACGAAATTTTGGCAGTATAACACTTATACATAACTCTATCCACCTGCAAGTATCCAACCAACAATAACTAACCAGAAGCAGTTGAATTTACTTTGTTTTTTTTCTAAGATTTTATTCTCAAGAATCCATGAAATGCCCATGATTGTCATTCATCTCTTAATCTCATTACACCCTATAGCTTCATGGATTCAATACAATTTCATTTTTGTAAGTATACAAAAGTGATTGCATCCCAAAATGTTTATTTACACATAAGTATCTGTATTATACAAGATATCTAAGTACAAAATGAATTATACCTGAAGTGTGTACAAAAGGTAGCTTGGGAAGAGTTTCGTCCACCAGCCTACGTCGTGTACGCGGTAAGCAAAGAAACGTTCACTATAAGTAATCTGACAGGAGGAAAAAGGGGAGTGAGCTTTCGGATAGCCCAGTAAGGAGTGCATTTAAGATAGTAAAAGTATTCAAAATATTTAATAAAACGATAATACTAAATAATAAAATACATTTCCTAATCAAACTGTTTGCAAACATAAAATTTGCATACTTAGGACATATGCCTTTTATATACCAAAATATACTTAATATATTTCGTCATGCAAACAAAACTCCAAAATCGAATAATTGCATAACTATGCATAAATTATAATCAAATCATAACAAAATCGAAACATGACTTCATAACTATACATGCATTAAAATCATATTGTGCTGAAAAAATACGTAACATCGAAATATGGAGACTAGGTGTCACGACCCAAATTACCTAAAAATCAGAGTAAATTTTTCGTTTTTTCATTTATTCTTTAATTCTTACCTTTCTCTTATCGTGACCATCTTACCAAACAGTTGGGCTATAATTCGGTGTTAGTCACCTCTCACCTATTTACCATTCTATTTCCATAATCACATTCACATATCAGAGTTTACTATCTTTTGACTTTAACTAAATACATACACAATGGTATTTACATAACCTTACATCCCCGACATCATATCCATTTACAGTATTGTGCATTACATATTTAGAAACAAAACTATACAAATGTGTATACCTGTCTCTCGATGGGAAGCAGCGGATACCAAGATGCAAGTTTTCAACTGCTCACTAACTACTACGAGTACTCTGAAAAGATGAGAAAATAAGGGGGTGAGGAAACCACACACTCAGTAAGGCAATTATGCAAGTAAGTAGATAGCTCCACTATCTACATGCTCATAATGCCATACCCTTAAAATTCATTTCTTTTCATTAAAATCTCAAGCACAAAACCATGCATACATCAATAACATAGTTTATCAAAACTATTTGTGCATATAGAAATCATGTAATTCATGCATCAAAGGCATTTTATGTGACATCATTAAATTATACTTAGCATGAGGTAAATCAAGATCAAGCCATGTAAAACAAATAATGAGAAACAGTACTTTCATGAATTTATCATTAAAGCATGGAAAACTCATCATGCTACTGCATTTAAATCGCTTCATTAAAGCTGCAGTTTAAAATAACCCGAAGGGGTTAAGCATCTCATAAAAATTCATTAAAACAATTTGTTATAAAATTTTGTTAAAAATCACATCTCAGTATAAATCACAAAATCGGGGGCCTGACCCCTCCCTCGGGTCTACCCTGGTCTATCGAGACCACAAGTTATATCATGTGAGACAAGTAGGTGACTATATCAGTAAGAACGAGGACTATGGCCATAACCTAGTGATCTCTGGCTACATGGTAACTAGTGTGCGGGGTATCACACCTGAAACGGGAGGTGGGTCACTCCTGCCGCCAGAACAACATATCATCAGGATTGCGAGGGCAACGTTTGCTGCTCGTGGCTAATGCCACTCCACTCCAACAATCCCCACGGTACAGCATACCCCATGTGATATACACGGTACAACATACTCCGTGAACCCAATCTCAATCAGGGGGTGCCTGCAATAGGTCTTATCCACCCATACCAATTATGTCTCAGTATGCACGTGTGGACATATCATCTCACTGTGACACACAGTCTACAGGTGGTCCCAACACGGCTATATGCATGTAATATAAATCTTTGTGCGAGCGAAGCTCTAGCACGGGTCCATGCATGTTCATGATATCTGAAAACCTCGTGCGAGCGAAGCTCTAGTACGGTTTCATAAAAATCAGTAAAATTTGCGTACGAGTAGCACTCCAATACGACTTTAAAATGAGTTATAAATCCATATAAAACTTCGTCCGAGCAAGCTCCAGCACTGTGTTATGCATCAATAAATCAAATCTCGTGTGAGTTACACTCCAGCACGGTTTTATGTATAAATAAATCAAATCTCGTGCGAGTTACACTCCAGCACGACTTTTATGCAATTATCATATCAAAATAGGATGCGAGCTAAGCTCCAGCACTTTTTTATGCATATCAAGTCATAAAAACTAGTGCGAGCAATCGCTCCAGCACCTTTTTATGCAAATCAGGTTAAAACAAATCAAAACATTCAAAACAGAGTGTGAGCTAGGCTCCAGCACCTCTCATGCATTTCACAATAATAAAAATCAGTGCGCTCTAGCACATTTCATGCATATGATGTCACACAAGTCAGTGCGAGCAACCGCTCAAGCACATTTTATACACACTCACAAATGCAGATATAGTGCGAGCTATGCGCCAACACTATCTGTTTCCATTTAAACTTGATAGTTGGCCCATTTTCCAAATAATTTTCATTTAAATCTTAATAACACTTACGTAGTGTTATATTGTGAAATTTATGCAATTACTGGCCAATCTATCGATTTGCTTTGCTTCAAAACCAAGAAAATTCCTTAAATCTGAAAAGTCCTTAAATCATGCATGTCATGATTTCACCATCCTTAGGTAAATTTTTCTCAATATGGGTAAAATAGTCTTTTCCTATTTCGAGTCTTTAAAATCTTTAAACCATTTCTAGGACCTTTATACATATTCAGTGTATACATACATATTCAGTGTATACAAAAACTATTAAAATACGCGTAGCTACCTCTAGCTACTTACACAATTCTCTTACCTTAGTTTTCTGTACAATCTGACCTTTCCACTGATATCTCATCACGCAATCCGATTTGCTCCCAATCAAATCTTCGGAACTGCAGATAAATATACATCAGGTCAAATACAATACAATACAATTAATTGTATTTCATATTTTCTAGGCTTAATTTAAATCATTGGGCCCGTTTACCCATATTGGGCCCGATTGCACCATAATGGACCTTAATCGGCCTTAAGCCCGTTTTTCATTTACTATTCACATTATCGAGGCCTATTGGACTCATTGGTCCCACCAGTATTTATTGAGTCTTATTCTAAATTTTCGGATTGCTCAATTAATTATTTACGATAATTTATCTCTAATTCCAGAATATAATTCATAAAATGCGAAAATTAAATCCGTAATTTATGCGGTAATTTTTTAACGCGCATAACGATATAATATTGTCGTAAATAAGGGTTACTTACCCGAGATTTCATTATAGTACGTAAATCGAGACAGACTCGAGTCCTCGTTTGATGTCAATTGTCGAGCTACACAATTAAATATTTTTTCGGGTAAACTTTCAGTCGAATATTAATCAAATTAAATATTTTCAAATTAAAATCGGTCAATTTCGACCGCTTACCGACTTACCCGTAGCCCGATTGCATCACTGGAATTTTTTTTCAATTTTTCCTCTTTTTCTTTTTCCCTTTTTTTCTTCTTTTCCTTTTCTTTTTGGCTGAACCAGTTCGGTCCGGTTCAAACCGGTTCGGTCTAGCCAGTTCAGTCTGGTTCGATCGGTTCAGTGCTTTGTCGACCGGTTCTTCGCCGGCTTTCGTCGCCAACAACTCGCAGGATCGTCCGAAGCTCGAATCTAGGGTCGGTTTCGTCCGAGGTGGCCGAAAAGTGGTCGGTCCGGCTCTTCTCTCCTCGCTGTCGGTGCCTTTTCTCTTTCTTTTCGTTTTTCGACTCTAGCCGCCGTCCCACCGACCGAGTCAACCACTGATCGGCCGGTCTTGGTGTGGGGCACCTTCAGCTGGCAGTGGTTGGGCTCGAATCGGCGCGATCACGGATTCTCTTTCTCCTTCTCTCGGTTTCGCTCGATTCCACCTTTCGCCAGCCGATCGTCGTCACTCATCGGTCCGTTAGGTCGATGGTGGCCGCCTCTCGGCTGGGCTACCTCAATACCTCGCCTGGGCTGCCGCTGGTCGCTCCGTTCGGTGAGCAGAGGGCTTGGCTTCCTGCTTCGTTTTCGTTTTCCAGTTTCGCGATTTTCACGAAATTCTTTTATTTATTTATTTATAATTTATTTTTAATATTATTTTAATCAATATTATATTCAATAATAATCCAAAATATCTAAAAAATTATTATTTTATTCATTTATTCAATAAATAAATTTATCGGTCTTATTTCGGCTTTTCAGTATATTTTTTTATTATTTTCGGGATTATTTTCGAAGTGAAAATTTCAGTTTATTCCAATAAATTTGTATCTTGATCAATTTAACCCAAAATTTAATTATTTCTTCATTATTGATCAAGATTTCTTAATCCCATATTTTTAATTAAATTTTCTTGTCACGATAAATACCGAATTTCAATATTTTGACCGTTTTACCCTTCAACGTGTTCAGGAATTCCATTTCAATCCTTCATTTGATTTTTTTCTCATTTCGTGTTTTAAATAATATCGGGTCTTACAATCTCCCCCACTTAAGAAATTTGATCTTCCAAATTAGAACCAAGTCAAATGGGTCCATAAACAACTCCGGGTACGTCTATCGCATCATACTCTTTAATTCTCATGTGACGTTTTTCGAAGTGTAATACTACCAACATACTTAACTAGGGAGATCATCTTAAACCTCAACACTTTCTTCTTCCCTCTAATACCCGAATCGAATTTTCAACATACATTATACTTTCATTGAGCTAAGCTGTTGGAGCTCATATTCGATCACATATGGTGGGTCTGGATAGTATTTTCGAAGTATCAACAGATGGGACACATTGTGGATGCCTACTAATTCAGGTGGTAATGCCAACCTACAGGCCTTATCTCCCACTTTGTCTAATCTCTCAAAGAATTCAATCTAACGAAACTCGATTTGCCTTCTTTTCGAATCTCGTTATTCTCTTAGGACAAATAACTGCCAACAATACTAATTCACCCTCGGTGAATACCAATGGTTTTCTGTCTCTTGTCAGCATAGCCTTTCTGTCTGCTCTGAGGTGTTCTTAATCTCTCACAATTTAACTGAACATCCTCAGAGAGTTGTCTTACAAATTCGGGAGCAATTCTCTATCTGTCACCCACTTCTTCTTATCTAAGTCGGGGAATAACTCCCTACGGCCATACAATGCCTCATATAAAGTCATCCCGATACTCAAGTGATAGCAATCATTATTGACGAATGTGATTAGTAACAACTGATCATCCCAAGAGCTTATAAAATCAATGGCACACACTCTCATCACATCCTCCAAAATCTGTACAATCCTCTCTGACTAACCATCTGTCTGAGGATGGAAACTGTGCTAACACTCAATCGGGTTCCCATAGCTTTAAAAAAAATTCTCAAAAGTGGGAAGTGAAGCGGGAATCCCTATCCGATACCATGCTCACTGGAACGCTACATAATGTTCCACAATCTTCCTTACATATAACTCCGCCTATGCACTTAGAGTATATGGGGATTTCCATAGCCAGAATGTGGGTAGACTTAATCAACCTATCGACTATCTCCTAGATAGCCTCGTGATTCATTCAGGTCCTCTGTAACCCATCACAAAATTTATGGTAACTTGTTCTCTTTTTCGTGTCAATATAAGTAGAAGCTGCAATAATCCTGCAGACTTCTCGTACTCTATCTTAATCTGCTGACATACGAGACACTTCTCCACAACTCTACAATGTCTCTTTTCATATCTGACCACCAATACCCTTTTCAAAGATTTCAATATATTTATTACTTCCCAAATGCACTATATATCTCGAAGAGTGAGCTTCTAACAATAACACTATCTCATCAACTGTGGTCCTAGGGAGCACTTATACTGTCTCTGAACCTCTGTAAGTCATCATCACTCACTGTGAACTTTGTCACTATCCCCTTCTGAATCTAACCACATTATCAACACCATGTCGATCATCACACTAAGCCTGGCAAATTCGGTCACTCAAATCTGATTCTAACCTTAGGCTAGCTGTCACAAAATCACCGTCATCATCAGAAGGGATCACATCACTACTGAGACTCACAACTGCTCTAGCAGCTCACGCTCCTTGACCATCATATGTGATACCATCCCGAGGCTATTTCTGCTCAAGGCATCAACCATTACATTAGCCTTTCCTGGGTGGTACAATTTTCACAATCAAAATTCCTCAAAAGCTCTAACCCTCTTTGTTATCATATTCGACTCTTTTTGTGAAAACAGATACTCGGGGCTTTTTATAATCAGTGCATACCCGACATTTCTCACCATAAAAGTGGTGGCGCCATACCTTAAGTGTAAACGCTACGGCTACCAACTTTAATTCATGGGTCAAATAGTTTCTGTCATGATCCTTGAACTATCTGGATCCATAAACGACTATTTTCTCATTTTGCATCAATGCACAGCCCAATCCTTATTTTGAGGTATCCATTCACACTGAAACCTCATGAGCTGTTGGGTATGGTGAGAATAATTACGGTGGTCAGTTTATTCCTTCAATATACCAAAACTCATCGAAGCTACTTTCATACTTATAATCCCACTCGTATGAAATCTTTTTCCAAACGAGACGTGTCAATTGAGCAGCCCATTTCGATAAACTCTCAACAACTCGTCTGTAAGACAGTTTCCTATTGCTACTCATGCTCTTTCCTAGACTTCGAATACATCAAAATATCATCACTAAGTATGACAACCAATCGGTCCAGGTAAGGTTTAAATACCTCATCGTAGTTGAGTTCCACTAAATATTTCAATCACCCATATCCTTGACCTATGTACGCATAAACGTATAATGTCATTTCGAAATCGCTTCCGTTCAAGATACTAACCCACGTCATTTCTTTTTTCTTATATTAACGGCTTTTATAAAATTTTTAATTTTTAGATTTTTTTTTTTAAACCTTCATGATTAATCGAATTTCATATTTCTTTATCGTACTAGTAAAAGTACCAAAATTTTAAATATATCTATTACGATTGTCGATTTCAATTTATAGGTTATGTGTGCGCTTCTAGATGCTGTCTTCAGGCGGGGAGGTATTTTGAAATACCTTTATTAACCCTCAGACTTGACCACATAGACTGGTTATGGATATATCCTCCTCTTATCCTTGGCCTCAATTCATATTCACTACATATCACTTAATCAAAATTACTTTACATATCAAAGATATTCTTACCTTGCATACGCCTCTTATTCCAATATATCTCGTATTCAAGATCTATCACATCTCAAAGCTTATCTCCTTTCATATATCACTTATAACAAACTCTTTCATTACTTATTAAAACTTACAATACACTTTTCAGGGGTGAAAACATCACTATCTTAACAACATAGTTTGCAGTCGAATCAATCTATTCTCAAATATTACTTCAAAATTATTCATATTCCTTTGAATAAAATCGGTTGACATATCCTTTTTCCCCTGTTTCAACTGACAATCCCTATACTCATATTCAGTTAGTGATAATCAGCTAACTATCATCATCTTGCCAAGGGTACAGGATTCACATCTTTCACTAGCTTATAAGCAACTGAAGGCGGTATGAATAAATGCGTGGCACCAGGATCAATTAAAATAATTGCTTCATTATTCTTAACCAGTGTGGTATCTTCCA
Source organism: Firmiana major (assembly GCA_033439115.1). NCBI lineage: Eukaryota > Viridiplantae > Streptophyta > Magnoliopsida > Malvales > Malvaceae > Firmiana > Firmiana major. Next base: position 57,293,130 of record CM065900.1, read on the forward strand.
CCACATCCGATGAAACATCTGTAGTGTCCTGGTCCAAGGCATACACTCGCCTTATTCCAACATCTTATTTTCGTGGTAACTACCACATATCCTACACTGATCCATAGCAAGTCGGGGTCCTCCAATCACAATACCCCTCAAAAGTGCTGAAATTGGATACACTGGGGCCTTACCAATCATCTTACCCCGTGACTCAATAGCTCTAAGCTTTTACCAAACTACATTTTTTCCGTTCTGACATCTCGGTCATTCTCTATTCTCTTTCTGTCTCAATTTCGGCCCTTACTACCTTTTCCAATCTCAGAGGCGTGCAACTCATGATCTTATTCACACAATTGTAGTCTGCACACTGCCTCGGCATAGGTAGTGATATCCAATGGCCCAATCGGACTATAATTGATAATCTGAGCCCTTCATGAACTTTCAAACATTTCGACTCTCACTGTTCATACTGTCGGAGTCATATATGGGCTGGTATATAAACTGAGATTCATACTTGTTAATCAACCAGTTCCTCTGGGTCAGAGTAAAGAATTTTATCTATAATTTCCTTTAAGCAATTTCTGGGATATTCTGTCACCGGAATACATCTAGAATTATTTTTCAAGTCCATTTGGATGTCTAACTCTTAAGATGGGTCGAGCGGACTTCCACCAATGCTCTGACTCGCCCTCAAATCCCATACATACTTTGAGCAATTAGCTCCCATAATATTCTCCACACTCCGCTCCAACCTCGCGAAGCGTGTCTCAATACTGTCCGATCTCTCTGTCGAACTCTGTCCGATCTTTCTGTCGGACTCTGTAGGGCATACTCAATACCAGCCTCCACGTCAATCTCATCTTGAGTCTCATGTGACGACTCAGTACGACACTCAGACCTACCTCTACGGCCTCGAGCTCGTGTACTCGCCCCTCTACCACAACGAGTATCAGTTATAATAATTAGATTCTTGCATTCAAAACTAAATACTTAGCTGCAATTCCATCTCGATATACACAATTGTATCAAAACAATGCATAGTACGTGAGGATATAAACTTCCTTAACCACTAATACCGACTCATATCATGCCAACTTAGCTCTGATACCAAAAATTGTCACGACTCAAATTACCTAAAAATCAAAGTAAATTTTTCGCTTTTTCATTTATTCTTTAATTCATACCTTTCTCTCATCGTGACCATCTTACCAAACAGTTGGGCTATGATTCAATGTTAGTCACCTCTCACCTATTTACCATTCTATTTTCATAATCACATTCACATATCAGAGTTTACTATCTTTTGACTTTAACTAAATACATACACAATGGTATTTACAGAACCTTACATCCCCGACATCATATCAATTTACAGTACTGTGCATTACATATTTAGATACAAAACTATACAAATGTGTATACCTGTCTCTCGATGGGAAGCAGCGGATACCAAGATGCAAGTTCTCAACTGCTCACTAACTACTGCGAGTACTCTGAAAAGATGGAAAAATAAGGGGGGTGAGCAAACCACATATTTAGTAAGACAATTATGCAAGTAAGTAGATAGCTCCACTATCTACATGCTCATAATGTCATACCCTTAAAATCCATTTCTTTTCATTAAAATCTCAAGCACAAAACCATGCATGCATCAATGACATAGTTTATCAAAACTATTTGTGCATATAGAAATCATGTAATTCATGCATCAAAGGCATTTTATGTGACATCATTAAATCATACTTAGCATGAGGTAAATCAAGATCATGCCATATAAAACAAATCATGAGAAACAATACTTTCATGAATTTATCATTAAAGCATGGAAAACTCATCATGCTACTGCTTTTAAATCGCTTCATTAAAGCTGCAGTTTAAAATAACTCGAAGGGGTTAAGCATCTCATAAAAATTCATTAAAACAATTCGTTATAAAATTCTGTTAAAAATCACATCTCAGTATAATCACAAAATCGGGGGCCTGACCCCTCTCTCGGGTCTACCCAAGTCTATCAAGACCACAAGTTATATCATGTGAGAAAGTAGGTGATTATATCAGTAACAACGAGGACTATGGCCATAACCTAGTGATCCCTGGCTACACGGTACCTAATGTGCAGGGTATCACACATGAAACGAGAGGTGGGTCAATCCTACCGCCAGAACAACATATCATCAGGATTGCGATGGCAAGGCTTGCTGCCTCGTGGCTAATGCCACTCCACTCCAACAATCCCCATGGTACAGCGTACCCCATGTGATATACACGGTACAACCTACTCCGTGAACCTAATCTCAATCAGGGGTTGCCTGCAATAGGTCTTATCCACCCATACCAATTATGTCTCAGTATGCACGTGTAGACATATCATCTCACTGTGACACACAGTCTATAGGAGGTCCCAACACGGCTATATGCATGTAATATAAATCCATGTGCGAGCGAAGCTCTAGCACAGCTCCATGCATATTTATGATATCTGAAAACCTCGTGCGAGCGAAGCTCTAGCACGGTTTCATAAAACTCAGTAAAATTTACGTACGAGTAGCACTCCAGTACGACTTTAAAATGAGTTATAAATCCATATAAAACTTCGTGCGAGCAAGTTCCAGCACGGTGTTATGCATTAATAAATCAAATCTAGTGCGAGTTACACTCCAGCACGACTTTTATACAATTATCATATCAAAACTGGATGCGAGCTAAGCTCCAGCACCTTTTTATGCATATCAAGTCATAAAAACTAGTGTGAGCAATCGATCCAGCACCTTTTTATGCAATCAGGTCAAAACAAATCAAAACATTCAAAACAGAGTGCGAGCTAGGCTCCAGCACCTCTCATGCATTTCACAATAATAAAAATCAGTGCGAGCAACCGCTCTAGCACATTTCATGCATATGATGTCACACAAGTCAGTGCGAGCAACCGCTCAAGCACATTTTATGCACACTCACAAATGCAGATATAGTGCGAGATATGCGCCAGCACTATCTGTTTCCATTTAAACTTTATAGTTGGCCCATTTTCCAAATAATTTTTATTTAAATCTTAATAACACTTACGTAGTGTTATATTGTGAAATTTATGCAATTACTGGCCAATCTATCGATTTGCTTTGCTTCAAAACCAAGAAAATTCCTTAAATCTAAAAATTCCTTGAATCATGCATTTCATGCATGTTATGCTTTCATCATCCTTAGGTGAATTTCCCTCAATAGGGGTAAAATAGTATTTTCCTATTTCGAGTCTTTAAAATCTTTATACCATTTCTAGGACTTTTATACATATTCAGTGTATACATACATATTCAGTGTATACAAAAACTATTAAAATACGCATAGCTACCTCTAGCTACTCACACAATTCTCTTACCTCAGTTTTCTGTACAGTCTGACTTTTCCACTGATGTCTCATCACGCAGTCCGATTTGCTCCCAATCAAATCTTCGGAACTGCGGATAAATATACATCAGGTCAAATACAATACAATTAATTGTATTTCATATTTTTTGGGCTTAATTTAAATCATTGGGCCCGTTTACCCATATTGTGCCAGATTGCACCATAATGGGCCTTATTCGGCGTTAAGCTCGTTTTTCACTTACTATTCACATTATCGAGGCTTATTGGGCTCATTGGGCCCACCAGTATTTATTGAGCCTTATTCTAAATTTTCGAATAGCTCAATTAATTATTTACGACAATTTATCTCTAATTCTAGAATATAATTCATAAAATGCAAAAATTAAATCCGTAATTTATGCGGTAAATTTTTAACACGCATAACGATGTAATATTGTCAAAAATAAGGGTTACTTACCTGAGATTCCATGATAGTATGCAAATCGAGGTTGACTCGACTCCTCGTTTGACGTCAATTGTCGAGCTACGCAATTAAATATTTTTTTGGGTAAGCTTCAATCGAATATTAATCAAATTAAATATTTCAAAATTTAAATCGGTCAATTTCGACCGCTTACCGACTTATCTGTAGCTCGATTGCATCACTGGGATTTTTTCCCAATTTTTCCTCTTTTTCTTTTTCCCTTTTTTTCTTGTTTTCCTTTTCTTTTTGGCTGAACTAGTTCGATCCAATTCAACCTGGTTCAGACCGATTCGGTCTAGTCGGTTCAGTCCGGTTCGGTCGGTTCAGTGCTTTGTCGGTCGGTTCTCCGTCGACTTCCATCGCCAGTAGCTCCGCGGGATCGTCTGAAACTCGAATCTGGGGTCTGTTTCGTCCGAGGTGGTCGAAAAGTGATCGGTCTGACTCTTCTCTCCTCGTCGTCGGTGCCTTTTGTCACGACCCAATTCCCTTCTCTTTAACCGAAAATCACTGAAAAGTTTTTGCGTTTTACTGTTACCTTACCCGGTCGTGAACTAAACTCACCACACACTGTTGGGCTGTGAGTCAATAATAAACACCAAATCTCATTCATTCTCAATTAATTAAAACGATGTCATACATTTGCATTTAATTGTATACTTATACGAATACATGTTTTACTGACATCTACATCCCCCATAATTACAACTCAAAAGAATACTGTGCTTTTACATTGTTTAGATACAAAAAGAATCACTGTGTATATACCTATTAGCAATGGAGATGCAGCGGAGTCCAAAATACCACGCCTCAATCCTTACTGGGCTACTATGCACACTCTGTAGGGGAAAAATAGAGTGTGATGAGCAACCACACGCTCAGTAAGGCAATAATGCAAGCATGGTAGATAACTACTCTATCTACATGCTGATAGTGTTATGCATAAATCATTTATGGTAGGAGCATGAGGAATAAAACTATGCCATGTGAATATACATATATATCATGTATCAAAATCATGTGCATTGGCATATAAAACATGGTAGAAACATCATGTATAAATCATCTCATGCTCAATCTCATTTAAATTCATAAAAAGGGCAATTCATTAAGAAACCTCCTTTTTAAACCAACATCATAAACCTCTTTCTCAACACATAATTACCACCAAATCAACTCACAATCACAACCACATTTTCATTTCACAATTCATTCATGTGTATAAAAACTAGGTCACTATATCAAAAGTGCCTATGTGGACCATTATATCATAAATCATCCCAAACCACACGCATCCAGGTGTGCGGGGTATCACGCTGGCATGAAGATGGATTATCCCTCACCAGACTTTCTCAACACATAACCATCATGCGGTACATCGTACTCCATGTGATATACACGGTACAGCGTACTCCGCAGACTCATATCGTGATTGGGGGTGCCATTCCTAGGTCTTACCTACCCCATACCAAGAGTTTTCCATATCCGTGAAGGAGAACCTCCCTGCCGAACAGAGCCTCCCCGCTTAACAGAGCCTCCCTGCCTCCTCGGGCTTAAGAATGTTAGCTTAAGGATGTAGGGTTTAAGGATCCTTCTGTAAGAGAGCCTCCCCACCGAACAGAGCCTCCCCGCCTAACAGAGCCTCCCCGCCTCTTTGGGCTTAAGGATGTTGGCTTAAGGATGTAGGGTTTAAGGATCTTACCGTACCCATGTAAGAGAGCCTCCCTGCCTAACAGAGCCTCCCCGCCCCTCCAGGGCTTAAGGATGTTGGCTTAAGGATCCCACCGTAAGAGAGCCTCCCCACCGAACAGAGCTTCCCCGCCTAACAGAGCCTCCCCGCCTCTTTGGGCTTAAGGATGTTGGCTTAAGGATGTAAGGCTTAAGGATCTTACCAACTTTCACAACCTTATACGTGTCACAATGAGCAAACTTGTGCGAGCAAAGCTCTAGCACGACTCAGGCATCCTCTCATACAGAGACGCGTACGAGCATAGCTCTAGTACGGTTATACTCATAAGACAACCACTCAAAATTCACGTACGAGCAGAAGCTCCGGTACGGTTTATAAACATCATCATAGTTTCCAAATCAAGGTGCGAGCTAAGCTCCAGCACGTTTCATACAAATGAAAACATAGAAATCCAGCGCGAGCGAGGCTCTAGCGCGATTTATGTCATACAAATACGATAGGCGGCTCATACACAATCAAACAATCCCTGCAATCGGGTTTAGCACTCACAAATGCTTTTCCACAACAACCATACAATACTAGCCGACCCATCTACTAGCTTGCTTAAAACCAAGCAATTTCGTTTTGAAAAGCATCAAAACATTAGATTTATGCAATTATTAGCCTTACTATCTCATTTCATAAAATCCACTTCAAATCCAAAACCACGCATATACTCCTCATCATTCACGAATACCATCAATCATTTATTTGAGCAACCATGCATTTCATAAAACACCTAATATTCACCCACAAGTTCAAAGTACGAGCAGCTACCTCTATATACTCACAAAATTTCCTTACCTGGAATTGCGATGCGTGATTCCACTTCCTTAAGCTGCTTACTCGTACGGTTCGATTCGTCTTCAACGAACTCTTCGGGACTGCACAAAATCGTATCCCACATTATATTCGATCCATATAATGCAACCCTTGTGCTTGCTATAGTCAATTTAATCTATAGCCTCTATTAACGCTTATATGGCCTCGTTTCATTACTTTACCCATATATTCTCACATCATACCTGTTGGCTCTACCGAGAGGGGGGGTGAATCGGTTTTCTAACAATTATGGCAAATTAAAAATTAATCACAAATGATAATGAGCAATATAATGCAGTATAATAATTTAATGCAGAGTAGGGAAGAGAGAAACAAACACAATCGTTTATAGAGGTTCGGCCAAACTCTTGCCTACGTCCTCTCTCCTTGACCTTCTTGTCAAGTGTATTCTTTCTCTCTATCAATAGAGCTTACACAGTTCCTTTTTGCAGGTTAAGGAATAACCTCTCTACCCTTAGCAATACAGAAAAAGTATTCAGCCTCTTACAATATACTCTCACTGAGGAACAATCCTCTTCTCTTTTAAGATAAGACTGAATACAATATAATGCTTTAAAGTGGTAGGACAAATGTAGCTTTTTGCACTTAAGCTTTTACAATGATTCTCAATGAATGAGCAATAGGGACACAAAGAATGATAGAATTAAAGCTTGAGAATGTTTGGAATATGCAGCAATAGTGTCTCTCTTCTCTTTGTCTTCAATGCTTGGTTAAATACTGAAGGATTGGTAGTTGGAGCATTAAATGCTATTCTTCCCGTTGTGTTTTGCAGAAACTAGCCGTTGGGTGCCTCCAGTAGAGTGCCAGATCGATCTGCCTTCTTGGCCAGATCGATCTCTTAGTTATAAATCCTGCAAGATTGAAGCACAAATACACAAGGAGATCGATCTCATAGGTTAGCAGATCGATCTGTTAGTTTAAAAGTAATGAGGCAGATCGATCTGTCGAATAGGCAGATCGATCTCCTTAACTCTCTGTTTGAGGCAAGATCGATCTCCAGATCGATCTGCCATGCAATCTCGTAGAGAGGAGATCGATCTCTCAACAACACAGATCGATCTCTTTAGCTCTCTGACTTTGAGGAGATCGATCTCTTACTTACCAGATCGATCTCACAACTCTAGCATTAGCCAGATCGATCTCTTAACCCTTGCAGATCGATCTCATTCTTCCTAAATACCTTTGTACAGATTTAAGGCTTGCCAGATCGATCTCTTCCATCATGAGATCGATCTCTCATCAAGTAAAAACCCAGGAGATCGATCTCTCATACCCCAGATCGATCTCTCATCAGCAGAACTCTAAGTTCTGGTACTAATAACCTCTAAACATGTTTGTATATCATCTTAACATTATTGAATTAACTTGTTTTGTCATTTCAAAATACATTAACTCAACAATACCCATTCTAGGTTTTCTAGGTTACACCAATTCCACCACATCCCTAGATAATTTATCCATCAATAGTCATGCCAAACAACTCCAAAATCAATTAAATAGACAATGTATTTGGATTGGAGTGTTAGAATCTTACCAAATATGATTTTTCTTCTTGCTCCAAATGGCAATGCCCTTAACTCCTTCAATACCAACAATGGAAAAATGCCTTCACACTATGTTGTTCTTCTCTTTAATAGGAACAACTTTACCTCTAATGATCTCTCTTTAATTCTTGCTGGAAATGGCTGATTTTAGAGAGGGAAAGTTAGGTTTTTGGGTTGAAAGTGAAAGGTTAGTGTTTTTCCCGAGATTTCCTGATTTTCAGCCCTCCTTATATAGAAATAACTTGAGGAGATCGATCTGGTCCAAGAGGAGATCGATCTGGTCCCTTAAAATCCCTCTTTTTCACGGCATTTTTAAGCTTGAGATCGATCTGTCGAAGCATGAGATCGATCTGCTCCCAAACAGAGAGCTAAGGAGATCGATCTGGGTGCTTGGGGATCGATCTTTTCACTACAGAATGCTTGGGAGATCGATCTGGCTCCATTGGAGATCGATCTGCTCTATTCTTTCGCCCAAATAAGAGCATTCTGGCTCTTCCAGATCGATCTCTCATCCTATGAGATCGATCTGGCCCTCATGTTTTTCAGATTTCCTGTAGTTTCCTTGATGCAACTCATACCAATACATCCTTAATCTATTTCCATGGCCATTTTCTCATCCATCCACCTTTATAACTTGAAAATGGCATCCATTCATACCTTATGCACATTGAAACTTGTGTGCATTCATTGTATGTCCAAAGGTATGCTACATGAAACCAAATGGAAGCATAACTCCATTTCATTTTACCACACTACTCATCTTGAGTTTCAATCACATCCATCACTTGCCAGAACTCATTTCTTCATATTCGTACTCAATGAAACTTGTATGTACGTTACAATTCATATTACACATACATACATTAAATCCATGGACTTACATCAATCATACTTTACATTACAAGTCCATTCATATTATTTGATCCAATTACACACATTACCATTATACATATACGGGGTCTTACATTCTCCCCTCCTTCAAGGAATTTGGTCCTCCAAATTAGAACCAAGTCACTCTTTAAAAAGTTGGGGGTACTTCTCCCGTATCAAGTTCTCCAATTCCCACGTAGCCTCTTCCGCCGTGTGGTGTTGCCAAAGAACTTTCACCAAGGGAATTGTCTTATTCCGCAACACTTTCTCTTTTCTTTCCAATATCCGAACCGACTTCTCAACATACGTCATACTCTCATGGAGCTCCAACGGCTCATATCTTATCATGTGTGTCGGGTCCGGGTGATACTTCTGAAGCATCGAGACGTGAAAGACGTTGTGGACATTTGCCAAGTCCGGTGGCAATGCCAATCTATACGCCTTATCTCCCACTCTCTCCAAAATCTCGAAGGGTCCGATATATCTAGGGCTCAGCTTGCCCTTCTTACCAAATCTCATAATACCCTTCGATGGTGATACCCTCAGAAACACCGACTCACCCTCATCAAACTCCAGTGGTCTTCGTCTCTTATCAGCATAACTCTTTTGTCGGCTCTGAGCTGTCCGTAATCTCTCACATATCAACTGGACGTCCTCAGATGCCTGCTGCACTAAGTCCGAAGCAAAAATCTGTCTGTCACCAACCTCTTCCCATCCAATGGGGGAATGGCATCTACGCCCGTACAATGCCTCATAGGGTGCCATCCCGATACTCGCATGATAGCTATTATTATAAGTGAACTCGGCTAACTGCAGGTGGTCATCCCAGGAGCCTCTAAAATCCAGCACACACGCTCTCAACATATCCTCGAGGGTCTGTATAGTCCTCTCTGACTGCCCATCTGTCTGAGGATGAAAAGCGGTGCTAAAACTCAATCGGGTCCCCAGCGCTTCTTGAAAATATTCCCAAAAATGAGAAGTGAAGCGGGCATCCCTATCAGAAACAACGCTCACTGGTACACCATGTAGCCGTACTATCTCTCGAATATACAGGTTCGCCAACTGACTCAGTGTATCGGTAGCTCTCATAGCCAAGAAATGGGCGAACTTAGTCAACCGGTCCACAATAACCCATATGGCACCATGACCTCTACGGGTCCTCGGCAACCCCATCACAAAATTCATGGTGACATGCTCCCACTTCCATGTCGGTATCGGTAAAGGCTGCAATAATCCTGCAGGCTTCTGATACTCTACCTTCACTTGCTGACAAACGAGACACTTAGCGACATATTTAGCAATGTCTCTCTTCATTCCAGACCACCAATAAACCTTCCGAAGGTTTTGATACATCTTGGTACTTCCCGGATGTATCGTATACTTCGATGAGTGAGCCTCTGATAAAATCGTTCTCCTGATCTCAGGATCCCTGGGAACGCATACTCTGCCTCTGAACCTCAATAAGCCATCAGCACTCTGCTCAAAATCAATATCCACACCTGTCTGTATCTGCCTCAGCCAATTAATACACCGTCGATCGCTCTGCTGGGCTTGCCGAATACGGTCAATCAACTCTGGCTCTAGTCTCAAACTAGCCATGATCTCAAGTCTCTCAGATCCAGGTGGGGTTACATCTAAACTGAGGTTCGCAAAGTGTTCTAACAATTCATGTTCCCGTATCATCATATAAGACACCAACCCGAGGCTCTTTCTACTCAAAGCATCGGCAACTACATTTGTCTTACCTGGGTGGTACATGATTTCACAATCATAGTCTTTCAGGAGTTCGAGCCATCTCCTCTGTCTCATATGCCGCTCTTTTTGCGAGAACAGGTACTTAAGGCTCTTATGATCTGTGAACACCTGAAATTTCTCACCATAGAGATAGTGGCGCCATATTTTCAAAGCAAATACTACAGCCGCCAACTCCAAATCATGTGTCGGGTAGTTCCTCTCATGATCTTTCAACTGTCTAGATCCATAGGCAACTACCTTCCCATCCTGCATAAGCACACAGCCGAGTCCCTGGTGTGATGCATCCGTATACACCGGGAATCCTCCTGAGCTGACAGGAATGGTGAGCATTGGAGCAGTCGTCAATCGACGCTTAAGCTCCTCAAAACTCCTCTCACATGCCTCATCCCATGTAAACTTAACATCCTTACGCGTGAGGCGTGTCAACGGAGCAACTAGTCTGGAGAAACCCTCTACAAATCTCCGATAATATCCTGCCAATCCCAGGAAACTTCTGATCTCAGTTATTGTCTTGGGCTGATCCCACTGTACAACTGCCTCTATCTTGGATGGATCCACCGATATCCCATCCTTTGACACAACATGCCCCAGAAATGAGATCTGTTCCAACCAAAAGTTACACTTGCTGAGTTTGGCATACAATTCTCTCTCTCGGAGGGTCTGCAGAACTATCCTCAAGTGCTCCTCATGATCTTCCCTGGACTTGGAATACACCAAAATATCATCAATGAACACTATTACAAACTTGTCCAGGTATGGCTTGAATATATCATTCATCAATGCCATAAATGCTGCGGGAGCATTCGTCAATCTGAATGGCATCACCAAAAACTCGTAGTGGCCATAACGGGTACGAAATGCTATCTTAGGTACATCTCCACTCCTGATCCTCAACTGATGATACCCTTACCGCAGATCTATCTTAGAAAATACTTCGGCTCCCTGGAGCTGATCCAACAAATCATCGATTCTTGGAAGGGGGTACTTGTTCTTAATGGTGGCCTTATTCAACAACCGATAATCTATACACAGTCGGAGGCTTCCATCCTTCTTCCTTACAAATAGAACTGGTGCTCCCCAAGGTGAGACACTCGGTCTAACAAACCCCTTCTCCAGCAACTCTTGCAGCTGTTTCTTCAGCTCTTCCAACTCTATCGGAGCCATTCTATAAGGTGGTTTCGATATCGACTCTGTACCAGGCACTAACTCAATGCAAAATTCCATTTCCTTTCAGGTGGTAGTCCTGGTAATTAGTCCGAAAAGACATCAGGATAATCCGTAATTACGGGTATGTCCTTCAATTCCGGGTGTGCCTCATCTATATCGACCACATAGGCAATGAACCCTTCACATTATCCTCTCCATCATTAGTAACATAAACCATCACTCCACATTCAATATTTATCAAAAACAAATAATTTATCTCTCAAGCAATATGCATTTAAAATTATACTCTTTTATTTACCACAATTATACAAGTTTCATATCATTCCTTTTTATCAAAATTTACAATAAGATTGTTTAATCCTGAAAACATCAATGTTTTGGCATGACAATCCATCACAACACGATTGGTAGCCAACCAATCCATTCCCAAAATTACATCAAAATCATTCATATTCAATAAAATCAGATTGGCTATCATTTCCTTCCCCTCTATCTTTAACTTACAATCCCTACATACATGCTCAGTCAATTGACTATCATTCATGGGTGTGAAAATCATCAACATTTTATCCAACAATGTTGGTTTCACATATTTCAACAATTTATGTGCAAAGGAAGGTGATATGAAAGAATGCGTGGCACCAGGATCAAATAATACCAATGCTTCTAAATCAAAGATTCGGATGGTACCTTTAATCACATCCGTCGATGCATCTGCAGTGTCCTGGTCCAGTGCATGTACTCTTCCTCTGCTCACACCCGCAGCCTGTTTCCCTTTTTCCTCAGCTGTAGCCCTCCTCCTCGGGGCTGCTGTCTCAACTGGAGCTCCCTCAGGCTCCTTGCCCTTCTGTGGGGCAATCTTCATCTTCTCGGGATAATACTTAGCCATATGTCCTGGTCTCTCACATCTAAAACACACCATAGGGGTCATCAGATAGGGCCTATTCCCATGAAATCTCCCACATCTCCTACACTGATCAGTAGTAGGCCGTGGTCCTCCAATAGTCATACCCCTTGGCGCAGTCAAGGTTGGGTATACGGGAGGTCTAGCAGCTCTCTCCCGTACCTCCTCAATCTTTGGCCTCTTCTCGAAAAATCTTTGGCCATCTCTCTTGGCCACTCTTCCAAACCCAGATCTCTTTCGGTCTCTGTCCTTTCTAACACTGACTCTCCCAAGCTCGGAGGCATTTCGCTCAAAGTCTTGCTCACATAACTGAGCCTTATGTACAGCCTCCTCATAGGTCAAGATGTCAAAGGGAGCTAGCTTAGTCCGGATAGCCAATCTCAATCCATCCGTGAACTTTTGAATCTTCCGGGTCTCACTACCCATCGTGTCCTGGTCATATCTCCCCAAGGACATAAACTTGGACTCATACTCGTCCACAGTCCGGTTCCTCTGAACCAAATTCATAAATTCCATCCGCAATTTTCTCTGTGCGGTAGCTGGAATATACTGTCTTCTGAAGGCCTCTAAAAATATCTCCCACGAGATTTCAGAGTGTCTAGCCCTCAAAATAATCTAAATGGACCTCCACCAATGCTCGGCCTCGCCTTTCAACATAAACACGGCAAAGGCTACCTTTTCAGCTGAAGTGCATCGGAAAAACCTATACAGTTTCTCCATCTCATACACCCAATCCTCCGTAACCACTGGGTCCTTCACCCCTCTAAACACTGGGGGTTTCAGCGCTTGAAATTCTCGCAACCTGCTCAAGTCGCAGTCATAACCCAAATCACTACCGCTCTGCTGTGGAGCGATAGGAGAATCTGTATCCTGGGCTGTAGGTGGTGTAACTGTAGCTGTCTCAGCAGCATGAGGTCTCTCCGCCTCTGCAGCTGCCTGTTCAGTAGTAGGCTGTCCTGCGGGACCTCGTCTATCGCCGACGCCCAAGGCCTGCGTGACTATCTCCACCAAATTCTCAATACTCCGCTCTAACCTAGCGAAGCGAGCCTCAGTATCCTCTGCTCTCTCAGCAGGGTTTTGTGGAGCCTGCTCAGTCTGTGGCTCCGCACGGCTCTCAGGCCTACCTCTACGACCTCTAGCACGTGCTCTCGCCCCTCTACCTTTACGTGTAACTGGCATAGTGCCAACTTCCAGTATTATAATAATTCATTAAGCTCAATCCATCACGGTATACACAGTTATATCTAAACAAAAGCACAGTACTATGGGGATGTACTTTCCTACGTTTTATTAATGACTCACATCAGGCCAACACAGCTCTGATACCAATCTCTGTCACGACCCAATTCCCTTCTCTTTAACCGAAAATCACTAAAAATTTTTTGCGTTTTACTGTTAACTTACCCGGTCGTGAACTAAACTCACCACACACTGTTGGGCTGTGAGTCAATAATAAACACCAAATCTCATTCATTCTCAATTAATTAAAACGATGTCATACATTTGCATTTAATCGTGTACTTATACGAATACATGTTTTACTGACATCTACATCCCCCATAATTACAACTCAAGAGAATACTGTGCTTTTACATTGTTGAGATACAAAAAGAATCACTGTGTATATACCTCTTAGCAATGGAGATGCAGCGGAGTCCAAAATACCACGCCTCAGTCCTTACTGGGCTACTATGGACGCTCTGTAGGGGGGAAATAGAGTGGGATGAGCAACCACACGCTCAGTAAGGCAATAATGCAAGCATGGTAGATAACTACTCTATCTACATGCTGATAGTGTTATGCATAAATCATTTATGGTAGGAGCATGAGGAATAAAACTATGCCATGTGAATATACATATATATCATGTATCAAAATCATGTGCATTGGCATATAAAACATGGTAGAAACATCATGTATAAATCATCTCATGCTCAATCTCATTTAAATTCATAAAAAGGGCAATTCATTAAGAAACCTCATTTTTAAACCAACATCATAAACCTCTTTCTCAACACATAATTACCACCAAATCAACTCACAATCACAACCACATTTTCATTTCACAATTCACGCATGTGTATAAAAACTAGGTCACTATATCAAAAGTGCCTATGTGGACCATTACATCATAAATCATCCCAGACCACACGCATCCAGGTGTGCGGGGTATCACGCTGGCATGAAGATGGTTTATCCCTCACCAGACTTTCTCAACACATAACCATCATGCGGTACATCGTACTCCATGTGATATACACGGTACAGCGTACTCCGCAGACTCATATCGTGATTAGGGGTGCCATTCCTAGGTCTTACCTACCCCATACCAAGAGTTTTCCATATCCGTGAAGGAGAGCCTCCCTGCCAAACAGAGACTCCCCGCTTAACAGAGCCTCCCTGCCTCCTCGGGCTTAAGGATGTTAGCTTAAGGATGTAGGGCTTAAGGATCCTTCCGTAAGAGAGCCTCCCCACCGAACAGAGCCTCCCCGCCTCTTTGGGCTTAAGGATGTTGGCTTAAGGATGTAGGGTTTAAGGATCTTACCGTACCCATGTAGGAGAGCCTCCCTGCTTAACAGAGCCTCCCCGCCCCTCCAGGGCTTAAGGATGTTGGCTTAAGGATCCCACCGTAAGAGAGCCTCCCCACCGAACAGAGCCTCCCCACCTAACAGAGCCTCCCCACCTCTTTGGGCTTAAGGATGTTGGCTTAAGGATGTAAGGCTTAAGGATCTTACCAACTTTCACAACCTTATACGTGTCACAATGAGCAAACTTGTGCGAGCAAAGCTCTAGCACGACTCAAGCATCCTCTCATACAGAGACGCGTACGAGCATAGCTCTAGTACGGTTATACTCATAAGACAACCACTCAAAATCCACGTACGAGCAGAAGCTCCGGTATGGTTTATAAACAACATCATAGTTTCCAAATCAAGGTGTGAGCTAAGCTCCAGCACGTTTCATACAAATGAAAACATAGAAATCCAGCGCGAGCGAGGCTCTAGCGCGATTTATGTCATACAAATACGATAGGCGGCTCATACACAATCAAACAATCCCGGCAATCGGGTTTAGCACTCACAAATGCTTTTCCACAACAACCATACAATACTAGCCGACCCATCTACTAGCTTGCTTAAAACCAAGCAATTTCGTTTTGAAAAGCATCAAAACATTAGATTTATGCAATTATTAGCCTTACTATCCCATTTCATAAAATCCACTTCAAATCCAAAACCACGCATATACTCCTCATCATTCACGAATACCATCAATCATTTATTTGAGCAACCATGCATTTCATAAAACACCCAATATTCACCCACAAGTTCAAAGTACGAGCAGCTACCTCTATATACTCACAAAATTCCCTTACCTGGAATCGCGATGCGTGATTCCACTTCCTTAAGCTGCTTACTCGTACGGTTCGATTCGTCTTCAACGAACTCTTCGGGACTGCACAAAATCGTATCCCGCATTATATTCGATCCATATAATGCAATCCTTGTGCTTGCTATAGTCAATTTAATCTATAGCCTCTATTAACGCTTATATGGCCTCGTTTCATTACTTTACCCATATATTCTCACATCATACCCATTCTAGGTTTTCTAGGTTACACCAATTCCACCACATCCCTAGATAATTTATCCATCAATAGTCATGCCAAACAACTCCAAAATCAATTAAATAGACAATGTATTTGGATTGGAGTGTTAGAATCTTACCAAATATGATTTTTCTTCTTGCTCCAAATGGCAATGCCCTTAACTCCTTCAATACCAACAATGGAAAAATGCCTTCACACTATGTTGTTCTTCTCTTTAATAGGAACAACTTTGCCTCTAATGGTCTCTCTTTAATTCTTGCTGGAAATGGCTGATTTTAGAGAGGGAAAGTTAGGTTTTTGGGTTGAAAGTGAAAGGTTAGTGTTTTTCCCGAGATTTCCTGATTTTCAGCCCTCCTTATATAGAAATAGCTTGAGGAGATCGATCTGGTCCAAGAGGAGATCGATCTGGTCCCTTAAAATCCCTCTTTTTCACGGCATTTTTAAGCTTGAGATCGATCTGTCGAAGCATGAGATCGATCTGCTCCCAAACAGAGAGCTAAGGAGATCGATCTGGGTGCTTGGGGATCGATCTTTTCACTACAGAATGCTTGGGAGATCGATCTGGCTCCATTTAAGATCGATCTGCTCTATTCTTTCGCCCAAATAAGAGCATTCTGGCTCTTCTAGATCGATCTCTCATCCTATGAGATCGATCTCTCATCCTATGAGATCGATCTGGCCCTCATGTTTTTCAGATTTCCTGTAGTTTCCTTGCTGCAACTCATACCAATACATCCTTAATCTATTTCCATGGCCATTTTCTCATCCATCCACCTTTATAACTTGAAAATGGCATCCATTCATACATTATGCACATTGAAACTTGTGTGCATTCATTGTATGTCCAAAGGTATGCTACATGAAACCAAATGGAAGCATAACTCCATTTCATTTTACCACACTACTCATCTTGAGTTTCAATCACATCCATCACTTGCCAGAACTCATTTCTTCATATTCGTACTCAATGAAACTTGTATGTACGTTACAATTCATATTACACATACATACATTGAATCCATGGACTTACATCAATCATACTTTACATTACAAGTCCATTCATATTATTTGATCCAATTACACACATTACCATTATACATATACGGTGTCTTACACCTTTTCTCTTTCTTGCCATTTTTCGGCTCTAGCCGCCATCCCATCGGTCGATTCAGCCGCTGATCGGCCGGTCTTAGCTTGGGGCACCTTCGACTGGCGGTGGCCGGGCTCGAATCGGCGTCGGTCACCGGATTCTCTTTCTCCTTCTCTCGGTTTCGCTCGGTTCCACCTTTCACCCGCCGATCGTCGCCGCTCGTCGGTCTGTTAGGCCAGTGGTGGTCGCCTCTCAGCTGGGCTACCTCAGTACCTCGCTTGGGCTGTCGTCAGCCGCTCCGTCCGGTGAGTAGAGGGCTTGGCTTCCTGCTTCGTTTTCGTTTTCCAGTTTCACGATTTTCGCAAAATTGTTTTTTTATTTACTTATAATTTATTTTTAATATTATTTTAATCAATATTATATTCAATAATAATCCAAAATATATAAAAAATTATTATTTTAAACATTTATTCAATAAATGAATTTATCGGTCTTATTTCGGCTTTTCAGTATATTTTTCGATTATTTTCTGGATTATTTTTCGAAGTGAAAATTTCACTTTATTCCAATAAATTCATATCTTGATCAATTTAACCCGAAATTTAATTATTTCTTCGTTATTGATCAAGATTTCTTAATCCCATATTTTTAATTAAATTTTCTTGTCACGATAAATATCGAATTTCAGTCTTTTGACCGTTTTATCATTCAACGTGTTAGAGAATTCCATTTCAATCCTTCATTTGATTTTTTTCTCATTTCGTGTTTTAAATAAAATCGGGTCTTACACTAGGCAATCATTATTACTGTCACGTGGGTAATAATTATTTCATCCTCAAAAGAGGGCATCTTCCGAAGAGGGAACAGAATATGTATGGCCATGGTAGGGCTGTAAACTGGGCCAGAATACTACAACATAACGAAAACGCCACACAAGCATAAACGAAAATACCACAAAGGCAACATGATAGACACATAGAATTATCCATGTTATATGTCAAGGTCCAGCCCGTTTATAGGTCGTCGGGTAGCATTTTCTTGGGTCCTGTAAGTCGACCCCCAGATTTACCTTGACTCGTATGCTATAGAGAGCCCTTAATCTTATAACATATTCTTATCATACTAAAATCACTTTCAAAATTTATTTGCACAAAAGATTACGAAAATTATGCCTCGAAAAACCACACATATACAAGCTTGATACATAAATAATCAAAGTTATGAAATTGTACAAAAACCATGCACTCGTAGGTACACAAACATGGGATGTATATCGTTTTGAAATTTGTGTTTGTTTTACTAAAGGGTATCATGACATAAATACTTGTTTACAGGTAAGGAATCACCATTAAGAAAATAAATTACATCCCTTACTTATCAAATTCTCAAGTCAACACAGAATTGTCGGGTATCGGGCTTACCTCATTTTGCGTACCCACACCACGAGTTACCACAAACAGTCTAATTAGTATTCAATTTATCTTTATTTACGTTCATATACATGTTACAACTTAAAGGTTGTTAACTAGACCCTTTTTCGTTGACTTTTTCTACTTTCTTGATTTTACCGATAAACGTACCGTTTTAAGCTATTTCGATAATTTCTTTTCTTTTAACTTCAGACTTATCAACTTAATGACTTAAACACTTATTCAAGTCTCAAATCAACACATCACAACTTATCAAAGTGCCAATTTTCACAATTTTACGATTTTGCACTAAACCGAGCTATAAACCGAACTTTTCAGTATTAAACTAACATTCTACAACACATTATTCAACCAAATTTCACCATTTCTCTAACAAACCAAGGCTGGCCAAAATTCCACCTTACTCTAGAAATTATTTCTTCAATTTATACTTTAGTAAAAATCATCAAATATCAACATATAACTAAATCATCATCTTCTATCAACTTTCTCACCTTATTGACTATCTTTGACCACCTCTATCGTTCTCAAAAAATGGTCCTAAGCTATAGATATACATGTATACAAGTTAGAATCATTCAAAATAAGCTTAAAAACCAGCCAAGGAATCATAAATCCAAAGTTTCTCTTGCCTCTAAAACAGGGCAATTTCGGCCCCTATTCTTCTCTCTAACTTTTCACCTAGCAAATTAACTTTTTTGTGAATGAAAGTTTTATATGTGATAGAGGGATTAAGAAGGAAGATTTTGTTCTTCTTGGCCGACTCCTAAAAGTGGCTGCAAGGTGGTCGAAACAATTGCACAAGTTGGAGCAAGGGAGGACATATGCGACAAGCTTGGGAGAGGAGTTTCTTTCTGGTTTTAGGTCAGTTCGGGGTGTTCTATGGCTTCCCAGAAAGGGCTTTAAGTGCTCTTTAATCTGGAAAAAAATCAAGCTAAAAAGCCTTCTGGAAGCACTTTAAAATGGGCTTTCTTATTGGGCCAGTAGGGTGTTGGGCTTGGGCTGCTAGCAGCCCTGTTTTTAGAAAATTCCAAAAAACTATTTCCAGCCCATTTTCTTCTAGTTTTCCACTTCTCATGTGTTGTACTAAGTCCCTAGTATGGTCCATAAAAATTTTGGGCCCACTTGTTTAAGAAAAGTTTCCTGTTTAAGCCAATTTTACTTAATTTAGTCATTACCGATAAAAATTCCTTAAAGTTTTCGGTTTACTTTAAAAAAATTAATTTGATCACCGAAACCTCAAGATTTTCACTCAATTCTAATTCTCCAAGTCAAATATGCCTTATATTAATTTCCTATGGCCTCATAATAATTTTTACGAATTTATGAAATTTATTCTGAATTTATTTTAATTACTAGGCTCAATTTCTCGGTTTAGTGCTAATCCGAGTTTTTACTTGTTTTTCCACTTTCGATGCCTTAGTTTTACCTTCTAACCACCAAAGCATACTCATAAATGTAATCTCTTGAAAAATACTTCAATTTAAAATCTTACCTCGAGTTTCGTACCCCGAGCTTTGTGCCACTAATCCAGGTGCCTCAGTTATTCCGAACCCTGCATAATACTTAGATAAGTCTTGAACTTCTCATCTTAGCTTTTAAATAAATAATAGTATGAAATGCTGAGTTTCACACTAATATATTCAGAAGTGAAGAGAAGAACTAGCCATATATCTATCGTTAAACCTAATAATTCATCATCAAAGACTATTGAGTTTAAGCGCTACACAACCATTACACCACACTAATTCAATAAGATGCATAAAAGCACATACCTGCAAATCACAATTAACTAATTGCGCTTACTCGCATGTTTTTATACCATAACTAAATTATAATCATGCTTTATCAAAACTTAAAATTACCCATTAATAGTAGTCCACTAATTGAAAATTTCTAACATTAAGATCAACTGAAAATCTCCTTCCACTGAGCAATCACATGATTTTTCTCTTTTCTAACTTACAGAATAGATGTGATCCTTGTGGATACATACATTTACCTTCAAGATAGGATTAGATAAGATAATAATTAGCCTATCTTATGATTGATGCACATATTAAAGCGAGAATTGGATTGCAAAGAGAATTAATCCTTTTAGTATATGATCCAATCCTCTACAAAAAAGTAAAGATTATTTCTAATTTCATGGGATTAGAAATAAATACTCATTATTTATTTTATCCTTAAAACTTATATTTAAAAATCTAAATTATTTTTTTCTTTTTTTCCTTCATTTTCATTTTTTACTTCTTTTTTCTTTCTTTTCCTTTTTGTTCTTATTTTTGAATAAAGGAAAACTACAATTTTGATAAAATAATATCATCTTGAACAATTCATTTAAAAAAAAAAAAGAAAAATTATTTTTTTGGAAGTAATCAAACTTTTAAATCATTTTTTAGAAAATAAATTCTCAATCATAAAAATTATTATAAAATGTATTTTTAACTAGTTTTTCTTCCGTTTAAATTTAAGTTTTTTCTCCTCTTTTTTTTTAATTTTTCTTTCTTAGTTTTTATTCTTTTTGCTTATAAGAAAGGAAAAGAAGAGAGAGAAAGAAAAAAATAACGGTTAACCATAAAAAGTATTAAAAATTTTATATTTTTTAGTTTAAAAAAAATTGAACTGTCAAATTTAACTCATATTTTCTGTTTTTTTCTTTTTCCTTATAATTGGAAAAAACAGAAAGAAGAGGAAGAAACCATAAAAATAAAGAAAAATATTTAAAATTATATTTTTGATTACTTCCAATGAATCCTAAACCCCTCTTCAGCAGTGTAAGAAACCAGATCCCCGGGCCTTACGACCTTCATGGAATCAGATCAAAACCAGTTTCCTGAAGATGACTTGCTCACTTCTGAACTGAAGAAGTGCATAGAAAAAAGCTAGAACAAATTATATACCTCGGTAACTGCATCTTTGGCTGGTTTGCAATTTTTTTAACAAGGCACTCGGCAACTGGTGCTTTATGCTCCTTTAGGATGGAAACAGCTCTGTGAAGAAGCTCTGCTCACACTTCCAAAGTGGAGTCTTAGCCCAAGATTTTTGCACAAGTTTGCTGATTCCCTGACTTTGTTCACCTCTTCTTGAATACTAGCTGTTCCAGCACCATAATTTATTAATTCCTCTATATAAACAAATCTGAAGTACCATATAATTTTTTTTTTCTCATTCTCTCTTTGATTTTTTGAGAAACAAGTAAAATCACTGCTAATGCAAGGTTTCGGTTTGTCATCATTTTACCAAGCCATGCAAACTTGCCATTTAATTTCATCTCATCCCCATAATTTAATAATTGGGCTAGTTATAAGTCCGGTCTCTAAGGCTGTGGCCCTATCTGGCATACTACATAGCTATAAAGATGTCTTAGATCAAAAGAACAGACATCGTGGGTCGTAATTAACTAGGCCCTAGCCGACTAGCCCCATTAGAAAGCCTATCTCAAACTGTGAGACGAACAAAAGCAGGGTTTCTAACAGGTTTGCCACGTATTAAGTACATAATTTAAAACGAAAAAAGAAGCATATACTTAAGACATACCAAGCAGTTCAGCATTTAAACAACTTCGATAAAAGAAAATCCTCAAGCACATTAATCTGTTGTCTACTATCAAAAATCATAAAATGATAAAAAGGAACTCTGCATCTACTAAAAAGAAACCATCCTCTAAATGCTTAATCCTTGTGTTGCTGAACAACTTCAACAGCCTCATGTTGTTCGCCATAATCCTGCAGGAAAACAGAACAATAAATCTCAACAATCATAAATATAACACACATAAAAAAAAAAAATTGCATGAGTAAATTTTCTATAAATTGCATGACAATATAACTGATCTAAAACAAAATTAAGGTGAAAAGAAAGAATAGGGATTGACGATACAATTTGATATGGAACAGAATACACTTCCATGTATTTGTTCATACCTTGACAACTACACAAGAGCAACCAACTACCTTCCTTGCTTTCCCCTCAAAATCTATTTTACACAACTGCATTCAGAGATAAATCACAATTAGCATTTACAGCAATAGTAATCTCTTGCAATTTGGTTGGATAACTTGATTGTGAGTTTGCTGCAATATTCACCAAGGAACAGGTCACATAATCAAAGGGGTGTGTTTGTGACTGTAATTCTGTAAAAGAGAGGGGAGAAGTAACTCATGTTCCATAAATGAGAAATGAAATTTTACTTACACCAGCCCACTCGCCAAGAGTTTTTGCACTAGGCGCACGCAGCACTTTAACATTATGATCAACACAGAGTGCCTTGACCAATTTAACATAATCTGGCTGATCACAGTCATCAGCTATAACACAAAGATGTGCATTGTGCTTTTCAATTGCCTTGGCAGCTTCATGTAAGCCTCGTGCAAGCCCACCATGAGCTTTTGACTTCCTCACCACAAGTGGCAAGGCTGTGTTGATGTCCATTACCTCACCAATGGCAGCTGCTGCCTCAGTTGGGGCAACTGCAACTTCTTCTCTGCAAAATCATGAGGCAAGAATACAGTATAAATATATGCAGAAAGAGTAAAAAGCGCTATAATAGTGATGAAATCTTTCAAAGACACAAATAAGACATCAGATAGAAACAATGGTTAGGGGAGAAAATGATGGGTTGGGAAGCACGAAAAGGAAAAATTTTGTTAACAAAATGGAAATCCCAACGAGACTTAATCTCAAGATGAGACAACATGCATATACTTTCTCCAGCTCCTATCATTGAAAAGAAATACCCAGTCGCATTTCTAATAAATCTGAAACAACACAAGCAACAATTCGAACAAGTAGGCAAATTATCTCAGATAAAACACAGTGAAATCTATATTAGCACAGAATAAATACAATAGCAATTTATTTCACTTTAAGCAAACTAAATCCAAAGTCTACACAGAGAAATTGCAGAGAACTTGGAGTGATATGGTGTATGGAGCTATTAAAACAAAACCAACAACTAGATCAAAATTTATGGATATACTAACATGGCCTTGAACCTTTACGCAGAAACAGGTTATCACTTACCCGGACATTTTTTGGGCGAAATTTGGGATTGGAGAGGTTCTGCTTCCTGGTAGCAAACAAAAAATATAAAAACAAAGTCAAGCAAGCAGATTTTTCGGTTGATATAACACTGAAAGCTAAACAAAAAGGAATGTTTTACTCTTCAGCATTTTTGGGTGACAGATATCAAGGGAATGGTTCGAAAAGTAAGTAAAAAAAAAAAATGTATAAACCTGATTACAAGGTGCTAACCTTGAGTGAAGAAAATGAAGAGCGGCGAACCCTCAAGAATTAATCTCCTGCTGGGTGGCGGAGCGGCTGAAAGCGGTTAGCAAAATGTAAGAGATTTTATAACTCAACCCTATTTTTCATCTTTGATGGGCCCGTCCGCTGATTTTTTCTTTTTTGGACTCTTTGGTCTGGAATGGGATTTTTCTCCATTATCCTAAAAGTGGAAAAAAAAAGTCAAAAAATAGAATCACCTTAATGCATTATATAATTACATATAGGATAAAACTTCGGTAAATATTAGAGGTATTTTATTTTTTATTGAAAAAAATTATATTTTCATATTTGCCTCAATTTTGTTCAAACTGATGCATACTATATGAGAGCCAATATATTTAAATAAGGATGCGACTAAGGGTGGATTTGGAATCCACATAAGCGGTTAGAATTTTCAACTAATTGCAATTTCAATTTTACCTTTAATTTTTTTTATTTTTAATATAATATCTTTAATTGTCATTTTATCATCGATCGCACTGTTACCGCTACAATTACATCCAAACGTATCATCATTTGACATTAATCTCATTGTCACTGTTGTTTTCTATCACACTAGAACCAATTGCACTGTCCATCCAAACTAATTCTAAATCGATTGACCAATAATTTTCAGTTTAATTAGTTGAATTTATTCGATTTCAACGTTCTTGGTGTTTAAAATTTTGAATTAAACATATCAAAAAAATCAACTATTATTAAATACTATTATATTTTAATATAATTATTTTATATATCTAAATAAAGAGATATATTATGGTTAATATGTTATTGTTTTACTGAGTTAAACAATATATTTCTAAATATAACTATATATTTATGTTATATATCTAAAAATATATTAAAAATCAAAAATAAAAAAATATTATATAACTATCTCCTTAATCCATATTCTCCCTAACCCAATAACTGACTAACATAGTTATCAATATCTTACGATATACAATACGTATCGTATGATACGAATCAATTCATTATAAAATTTATACATATTTATACAGAGATTCTATTTTATCATAAATCGATAGCGTATTTATTGATACACAAGTGAGTCAATATGTCACAACTTGTGACATATACAACTATCCCTAAGCCCATATATAGGCAGAAACGTTTTAAAGTGAATTAACATTGACTAGTGTTTATTATTATTTATTTAGGATCTTATTCTTGTAGTTCCGTATCCGATATAGGTTTAAAACCTTTAAACTATTATGTGGAGGATTTTATTCAAGTCCTAAATTTTTTTAGAAATTTGGGCAGCATAACGGCTGCAATTGGACTTAACCCAACCTGCAAACAAAAGTAATACGCAGCCCATATCCTCAATCATCAATCACACTTTCACAATTTATCAATCTCGCATACATACATATATATATATATATATATATATATATATATATATATATCAACAACCCTAGCTATCCACAACTAACATCATATGATCCCAAGTAACTAACAATTGGCAATAACCCAATCGCTAAAGTTTAAACCGATTTACGAAGTATTACCTAACTAAGTAAATAGATCCTAGTATATGAGCAACACTCTAAAACTCAGCTAATACATCCCAAATGATTATTACTTAAATTTGTGCGTACATACAAGTCTGAAACAAAAACTTTACACCAGTTGTGTATACCTTAGCACAAAAGTCGCACACTTAGCACGTGGAATTTGCAATTTTTCGAGCACTTCACCCACAAGTTAATCTGAAATGTTTTAAAGAAATGGGTGAGCAACTATACGCTCAGTAAGGAAAACATATAACCAAGGCTAATAAAATACCAAGGAAGCGGTTATGTTAATTTTCTTCATTTAGCAAAACATGCCTTTTGTAGAACAATGCACAAGCTTTTATTTTGGTCATTAAAAATGAAAAATACGTTAAATATGGATGAGTAAGATAAGTTAAACCAACACACATTTCGAAACTGAAGATTTCACAAAGCTTGCTAACAATCCATAGTTTATAAATCAATAGTGTAGAATTCAAAACACGGAAACCTTGAAGTCTGAAAACATAACATTCATATTGAAAACAAATACAGTTTAGCAAAATGCATACATGGGCTCAAATTAAAAATTCAATACAAATAGGAGAGATGTGGTACAATCCTTCACTTGTTATGGAACCAGTTACACAATGTAAACACCTATGGCTATAGTGACTACCGCCCTATCCTAAACTAATCAGGTTTGTACTAGGGTACTGAAGACAGGATCAAGGTCTACAGTAGTAGGTAGAAAAAAAATCTCGATGCCACGAAGGCATTTACGTGAAGCACTTGGCACCGTAAGGCAATCACAGAAAACCTCCTACCGGTGCTAGAGATGGCTCTTACGTCCCATAAACTCGATGTCACCCAAGCATCCATTTAAAGCACTTGGCACCGTAGGGCAATCACACAGAACCTCCTACCGGTGCTAGAGATGGCTCTCACAGGACATGACTGCCACAAAGGCATTTTCGAAGATCGCCAATAATCTCAAAATCGAGATCAATAGGTGTACGGTAAAGCATAAAAATTGTTTCAATTCAACATCAAGTTCACGAAAAAAAATACACCAATAACTTTAGAAACATGTAATATTTTCATAAAGCTTGCTAACATCATTCCGTACACCATCATGCTTTCCCAAATCATATTTGAAAACAGCCAATGCAACCAAGTTATAAATATCATGCATAGATGTGCAAAACAATAAAATCAGGTAGTAAGATGTTTGTACTCATTTGGGTTTAATTATTTTTTATTTGACACTATAAATCAGTAAACTTATATTTATAACCTCATTTTGACTAAAGCTAGTAACTACGAACAAAGTTTCGATATTTATGAAAAGCGGGTAAGGTAGGTAATTAGCTTTAAAAAAATCCTAACTAAACTATCATCTTATGGTTCCTAGTAAAGTTTTAGCTTAACCTGAGATATTCTACTAGTTACGAGCTATATAAATCCCTTACCATAAAATGATGTGCACTAATTACTCTTCTCGCCTTAGGCATGCATATATATGCCTAAGCTTTCTTGGCATCCAACGAGGTAGTCGTTGTAAATTTCACATGCAAGAACAACCAATTATTAATCTTTATACTATTTCAGTTTATACTTCACTTAAAATAGTTAGATTTCAGCTGGGGTTATGCTAGCTATTCTCTCGATACAATTAGGCGCACCACCCAATATTTACACGTGCATCATCATTTAAATTCAAATAATGTATTTCTCCATTGTTTATTCTATTTAGACTTTAATCCTATATCTACTCCTAGTAAGCCGAATCCTCTACCTAAGTTTCCATCTCATTTTACATCCATTTGTATCAAGCTTAACATGTAATTATAGACAAATTCTGGTTTGATATAACTATTAGTTTATCTTACTAAACAAAACTGCATTAAAGAAAGTACCTTATTCTTTCTTCATGTAGCCAAAACTTACACTTAACATTCCTACTTGCATAGCTTAAGTACAGTCATGTAACCATGGGACTACGTTATTTGCATCATAATTTTCTGATCTAATATTTAAATTCCAGCTAAATGAATTATTCCTAATTATTCCAAAATGGGCGAAACTTTCTCAACACCAATTCTAGTCATATGGTTCAGCCAAAAATATCACATTTCATCGCAAACTCAGTCCTGCAGTTTTGAAAGTCCATATTACATAAAAAAACCCAACTTCCCAGTCATATAATTTAATAATCAATTTCACATAGCGAACTTAATTTCAGTAATCCTAATGATTCTAGCTACTTATAAGTGTAAGGTTAATTTAACTCTCTACTATATCAATTTACAATTTCAACCATTCCCTTTTAGCCATAACGCATACATGGAGTCTCCATGTTATTACTCCACTATTTACAATCTAGCATTCTAATGATATCAATTAATTAGAATTACAGAAATTAATCGCACCTAGGTTAATCCTCAAATTGTTTGAAGATGTTGATATCCCTAAGCTTGGAAATTTCTCACTACCTATTTCGATTTAAGACCATATATATATATATATATATATATATATCATTAAAATGAGAGTTTATTATTATATCGGTAAAATCAGGGGAAGAATTCAACTTACCCCTTAAAATTTCTGTAATGGCCGAAACGCTCTCCCTCGGCGGCAATGAGGACGTGACAGGAGAAGAAGGGAAGGGCCAGAGGACAAGCTCTGGTTTCAAAATTAGGGAGTGGTGTGAGGGAGGAGGTGGGACTGGGTGATGCTGGTGCTCTCGGCTAAGGGGAGGGGAAGTCGACGTCCTTCCTTTAGCCGGACTCCACGAAACAGAGGAGGAAGAAGACCCGACGGCTTCTGGCGTGGCTTTCGGTTGCAGGGGAGAAGGAAATGCCTTAGGGAAGGGAGGTTGTCGATTTTATCGGTGCAGGTCTCGATCGCCGGCGGTGAAAAGGGGAATGACAGAGAAAATGGGAAAAGGGCAGAGGGTTGTTGTAACGACCGTGTGGCACTTTGGCCCCGCAGGGATCAAAAGGTGGCCCCCACAGTCTTACTTATACGTACTGTTGTAATGCTACAAGGATATCTTAAGAGGCTATGATGTATATATGTATATGTATATGTACATTGTTACTAGTGTATAAATAATAAAGGATGTAAAGAATTATGAGATTTAATGAAACATCCATGATTTTAAGTTGTGTGTAGAAGTTTTATTACCTATGAACTATATGGAATGGATGCCATTGTGTGTCAATTGTGCACAGATTGTAAATTGAGGTATGAAACAAATGTGCATAAGTATAAATTTAGAAATCTACAGAAAACTGCAGAAATGGGGGTGCAGGGGATGAGAGATCGATCTCATATGAAGGAGAGATCGATCTTCCCTCATGAAATGCCAAGAATTAGTTCAAAGGAACATAGCAGATCGATCTCAGGGGGAAGGCAGATCGATCTCCTTAAGTCTCTGCCTGAAAGGAATCGATCTTTCACAGGGCACAGATCGATCTCCTTAAGTCTCAGCCAAGAAGAGACTGATCTCCATTAAGCAGCAGATCAATCTCCCCTTTACAAAACAGATCGATCTCCTTATGAAGGTAGATCGATCTGGTAATAGTTACGTTTGGTAAAAAAGATTACCAAACCATGCAGAGATCGATCTCCACAAGTGCCAGATCGATCTCATGTGTCTGCATCTATAAAAAGAGCAAGGGATTTGGACTGAAAATCAAATTTTTCACCCACCAAACCTCCTTTCCATTTCTCTCAAAGAACCAAGCTTTCTCACTCTAAATATCACTACATTCTAGCTAGAATCTGAAGAAGCTCAAGAAGGGAAAGTTGTTCCTTAAAATAAGGAGAACAACATACCAAAAAAAAAATACGCATTGGTTTGACCAAGAGAAGGAGATTTGGCTACCACAAGTTTGGCTAAGGATAAGGCTAAGCTAGGTAAGTTCTTCAACCCTCAAGCTTTAAATATGGATTTCTAGACATTTTGTGGGTTGAGTGGCAGGTGAAATATTGTTAGGAATGATGAGTGTAGTGATAAGTGAGTAATGTTAAGAGGGGTTTATGAAGAGAAAATCCATGGAAGAGTGATGGAAAACCTAAGAGAATATATAATGAGATTAATTATAAAAAGTGGAATATGATAAGAATTTTAAGAAGTATGAATAGATAAATAAGTGACAATGTGTAAGTTTAGGAGAAGGAAAAGAAAATAACTCAATGATTTACACGTGTAGATTGAAATACGTGGAACACGATTAACTCGGATCACGAGCGGAGCAAAAGAGACGAAGGAAGTACAAGCGCGATTCGAGATAAGGGACTGTATGTTACTGATAGAGGTATTTATACGTATTTTACAATAATTTTAGTAGATATGACGCTATAATAGTATGTTTAGCTATTGAGCTATGAGATGATGTGAGATCATGAAATGTATTATGGCATATATATATTGTGAAAATGGGATGTGGGAAGGAAAACAGCCTGAAATGCATGTTTTTAATGTTTTTACATCTATACGATGTTTTTGATGTTTTCTTAACTATGTGTTGATTTTTAGATCGAGAAATGATGATGGATAGGTTGGCTAGCTTTACATATTTAGCATGGGACGATATGCTACGTAAATGATCATGTTTTGAGTTTTTTTAAAAAAGAAAATAGCCACCTATTGGATTTGGGATGTGAATCGGTGTTGGAGCATTAGCTCACACCTGTCATAATGATTTTGATTATGCTGGAATTTTACTCGCATATATTTATATGTTTTGATAAACCGTGTTGGAGCATGACTCGCACATGGTTTTATAGTGATAATGTGCTGGAGTTTTAACTCGCACATGTTTCTATGTTTTTTATGTGCCGTGCTGGAGTTTAACTGGCACGATGATTTTTTAGAGAAGTGTTGGAGCATTGCTCGCACCAGTTTTTACTGGGTTGAGATGATACAGTGCTAGAAGCTGTTGCTCACACTGAGAGATACCGCAGTGAAGCCTTGTGATGACTGTGTGTCACGCTGATTTGCTTGCCTAGTATATGAGATATGGTTCAGGATGATGAGTCCATCGGAGTTGGGTGGATGGACCAGGTCCACGGTCGTACGTTGAACTGTGTAGTTGTCCGTTGGAATACTATGTATCGTGTTGGGTGCACGTGAGTACGAGTATCGTGTAGATGACACATGGCGTACATTGTACTGTGAGTATATGTGATATGATGAGGGAGATGATGTTGATTGAGATGAGCCGGAGGGTAGGACTGACCAATCCCCCTTCAAGCAAGTGATACCCTGTGCACACCTGATCAGTGAGGCCTGAGATCACTGACTATGGCCATATGTCGTGGATATTAGATTGCCAAGAATTTCATGTTTGTCTCAGAGATAAGAGAAATTGAGAAACTCAAAAAAGAAAGAGATTTGATGAAAAGAAATTATTTGAGAAAAGCAAAGAGATATTGTGATTTGTTAAATCTCTTGATTTGAATGATTATGCTGTGATAGCATTGTTTTATGACATGTTTTTAAATGGAAGTATCGAATATTAGTTTTTTATGAAAATGCTTATGTGAGAAGCATGTTTAAATGCATTTACTAGTGATATTTCCACTTATATTGAAACATGGTTTTGTTATTTCATGCATGGGCTATGTAGGTAGTACAATATCTACCTGTTAGTATCATTTTCCTTACTGAGCTATTGTTTGCTCATCCCACTATTTTTCCCCCTCCAGATACTGAGAAGTAGAGCCGTGCGGTGATCTCTAGATCCCTGTTTGTGTTGGACAGCTCCCACCAGTTGTAAAAGTATAAAGATTTGTATACACATGAGTATTTTGAATATATTATAATGTATCACACAGTTATGAATTGAAAAGGTGAACAGTTGTGTGGGAATGTTATGTAAAGATAAATTATTATACAATTAATTTTAAATATTTACACACGCTTGGGAGTGTGTGAATTAAAGTTTTAAACTTTTTCGCTATAAATGTATGGAATTTAGTAATTACATTGACTCACAGCTCAACCGTTAGTAGTATATGTATGGATAAAGGGCACCCGAAAGTGGGGTGTGACAGATATTGTATCAGAGCTTAGTTGGTCTAATGTGAGTCGATGTTTAGGACTAAGAAACATACATCCCCAAGTTACTATGTGATATTTAGATACAAATGTGTATACGGAGATGGTAGTGATCTAAGAGTTTGTTATAAATGGAGGAAGTTATCAGGCTTGTGAGTTATGCCTGAGAGACATCACAAAAGGGGAGAAAGCTCAAGAGCTTAGGGGCGAAACGATAAGACTAAGAGGCAGAGTAGATCGTCCTCTAGTCATGAGCCCCATGAATAGATAGAGGCATCTGATCCTCAAGTAGCCCGATTAGAGGAAGATATGCGTACAGTGATGACCATGATGGGTTAGATTTTGGCTAGGTTTAAGGGTGTGCCTGGTACAATGGGACAGGCTGCACCGAATCCCCTAGCAGCTGCACTTGAACCTGAGAATGGTGCACCTGCACAACCTGAACCCGGTAGACCACGAGGTCCCCCTATTCGATCGTACCTCCCTCAGTAGCCCCACAACATTATGATGATGATGATGATTTGAGATATGGTTACGATTGTGATATGGAGAGGTTGAGGCATTTTATGGATTTTAAGCCTCATTCTTTTAGTGGGGTAAAGGATCCAGCAGTGGCTGAGAATTGGATAAGCCAAATAGAGAAGTTATTCGACTTTTGTAGATATTCGGCTACAGAGAGAGTAGCGCTTACGGCCTTTGTATTGTGAGGCGAAGCAGAGCACTGGTGGAAGTCCACCAGGCCTATGTTGAGAGCTCAGGGTATGACTATCACATGGGATATGTTTTTGGGTGCTTTCAGAGAGTAATACATCCCAGATACTGCTCTACGTAGGTTACAAATGGAGTTTTTGAATCTAACTCAAGGGAATCGAACAGTGGATGAGTACGAGTCACGATTCACCTTATTGGACCGATATGATCCGAACTCTATCAGGAGTGGAGCTATTAGGGTCCCCAGATTTGTGAATGGACTGAAGCCTTTGATTCGAGCTAAGTTGGTCCTGTTTGATGTCGCTACATATAGAGAGGCTATGCGACAGGCCCAGTTGTGTAAGCAGGACTATAATCTACAAATTTCAGAGTTCAGTCGGGGTGTGAGCAGGACTATAATCTACAAATTTCAGAGTTCAGTCGGGGTAAGGACAAGGATCCGAGAAAATTAGCGGTTGGCCAGAGTGCTAGGTTTGGACAGAAAGGCGTTGGTAAATGTCAAAGAGAGACAGATGAATCACAGAAGAAGGCTGCTAGGCCATATGTGAATCTGACTCTGACACCAGCTAGAGGTATAGTGATTGGTGGACCCCGACCAACCATTGACCAATGTAGAGTATGTGGTCGATATCATGGTGGTAGGCCATGTCACTTTTAGGGTACACAATGCTTCAAATGTGGTAGGCTTGGCCACTATGCAAGAGATTGGCCAAAAGTAGTTAAGGTAGTCCCACAGAAGGGTAAGGAGCCGGAGAAAGTTCCTACAGTTACACCTCCTGCAAGGAAGAGAGCCACAACTAAAGAAAGAGGGAAGTAAGTTGTGGGTCAAGGCAGGGTGTATTCGATAGACCAGACATCAGCGGATACCTCTTCTGAGGTGATAAAAGATACAATTTTGATTTTCAATTTGGAAGCTATAGCTTGTTTGATTCTGGTGCTACACATTCCTTTATATCACCTGCATGTGCATCAAAGTTGACAGGTCTTGTAAAACCCACGTACCTAAATGGGACTTTGTTAATAAGTACTCCAATGAGAGTTAGTCAATTAGCTGAACAAGAATATAAAGATTGTAAAGTGAAGGTAGGAGAGAAGTACACGACTGCTAACCTGATTTTGTTGAATATGTATGACTTTGATGTAATCTTGAGAATAGATTGGTTAGCTATCAATCATGCTGTCTTAAACTGTCACTCTAAGTCTGTTACATTTTCCTTACCTGAGAAACTTGTTGTAAATTTTTGTGAGAAGTAATGAGATTCCAATTTTGAAGCAAGTAAAGTGCATTAGTATATAAATGACATGAATGTTGTTTTGAAGGTTTTATTGCTTATGTGGTGGATTTGGATAAAACACATCCGGATATAGATGACATTCCAATGGTTAAAGAATTCCTTGATGTCTTTTCATACGACTTATCGGGATTGCCACCGGATAGAGAAATGAAATTTTGTATAGATTTGACACCTGGAACAGATCCAATATCCAAACCACCATACAGGATGGTCCAGTTGAGCTAGAGGAATTAAGGAAACAGTTGCAAGATATGCAAGATAAGGGGTTTCTAAAACCGAGCGTCTCACCATGGGGAGCTCCGGTATTGTTTGTGAAGAAGAGAGGTGGGAGCCTCAGGTTGTGTATCGATTATTGGATGTTGAACAAGGCTACCATCAAGAATAAATACCCCTTACCGCGCTTTGACAATTTATTGGATCAGCTTCGGGGAGTGCAGATCTTTTCCAAGATAGACCTGAGGTCTGGGTATCATCAATTGAAGATTCGGAAGGAGGATGTGCCCAAGACAGCTTTCTGCACCCGCTATGGCCATTACGAATTCCTGGTGATGCCTTCCCGGTTGACGAATACGCCAGCAGCTTTTATGACTCTAATGAATGAGATATTCAAGCCATACCTCGATCAGTTCATGATCATTTTCATTGATGATATATTGGTGTATTTAAGGTCCAAGGAGGATCATGAGCAGCATTTAAGGATTGTACTGTAAACCCTCTGAGAGAAAAAGTGGTATGCCAAACTTAGTAAACGTGACTTTTGGCTAGAGCAGATTTCTTTTTTGGGCCATGTTTTATCGAAGTATGGGGTGTCAGTAGATCCATCCAAGATTGAAGCTATTGTTCAGTGGGAACAGCCTAGGATAGTCATAGAGATTATAAGCTTTTTGGGTTTGGCTGGTTACTACAGGAGATTTGTTGAGGGTTTCTTTAGATTGGCTGCTCCGTTAACACGTCTTACGAGGAAGAATGTGGAGTTTATGTGGGATGAAGCATGCGATAGGAGTTTTCAAGAACTTAAGCGCATATTAACCACCATACCAATTCTCATCATCCCTAATAGCTAAGGGAACTACTTTGTTTATATAGATGCTTCACATCAAGGACTGGGTTGTGTCTTGATGCAGAATGAAAGGGTAGTTGCATATGGGTCAAGACAGCTAAAAGATCATGAAAGGAACTATCCCACTCATGATTTCGAGTTGGCGGCCGTAGTATTTGCATTGAAGATATGGCGCCACTACTTGTATGGTGAGAGATTTCAGATCTTTACAGATCACAAGAGTCTTAAGTATCTGTTCTCACATAAGGAGTTAAATATGAGACAGAGAATGTGGTTAGAACTCCTCAAAGACTATGATTGTGAGATTTTGTACAACCCAAGGAAGACGAATGTGGTTACCGATGCATTGAGTAGAAAGGGTCTCAGGTTGGTATCATATATGATGCTTAGGGAACAAGAGTTAATGGAACAATTCACGAGCCTTAGCTTGGGAATGACCCTACCTGAGATTGACAGTTATAGGATTCTAGCTAGCTTGAGATTAGAACCAGAGTTGATTGAGTGAGTTCGGTAAGCTCAGCAAAATGATCAATGGTGTAATGATATGATAAGCCAAATTTAGAAGGGTAAGGGTACGAAATTTATATTGAGTTCAGATGGAGTACTAAGGTTCGAAAGTAGAATATGTGTTCCTAAGGATTCAGAGCTGAGGAAGTTGATCTTATCAGAGGCTCACTCGTCGAGATATACAGTACACCCGGGGAGTAGTAAAATGTATCAGAATCTTCGAAAGGTATATTGGTGGTCTAGGATGAAAAGAGATATAGTTGAGTATGTTGCTAGATGTCTAGTTTGTCAGCAGGTTAAGGCAGAGCATCAAAAAACTTGAGGGTTATTGCGACCTCTCCGATACCGACATGGAAGTGAGAGAACGTCACCATGGACTTTGTGATGGAATTACCAAGAACCCGTAAGGACCATGATGCTATTTGGGTCATAGTAGATTGGTTAACAAAATGGGCACACTTCCTAGCTATGAGATCTACAGATACTTTGAGTGCATTGGCGAACTTTTATGTATTGAAAATAGTGAGATTGCATGGAGTCCCAGTGAGTATTGTTTCTGATAGGGATGCCCACTTCACTTCCTATTTCTGGGGACATTTTCAGGTAGTGATGGGGACCCAATTGAGCTTTAGCACCGCTTTTCATCCTCAGACAGATGGTCAGTCAAAGAGGACTATACCGGCCTTGGAGGATATGTTGAGAGCGTGTGTGCTGAATTTTAGAGGCTCATGGGACGATCAATTGTCGTTGATTGAGTTCGTCTATAATAACAGTTATCACTCAAGTATTGGCATGACCCCTTATGAGGCACTATATGGTCGTAGATGCCGATCACCTATTGGTTAGGAAGAAGTTGGTGATAGACAGTTGCTTGCTCCTGATTTGGTTAGACAAGCCTCCGAGGATGTTCAGATAATATGTGAGAGGCTGCGAACAGTTCAAAGTCGACAAAAGAGCTATGCTGACAGGAGACGGAGACCACTTGAGTTTAATGTGGGTGAGTCCGTATTTTTGAGAGTATCTCCTTCTAAGGGAATAACGAGGTTCGGGAAGAAAGGAAAACTAAGTCCTCATTACATTGGTCCCTTCGAGATTTTGGATAGAGTGAGAGATAGAGCATATAAGCTAGCCTTACCACCTGAGCTAGCAGAAGTTCACAATGTCTTCCATGTTTCTATGCTTCAGAAGTACTACCCGAATCCAACACATGTAATTAGCTATGAGCCATTGGAGCTCAAGGAAGATATGTTGTATGTGGAGAAACCGATCTGAATATTGGATAAAAAAGAGAAGGTGTTGCGGAACAAGTCGATTTCATTGGTTAAAGTCCTGTGGTAAAATCATACATCGGAGGAAGCCACTTGGGAATAAGAGAAGCTAATAAAGGAGAAATATCCCCAACTTTTTGAGGAATAGACTAGGTTCAATTTGGAGGACCAAATTTTCTAAGGAGGGGAGAAATGTAATGCCTGTAATGCTACAAGGATATCTTAAAAGGCTATGATGTATATATGTATATGTATATGTACATTGTTACTAGTGTATAAATAATAAAGGATGTAAGGAATTATGAGATTCAATGAAACATCAATGATTTTAAGTTGTGTGCACAAGTTTTATTACCTATGAACTATATAGAATGAATGTCATTGTGCGTCAATTGTGCACAGATTGTAAATTGAGGTATGAAGGAAATTTGGATAAGTATACATTTGGAAATCTGCTGAAAATTACAGAAATGAGGGTGCAGATGATGAGATATCGATCCCATATGAAGGAGAGATCGATCTCCCCTCATGAAATGCTAAGAATCAGTTCAAGGGAACAGAGCAGATCGATCTCATAAGGAAGGCAGATCGATCTCCTTAAGTCTCTGCCTGGAAGGAATCGATCTTTCACAGGGCACAGATCGATCTCCTTAAGTCTCGTCCAAGAAGAGACCGATCTCCATTAAGCAACATATCGATCTCCCCTTTACAAAACAGATCGATCTCATTATGAAGGCAGATCGATCTGGTAGTAGTTATGTTTGGTAAAAAGGACTACCAAACCATGCAGAGATCGATCTCCATAAGGGTCAGATCGATCTCATGTGTCTACATATATAAAAGGAGCACGGGATTTGGACTGAAAAATCAGATTTCCTACCCACCAAACTTGCACCTTTCCATTTCTCTCAAAGAACCAAGCTTTCTCAATCTAGATATCACTACATTCCAGCTAGAATCTGAAGAAGCTCAATAAGGGAAAGCTGTTCCTTGAAGTAAGGAGAACAACATACCAAAAAAAAATCACACATTGGTTTGACCAAGAGAAGGAGATTTGGCTACCACAAGTTTGGCTAAGGATAAGGCTAAGCTAGGTAAGCTCTTCAACCCTCAAGCTTCAAATATGGATTTCTAGACATTTTGTGGGTTGAGTGGCATGTGAAATATTATTAGGAATGATGAGTGTAGTGATAAGTAAGTAATGTTAAGAGGGGTTCATGAAGAGAAAATCCATGGAAGAGTGATGGAAAACCTAAAAGAAGATATAATGAGATTAATGGTAAAAGGTGGAATGTGATAAGAATTTTGAGAAGTATGAATAGATAAATAAGTGACAATGTGTAAGTTTAGGAGAAGGAAAAGAAAATAACTCAATGATTTACACATGTAGATTGAAATATGTAGAACATGATTAATTCAGATCACAAGCGGAGCAAAAGAGACAAAGGAAGTACAATCGCGATTCGAGGTAAGGGATTCTATGTTAGCGATAGAGGTATTTGTACATATTTTACAATAATTTTAGTAGATATGATGCTAGTAATAGTACGTTTAGCTATTGAGCTATGAGATGATATGAGATCATGAAATGTATTATGGTATATTTATTGTGAAAATGAGATGTGGGAAGGAAAACAGCCTGACATGCATATTTTTAATGCTTTAAATACCGATGGTTATGGTAGAGGCTGTAGACTGGATCAGGGTCGTACAACAAAAACAGGTGTAATCTCTGAATAACTAGCACACAACTAGAGCACAGACACCGGTGGCACTCGCCGTGTAGGCACGAGTACTATGAAACAGGCACCACGTGTAATGAAAACAAGCACCACGAAGGCGAAGACGAGCACTACACAGGCGAAACGAAACAAGCACTACAGGTGGCAGAGCCGGGCACCACAAGTAGCGGGCATGACATGCACACAACATACACTATTGGGGTAGCCTCTAGTCTCGGAAAAACTTACTTTCTTACTTGTTTTCATACTTACTTAAAAATCATATAATTTCCATTATAAAATATTATTGTATCAAAGCTTATACAACATAGATAAAAATGTTTGGTTTCATGATTAAATCGAGTGTTATTCCTTTCGGAAATTTCTATTGAAAGATTTTCAGATTTTCCATGTAAATTTTTCAAGCTCACATTAAACCATTTAAGATATATAAATAGGCAAGGAAGTCATTACTACTTTAAATTTGCATCCCTTACCTAAACGGGGCTGGGACAACACTAAATCGTCGAATCTCGAGTTTGCCTCGTTTTGCATGTCAATTCCTCGAGCTGCCCAAAACAATTTCAAAACCATCAAATGATGCTCAAAACAATCTTAACATACTTAAATATGCATCATCTTACTTAAACTTCATTAAAATTGGCCATTTCTGACAACTTTGTTATTAACTCGGTTTTACCAATAAATGTGTATTTGGGTAGTTTCTCTTCATCTAATCTTTAATGTTATAACCTAATAGCTTACACATTTATTCAAGTCCTTAGTTAACATACAACCATTCATCAATTCATCAATTTCGACACTTTTATAGTTTTCCACTAAATCAAGCTATAAACTGAGATTTTCGGTACTAAACAAGCATTCTACAACACCCAACTCAACCAAATTTCATCTCTACCCTAACAATTCAATGATGGGCGAACCTACACATGTCTCTAGAAATTATTTCTCTAATTTCTATTTTAGTAAAAATCATCCAAATTCATCAAATAACAACATATATCATCATCATCATCTTTCAATAATTTCTCACATAGTTTGACCAACTTTGATCACCTCTTCTTGCTCTAGCAATGATTAACTATAGATAAACATGTATACAACTTAGAATCATAAAAAACAAGCTCATAAACAAGCCAAGAACTCATAAATTTAAATTTTCTCTTGCCCCAGAAACAGGGCAAATTCTGCCCCTGTTTTTCTCTCTAGCTTTTCACCCAACAAATGAGCTTGTTTAAGGCTGAATTTTTTATATGTTGTAGAGGACTTAGGAAGGAAGATTGTATTCTTCTTGACCGAACTCTAAAAGTGGCCGAAAAAATCTCACAAGTCTAGTCTAGAGAAGACGTTTGCGCCAGAATGAGAAGGGTATAACTCTCAGTTTTTAGGTCAGTTTAAGGCTTTCTTTAGCTTTTCAGAAATAGCATGAAGTACTCTTTAATTATGAAAAATATCCCGGTCAAAAGCCATATACAAGGTCTTCAAATTTGGCATTTTTGTTGGGTCAGCAGATTTCTGGGCTAAGGTAACCTGCAGCCCTATTTTTCATAAATTCCAAAAAATATTTTTAGCCCAATTTCTTCTAAATTTCCACTTCTTATGTGTTATACTAAGTCTCTAGTATGTCCCATAAAAATATTGGGTCCACTTGTTTAAGAAAAGTTCCTCGTTTGAGCCCATTTCGCCAAATTTAGTCCTTACCGATTGAAATTCCTTAAGGTTTTAAGTTTACTTTAAAAATTAATTTGATCACTGAAACCTCAAGATTTCCACTCAATTCTAATTCTCTAAGTCGATTATGCCTTATACTAATTTCCTATGACCTCAAAATAATTTTTATGAATTTATGAAATTTATTCCGAATTTATTTCACTTAATAGGCCTAATTTCTCGATTTAGTGTTATCTCTAGTTTTTACTAATTTTTTCACTTCCAATACCTTAGTTTCACATTCTAAGCACCAAAGCATACTTATACATGCAATCTTTAGGAAATACTTGAATTTGAAACCTTACCTCAATTTTCATGCGCTGAACTTCGTGCTACTAATCCGAGTGTTTCGGTTATTTTGAGCCTACATAATATTATTCCGAGTATCTTAATTGCTTTCTAGTTTCCAAATAAATAATGAAACAAAAATTTTGGGTTTGACAAAAATACATGGTAAATGAGTTGGCAATTAATTGCCATGTGTCTTAATCTAATTGGGACTTCAAGGAAGATATTTCCACATCATTAAAGTTCCATAACCAGCTCGTCTTATTGTCCAAGTGTCATCCTAGGTGGCCAACTCATCTGAAGTCTATGTAAAAACTTGTTATCTTCTTCCAAAAGTGAATGAAGTGGAACCATGTGGCATACTAGGTGGCAATGAGTAAGTTATACTAAAAGACAAATTTGGTTGTAAGGAGGATGTCTTATAGTACACCTAATCTTACTCTACATGGGTGAGCTCAAATGTCATCAAATTAATCCAATTTCTTTTAAAATTTAGTAATCTATACAATTAGAGAAAAATAATAAAATTAATGGGAAATTAACATTTTTACAAGAGAATTAAGCAATAATCAAGGAAAATAAGCATATAAGTAACTCTATAAAATAGTGTTATCAACGAATTGAACACGAACTAATGTAATGATGTCTGTATTTGTTTGTTTATTTTTTAGCACCGTTCATGTTCGTTGGGGAATTTGATTTTCATGTTTGAGCTTGTTCGTTTGTTTTATAAGGTTGTTCGATAAATTTTCAAGAACGAGCTCGTTCGTGAAGATTATTAAACATGTTCATGAACATGTTAAATGAATATATTTGTGAACATTTAAACAGACATGTTCACGAACAAGAATTTATAAACCATTAAACAGATATGTTTACAAATATATGTTCATGAACATATGTTTGCGAACACGTGCTCATGAAGATATGTTAATCATCATCTTCATTCAAACCTTGATCATCTCTTATCTTCAATTTAACTTGCTTAATAGCAAAATCTAAGCCATCAATAATATAAAAAGAAATAGAAACAATCATCTCATCGTCATCTGCTCATCTCATCATCATCATTTAAACTTAAATGACTAAAACAAACAGAAACAGTATTATCTCAACATCATAAAACCCAAACCTCTAAATGGCAAATATAATAAAAACATCAAATAAAATTCAATAAGAATATAAGACATATAAGAAACAACAAATACAAACAACCAAATAAAAACTAACCTAAAATAAAAATAAAAAGAAAATAGAAAAAATACAACCTTGAGAGTATGTCAACCAAGGGTTGAGAGAAAGAAGGGCTTTCGCAGTGAACTTTCAGACTGAATAGGTGTTGCCGATGAGAGGAATCAACAAAAAACCCAAAAAGAAACATGGAATAGGGATCGAGAGGCGAGAGCCGAGATAGAGGGACTACGGTTAACTGAGACTTTAAGAGGGAATTGGGTTTAGGTGCGAAGCGGCACAACACTGTGCTGGGAGTAAAAGTTGGTTATAACTTAGGCAAAGGGTTAGGTGTGAGAGGTAGGTTTATCGCACGCAAGGAGAGAATATATTGCTATTCGGATGAATGTACAATTTGAGAAAATATGAGTTAGGGTTAGGGATTTTAGATTTAGGGTGGAAATTTTGGATTATTGGTTTTGGGTTTGGATAATTCCGTTGGGTAATAGATTAATACCTAATAGGGTATTGAACTTGGGGTTTGGACCTGGTAATAGATCACATATTATTTTATTATTTTTTAAATTAATTATTTAGGAAATTATTAAAAGGTGGAAATAATCTTTTAAATATATTAAGATTCTATAAAAATTAATATATGTTATTTTAGCTTAAAATAATTTCTTATATGCTTTAATATGGTTCAAAATAAATTATATATTTTAATTACATACAATAGATATACATATGATTTGAATAAATTTATAATTGCTTATGTTTATATATGTTATTTAAAATAATGTATTGTTCTTAACTTCAAATCAATATGTTAATGTTGCATTGTAATAATCTCTTGTCATATGACTTATATAAAATAAACTATATAATTTCGTAATGTAAAATCTTATTATGTGTTTTAGAATAAAGAACATAAATTAGTTACTAAATAAAATGCATAAATAGATCATTAATATGCATATTTTATCATAATAATTTATATGTTATATTATAATAATCTCTTATTATAATATATTATTATTATTTTTAATTTTAAACATTTAATCTTTTACAATATATTCACGTCATTTAAATTAGCTAGATTAGTGTCCATAGTTATAATCTCTTATTCTATAATAAAATACAAATACAAATTATTTATATGTTAAGATTTATACATTATAATAAAGGGTTAATTCCATCTACCTCTCTAAAATTTGACCCTAATTAAATTTTAGTCTATTAGTTTCAAAAAATGACACTCCGTCTCAAATTTTTCTATTTCGTATGACAACTTAGTCTTTCTATTAGTCAACCATTAAATTAACAGTTAAAAACTTAATTTTGAGACTATTTTACCCATTGAGTTTATTAAATACTCCAATCAACAACGTAAATATTAAGAAAAAAATACTAGATTTTAAAAGATTAATTTTTTCTTTATAATTTATTTTTTGTTTATTTTTTGTTTATTATTTATTGTTTACTATTTTTATTTATTATTTTATTTATTGGCAAAAGTATGATCCAAGAGTTCAAAAAACTTTTGAAAAAAATATTATTATACCTTCTTCAAGCAACAGTTTAAGGTAAATGAAGATAAAAAATGATAAGTCTGAAAATTTCAAGTTTGATATATTTGTTATTGCACATTTTTTGTTATTTTTTTTTAACGGAGTTAAATTATTTGGACTTAAGTGTCTATTTTTAAAAGTAATAGATTAAAATTAGATTAAGATTAAACCTTATGAAGGTAGATAAAATTTACCTTATAATAAATGTGTGTATCAATATGTGTGTATTAGACATTATACTAAAATATCATATATATATGTTAAGAATTTTATCTTAATTTACATTATAATTTTTTCATAGTTTAAGAATATTATTATCTTAAGTATAATTAAATAATTTAATATCATAAATAATTTTATTATTATGTTTCATTATTCTTTTTTTGCCAACAATATTTCATTAAATTTGATAATTAAACTTTTAAATATGGTTTTGTTCTAAGATATGAATTAATTTTCATTACAAATTATTTCAAATACTATAGTATCATATAGGTAAATGGTCAATATGTAAGAATTGTATCTCAACTAATTAATAAACTTCTATTAATTTAATTTTTGTGCTTTATGTTTAAAATTAAAAAAAAAAACCTTTTTATCTTAAGGATTATTAACTAATTAATTTCATAGTTATTTCATTATTATATTTTATTAATTTTTTTAAGCCAATAAAATTGTATTGTATAAATATGTTTAGAATGAGATCCTAAATTTTTAAGTTAAAGTATTAAATATATGGTATATATTTTATAATTTATATAATATAAGTAATTTTAATATTTTAATAAATAACAAATAAGCAATAAACAAATATTAAAAAATAAATATAAATAAAATTGTTTATTAATATAAAAGAACGAATAATACTTTTATTTAGGTTCGACTTCGTGTAATAAACTGACAGAAAAATATTGTTCATATTCATATATTAAGTTTAATAAACGATCAGAAACTGATTCATTAACGGTTGGTCGAATGATTTGTTCGTGACATCCGTACACCTAGTTGCTGTCTGGGTTGCCCAATCCATGTGAAGTGGATGCTGCCCTCGAAATTGGTTGTTTTCTCTCCCACGAGCGTTGGGGGCTCAGCTCCAATTGTAATTCTCTTTGTGGCTTCGGCCTTTCCCTAACTCTTTCTCTTTTTCTATCTCAGCCTCTTTTTCTTTTATTATTATTATTATTATTTTTAAACGAATTCCGATGGAAGATGACGATGAGTTTGGAGATCTGTACACGGAGGTTCTCAGGCCTTTCTCATCGTCCTCCACGATGACGTCGTCGGAATCCGTTGCCCCGCAACCACACCCGCCTTCTCCTACACCTGCACATTTCCACCGTCCAATCGATCTTAACCTTCAATCTCAAGACGATGAAAGCTCCATCTTCGGAGCTCCACGTCGAATTCCCGCCACCCAAATCCTAGCTCTCTTTAAATTTCCTCCTCCTGCTGCTGCTGCTGCTGTTGCTGCTGCAGCAGCTCCGGATTCGATTACTAACCGCGATGCAGCTCGGGAACCAATGTTTGTGGATTATATACAAGAACCCGTCGATGGCAAAGAGATTAAATTTGATACTGAAGATGGGGTTAGTAATGGAATTGAGGATATCGGCTCAGATGACCTGATAATCCCCGGTTTAATCGAATCGGCTCGCCAGGAGGATTCTAGAAGGAACAGTAACGGAAATGATAACGGAATTCGAGGCGGCGAAGTGGAAGCCGAAGGAGAAGGGGACGACTGGGATAGTGACAGTGAAGATGATCTACATATAGTGTTAAACGGCAAAAACCACGGCCCGATGGCTATGGAAAGAGGAGTGATGGGGGCATATGAGGACGACGATGAAGATGGGGACCCGCTTGTGATAGTGGCTGATGGAGATGCAAATCAAGGGATGGAGGAGCAGGAATGGGGTGACGAAGGATTGCAGGCGGTGGATGGGGAGAGGAAAGAAGGAGGAGAAGCAGGGAAGGTTGGCAGCATT
Source organism: Firmiana major (assembly GCA_033439115.1). Taxonomy (NCBI): domain Eukaryota; kingdom Viridiplantae; phylum Streptophyta; class Magnoliopsida; order Malvales; family Malvaceae; genus Firmiana; species Firmiana major. Next base: position 57,338,045 of record CM065900.1, read on the forward strand.
GGTGGCGATGGAGGAAGCGTGGTTGCACCGAAAAATGGGTACAGCAATCATGGGTACCATCTGTTTCATTCTCAGTTTAATGTCAGTGTGTTAACATGTGGATGTTGTTGTTGTTGTTCAATTAAACAATCCGGAAACATTTCGACAAAAAAGGGGGTTTGTTTGTCATACGCCCCGATTATTTGATGAATGATTAGGATTTAGTAATGTTTTGTAAACTTTGTACATAATGAAATGATAAATAACAGTTTTTTTTTTTTTTTTTGCCAAGTGGTGAAGATTTAGTGGAGTTACATTATGATGTTTTCTTTTTTGATATTATATTTGAATATGTTCACTCAGAAACCATTATGATCATCCGTAAAATAGACCTGCAGTCTGTTTGGTGAGCTTCTAATGGTACTCTTGGTGGTCTCAGAAGTTCGTCTATCAATATTAACATGAGAATGTTTCTGCTTCACTTGAAATCTCACCTGCTTCAAGGGGTAAAAATTTTCCACGTATTGTTGGCTGATGTAATACTGACTTGTAGGTTCTAAGAAAAGGTTATTTAATTCATCCTTCTTCTGATCCTAAAGTTGGAACTGACAACTTAGAAAAAAGGGTTTGGTCATAAGTCTTGATTTTTAAATGTTTTGGGGCACGTTAGTTAATGGTCTCAATAGTAAAAGCTTTGTGGTTGGGGTACACAATTTCAACTACAGTGCTTTTTTTGATGTAATAAGTGAATATATGTCCTTTGATTTTTCATGCCTACTCCATTAATTCTTTGTATGAGCTGTTGAAGATGAAAAATTATGTTTCAGATTTATTTATTTATGCATCAAATAATTTGTGCTCAAGAGCAAATCCAGATACTTCTGCAAGAAACAAGTGCATACAACCTATTGGTAAGAAAGATAGAACTGTAGAGATCAACATGATACTCTGGAAATTAAGCATACAATGTTTTCTGTTTCTTGAAATGCAAGACCAACTGCTAATCTTTGCTGAAAATAGGCTTCTTTTCATACTTGTTCGAAACCATTTTCAAACAGCGGTTGATTCTATTTACCTAGCCTTTGTCATTGGTTATATAACTGAGTTTAAGTTATTTCCAGCTTGAGGCTTGTTATTGTAATTGACATTTTGGTTGCACATGTACGAGCTGCAGCCTTGTTAATTATCTTACCAGCTGTTCATGTGCCACTCATTCCCTCTTTCAGCTACCATCATTATATTGTAGTTCTGTGTTATGATCAGTGTATCATTTGATGTCCTCGTTACTTGTTTTTTCTATTGATAAGGTGGATTTCTTAATTCTTTTAGCTTAAGAAATTATGATTTAGCAGTCCCTTTTACTTAAAATTCAATGTTTGGTGATTCAATGCCAAAGTTGACCTTAGTCTTGAATGTGTTATCCAATGAAAAATTTGTTGCATATATGTCGAGGTTCTGATTTTCTGTTGCAAATTGTAACTTCTATCATAGAGGAGAAAAATCGCATTGCTGGATAATCATCCCATTTCTTTTATTATGGACTTATGTTGCTAGTTCACTTTGGTTTCTGATTAAGGCTGTAATATATTTTCTGCTACATGCAGTATGTAAGACCAGTTGCAGCACCAGTGGCGGGAGCCACTGCAGGTGGTCCTGGAGGAGCCCCAGGCCAGGTTTGTTCAATCATGGGTGCTATGGCTGGTTGCGGTAGAGGTGAGTGGCGACCACCTAAAATGAAAGCTGGTTCTACTATGCAAAAAGGTTTCCATCCTAGTTTCGGAATGCCTGGTTGGGGTAACAATATGGCAGGTCGAGGTTTTGGTGGTGGTCTGGAATTCATGCTTCCTTCGCACAAGTAATTGCTCAATTATACTGAAGCCATTTTATTTTGGCTTGTAGAAGCTGAAAATGGAGACAAATTACTTTTTGCAGGATGCCTGTGGCTTCTGTCATACCTTGTTATGTTCATTTTTCTAATATCCTGTGAAAACTCTTTTAATTTCATTGTTTGGTTTTGCTTGACAAGTTTTGATTAATCTCTATGTGATTCCAGGACCATACTCTATGTTGACATTGATAGTTTTGAGGAAAAGCCATGGAAATATCCTAGTGTTGATCTCTCTGACTTTTTCAACTTTGGTCTAAACAAGGAGAGCTGGAAAGATTATCGTAAACAACTGGTAATTATTAAGTTTCAACGATTCATTAGTTCATTATTGTGGGAACTAGGTCTAAGAAGGTTGGATTTTAAAACATTGTAGGAACAACATCGCTTGGAGACAACCATGCAAAGCAAAATTCGTGTTTATGAAAGTGGGAGAACGGAGCAGGTAATTAGGTGCTTACGCATATCTGAAAAATGTTTCTGTTTAACAGTTAAGTATTTGGATTGATGGCATGACTTCTGTAGTTCTGCTATTGCGAGTACGGGCTTGATTATCTTACTTTCTTTGTAGGATTATGATCCAGATTTGCCTCCAGTATTAGCAGCAGCAACTGGGCAAGAGGTTCCAGCCGATGCTGCTAATCTTGGAAAGTCAGATAGTGGACAAAATGACATGAGAAATGGAATTGCTTGAGTGCGACCACCACTGGTAAGCTTCAGTTACTGGTTTTACAGTACTTGCATTATATTGCATTATAATTATAAAAGCCATCCTGTTAGATATAGTTTCTTCAACCATACTCATGTTTTCCCTGTAAATCTTAAGATATGTGCTCGATCTGTGTCTGTTCTCTTTCGTTGCTGTCCGATATTAACTAACTATTTTTTTTGAGTGCAATGAACAATTTCATGTATTGTAGACCTGTTGTGCTATTTCTTCTTACCTGTTTGATAGTTTCCCCTTTTTTTTGGTACGTACCAGCCAACTGGGAGAGCAATACAGGTGGAGGGAGGTTATGGGGAACGCCTCCCTTCCATTGATACTCGGCCACCTCGTATCCGTGATTCAGATGCAATTATTGAGGTTGGCAGTCAAACCTTGTTTCAATCGCACATAGCCCAAGTCTTATTTAGTATCTGTGTGCTGATTATGCAAAAATATTTAACTCTTAATTGCATAAACAGATTGTTTGTCAGGACAATTCCTCCACACGCAATGGTGTTGAAGGCCGGGCAGAAAATGATCTGCCAAAGGGGAATCTTAAAGGAGATCTTGCATCTGAAGCTGATGTTGCACATGAAGATACTAAATATGTTGATGGTTTTCCAGATGCTTATAATAGTCGAAAGAGGGAGCTAGCTGGAAGGAGGACTACGAATTATGTTCACTGTAATGTGCCTGAAGATGATGGGGTTTTGCCATTCACTGCGGAAGCACCACGTCCAATTGTTCCTGGATCTAGGGGTCAGAGTCCTACGTATCCTAGTGGAAACTTTGGCAGCCCTTGTGTTAAGAGGTATGAACCTTGAATTAATTTATTGCCATTTCTTTTGGATAAAGTTAATAGTATTATCTATTATCATCTATTTTGTTGCCTTTTTGTGATACTATGCTACTTCAAGTAGAGTGGTGGAACTGTGGTCAACCTCAAATATGACCCTACTTTTGTTTAGTCTGGTTGTATCGTTCTAATTTGTACTCTTGTCTGCTTGCATCTTTCAAATAGAAAAAATAAATGCAAAATGTAGCTGTGATAAACTGATAATTCATTACAGTGAAATGGATACATTAGTTGCCATGTTAAGAAGTATAACAAAACCTAATTTCATGTGCCTTGAGACTTGGAAGATTTTGGGAGTCATAGAAAATGATGATGTGGTAGTTTTCTATAACTGTGAATTAAGATGGCCATACTGAAAATGGATGAATTTTGTAGCAGATCCTTATTATCATTATCCAAAGTGTCCTATTTTACTTGTATTCTGCAGGTGTAACTAATAGAGATGCTTTTGCCTTCTTTGACTTAGATTTAGCTGTAGCAGTGTTCGTTTTTAAGCAGATGGATTACTTTCTAGAACATTTGGCTGTGAAGGGAAATAAATTCCTGTTGCTGTCATCATTAATTCTTTTTTGTTTTCTGATGAACCTTTTACATAGATGAATTCCATGCCTTCCTGTTCCTTTTCATAACTTGAACAAAAGAGATATAAGATGGTGTGAAAGGCTGATTGTGACATTGAGGAAGGATTTCTTAATTGTCTTTGATTGTTTTTATGTTTCCTTTAGCTTGATATTTAGTTTATGATTAAGGTGGTAATACGACATCTGCATTAATAAAGGCCCGTGACCCTCTCCTTCTCACAGGCATCAACAGGGAAGAGCACGAGACAGATCCCCTCCCATGACAACACCTATTCAAGGTAAAAGGGTAAGTTTAGTGATGCCCATGAGGAAAAATCTGTTGAAAGCATGGATGGTAAATCCCCTCTCCTAGTTAGAGATGCCGGGGAGATAAGTGTGGAGTGCAAGGAAAATGCTGATGATGAGCTTGAGCCGGCTGATGGAAGTCCTGTTACAGAAAAGGATGAGCTGATAAATGACACTTAAAGTTGAGACTTCACTGAATCTCATGAAAAATGAAAATATAAGTTCTCAAGTAGAGCAGTGGAAGCTTCAAGAACTTGACGATGATGAGGATTCTAGGGCTGCAAGAAGTAGTGGAAACAGCAAAGCAAGATCTGGTAGCAGCAGAGATTATCAGAAGTGGCAAGATGGTGCTGAGGAGGAAGTCGTTCAAAGTGGACGTTCTTCTCACATTGGGATTGTCAAGAAGCATCTTGATGAACATGATCAGAATTTCCGGAGAAAAGATCATGATGGGAGACATGAGATTGAAAGAAATCGCAAGGCAGGTAAACAAGGAGAGGATTCTTATCCTCTTAGAGACTTTGATGCTATCTTGTCAAATAATTTGCACATTAAAGCAGAGGGTTTTGATAGGCAAAGGGAGCATGACAACCCTGATGGTACTTGGCAACAGAAGAGAGACCATGGTGATGAAATGGTTTCTAGGAACAGGGCTAAGGTTCGAGAAAGTGAGAGGAGCGACAAAGATGATTATCCACTTTCTAAAAAACAGGTGGCTAATGGAAGTTATAAAGTCCATCTTAATAAGGCCGTCAGTACAAGACATAAGGAAAGAGATGATAATTTGAAGAGTAAGTATGAAGCAGCAGATAAAAACCACAGCAAATGAAGGAAAGATGAGGAGTATCTGAGGGACCATGCTGACAAAGAGGAGATCTTGCATGGACGTAGAGAAACCAGGAGCAGCTGCAGGAAGCGAGAAAGGGATGAAATTTTAGACCTGCGAAAGAGAGATGAGCAACAAAGAGTTAGAGACAATTTTGATGAACATCCTTCAGTTCGGCACAAAGATGTGGTCTGGTTGCACAAAGAGGGGGTTGAGAGGCAGCGGTATCACAGCTGCCCAGAGTTAAGCATTCTCCAGCAACAAACACAGAAATGAAGAAATAGCCACAGATCAACTATCATCAGCTATGGAAGATTCTAGCGTGAAAGTTGCAACAGAAGAAATTGTTATAACTAACTAGTCAGTGTTGCAATAGTTTGTTATTTTTGGTTTTAACAGTTTGTTATTTGCTAGCTGGTAGGCAACTCTTCCAGTAGATTCTTTTCAACTAGTATATATACACTAAACGATTGTACAGTCAGTGTGAAGAATAAAATTACAAAATAATCTTTCTGTCATGGTACCAGAGCATTGAAAAATTCTGTTTTCTTTCGCCATTGATGAGTGCTTCAGTCTGACGCCACTCAGATACTATGGCACAGACTGTTCAACGGACTGAAGATCATCCGGGCAATCCATATCATCTTCATCCTAATGAGAATCCTTCATTAATGCTGGTGTCTTCACCTTTGGATGGATCTAACTACCACACTTGGTTCCGAGCCATGAAAATGGCTTTGTTGTCAAAAAACAAACTCAAGTTTGTTTATGGTTCTCTGCCTGCACCAGATCATAATGATCCTCTTTATTCCGCATGGGAACGATGCAATACCATGGTATTATCCTGGTTGATTCACTCCTTAAGCCCATCTATAGCTCAAAGTATCATATGGTTTGAAAATGCTACAGAAGTTTGGCAAGATCTTAGAGATCGATTTTTCCAAGGTGACTTTTTCAGAATTGCAGAGTTACAAGAAGAGATTTATGCTTTTCATCAAGGGACACTATCTGTCACTGAGTATTTCACTAGTCTCAAAATTCTGTGGGAGGAACTGATGAACTGAAGGCCAATTCCTTCCTGCTCTTGTAACACAAAATGTGTTTGTTCTGCAATTCCCACAATACGAGCCTACCAGCAGTTTGATTATGTGATACGATTTCTGAGAGGATTAAATGACAACTTTGCCACAGTAAGGTCACAGATTATGCTCATGGAACCTCTACCATCGGTAAACAAAGTTTTCGCATTAGTAATTCAACACGAACGACAGTTCAATGGAGGAATCAAGTCACATTCATCGGAGCATGCGGCATTTCTTGGCCGAGGTAGTAAAGCAACTCAGCCTAGCTCCAAATCGAGACCCAGTATTCTTATTGTGGGATTATATGGTCACACAGTAGACAAATGTTTCAAGAAACATGGCTATCCACCTGGGTTCAAACCAAAGAAGAGACCTGTTGTTAACCAGATTGAGTGCATCAGGCAATCAACACCTAAGGAAAGTTGTCCTGTAGGTTTTAATTCTGCTTGTATGGATCAGCTGCACAAAACTGAACAGCTTGGTTTTCTCCCACCCATTTCTCAGCCAGATAATTCACCTTCTATAAATACTTTATCTACCAATTTCTCTTCACTTTGTAACATGGCAGGTAATTCTCCTCCTTATTCTGCTACCTCTATTTGGATAATAGACACAGGAGCAACGGATCATGTAGCGTGCTCCTTGTGCTTATTTTCTAGTTATAAACCAATTCAAAATTTCTTTGTTAAATTACCAAACAATCAAAGGGTAGCAGTATCTCACATTGGTACAGTAAAACTTTCCTCCACGTTGATTCTTTATGATGTTTTTTTTGTTCCATCTTTTATGTATAATCTAATTTCTGTAAGCAAATTACTGTCTACTAATCCTTGTTCTGTTATTTTTCAACCTCATTCTTGTTTCATTCAGGACCTTCCCAGCCAGAAGATGATTGGTTCTGCTAAGGAAGTTCATGGACTCTACCAGTTATTTTCTACAGAGCCTGCTACTGTCTCATGTAATTCCATTTCAATCACTCCTGCAAATATATGGCATTATAGGTTAGGTCATGCCTCTAGTTCTAGGATCAAACTTCTACACTCTATCAATGAGTCAATTCATGTTACTGATGAGAATATAGCTTGTGATATCTACCATTATGCTAAACAAAGGAAATTACCTTTTCATGTTAGTAATTCTATCAGTACTTCATGTTTTGAATTAGTTCATATGGATATTTGGGGTCCTAGTCCTCACCCTTCACTATCTGGACATTCATATTTTCTTACTGTTGTAGATGATTACAGTAGGGGCACCTGGACTTTTTTATTAAAATCCAAAGCTGAGGTCAGGAATCTTATACCCAGTTTCTATGCCTTTGTTAAAAATCAATTCAAAACTCGGATAAAATGTATACGAACAGATCAAGGACAAGAATTTCAAATGATAGAATTCTTTGCCAAAAAGGGTATTCTACACCAAACTTCCTGTATTTACACTCCACAACAGAATCGTAGAGTTGAAAGAAAGCACCAGCACATTTTGAATATAGCGAGGGGTTTAAGGTTTCAAGCAAAACTTCCTATAGAATTCTGGAGTGAATGTGTGTCTCATGCCACATATTTAATCAATAGGATTCCATCACCAATCATACAAAATAAAACACCTTATGAACTTCTCTTCAACAGATCATAATCTCCAAGTTTTTGGTTGTCTATGTTTTGCATCCAGTCTTCCTGTGCATAGGAACAAATTTGACCCTAGAGCTCGAAAATGCATTTTTCTTGGATTTACTACTGGCATAAAAGGATACAAGCTATATGATCTTCATTCTCATGAGATTTTCTGTTCTAGAAATGTTTACTTCTATGAGACTGAATTTCCATTTGCTACATCAGATTTCCACAAACCAATATTACCAGTAGCTCATTACAATGATGATTTTGATCAAGCTGATAGTCCTGTCTCTCATGATTCTAATAATCCTTCAGTTCCTATCTCTTCTAGTTCACCACAAATACCTAAAAGAATAAGAAAACCTCCATCATATTTACAAGATTATGTTTATGAGCTTCCAGGCAGAGTTCAGTCATCTTCTGTGCAGGAAACCTCACCTCATGACATCTCTAAGGTACACTCTTATTCTCATATTTCATCTCAGCATAAAATCTTTTCCACTACTCTTGATTCAATTACTGAGCCTCAAACTTATAGCCAAGCTGTTAAGCATGCGTGTTGGCGTGATGCCATGCAAATAGAGCTACAAGCTTTACAGGATAATTCAACTTGGGAATTGACTGACTTGCCCCCTGGTAAGCATGCCATAGGCTGCAAATGGGTGTACAAAGTAAAATTAAAGGCAGATGGTACACTGGATAGATACAAAGCAAGACTTGTAGCAAAAGGCTATATGCAACAAGAAGGAATTGATTATTTGGATACCTTCTCACCTGTAGCAAAAATGGGCACTATAAGAATGCTTCTTGCTTTGTCTGCAGCTAAGAATTGGCATCTTGAGCAGCTTGATATAAATAATGCGTTCCTCCATGGTGAGCTACAAGAAGAGGTTTACATGCAAGTTCCTCTTGGGTGTTCCACTACAAAACCAAATCAAGTTTGTCGTTTGTTGAAATCATTGTATGGCTTAAAGCAGTCCAGTAGACAGTGGAATACTCGCCTAACAGCAACCCTTTTACAACATGGCTTTTCACAAGCTGCCTCAGATCCATCTTTGTTTACCATGAGCACTAACTCTTCATTCACAGCATTACTTGTGTATGTAGATGATGTTATTTTGGCTGGTGATGATCTCGGTCACATTACAGTTGTTAAGAACATGTTGCATGATCAGTTTAAGATAAAAGATTTAGGCTCAGTTAAATATTTTCTGGGTTTGGAAGTAGCACGGTCTTCTGCTGGTATTAATATTTGTCAACGCAAGTATGCCCTGGATATTCTAGCTGATACAGGTTTCTCACATTGCAAACCTGTTAACACCCCCATGGTTCCTTCAGTGAAATTACATAATGATGACAGCGCACCACTAGCAGATATAACTTCTTATCGCAGACTGGTTGGCAAGCTCTTATACCTTACATCCACAAGACCTGATATATCATATGCTACACAACAACTTTCTCAATTTCTGGATAAACCTACTCATACACATTTGGTTGCTGCTCATAGAATTCTTAGATACATTAAGAGTGCTCCTGGTCAAGGTCTCTTCTTCCCAGCTTCATCAGATTTCAGGCTAAAAGCTTTTTCTGACTCAGATTGGGCCTCATGTATTGAATCTCGGAAGTCCATCACTGGATATTGTATCTTTCTTGGCTCTTCTCTTATTTCATGGAAAACAAAGAAACAACCTACTGTGTCTCGCTCATCTTCTGAGGCAGAGTATAGGGCAATGGCAGCCACTACTTGTGAGATTCAATTGCTTTTCTATCTCCTACAAGATCTTCATGTTTCACATCCTACCCCTGCCCTACTGTTTTGTGACAACATCTTTGCAATTCATATAGCCAAGAATCCAGTGTTCCATGAGCATACTAAACACATCGAAATAGACTGTCACATAGTGCGCGAAAAACTTCAAACTGGTATTGTTCACTTGCTTCCAATACAATCAGCTCATCAACTTGCTGACATTTTTACTAAAGCTCTTGCATCCACAATTTTTCATTTACTAAAGCTCTTGCATCCACAATTTTTCATACTCTGTTATCCAAGCTGGGAATACAAAACTTATATTCTCCAGCTTGAGGGGGGTATCACAGCAGCCCAGAGTTAAGCATTCTCCAGCAACAAACACAGAAATGAAGAAATAGCCACAGATCAACTATCATCAGCTATGGAAGATTCTAGCGTGAAAGTTGCAACAGAAGAAATTGTTATAACTAACTAGTCAGTGTTGCAATAGTTTGTTATTTTTGGTTTTAACAGTTTGTTATTTGCTAGCTGGTAGGCAACTCTTCCAGTAGATTCTTTTCAACTAGTATATATACACTAAACGATTGTACAGTCAGTGTGAAGAATAAAATTACAAAATAATCTTTCTGTCAAGCGGGAGAGGGATGAATGGCATAGGCTCAAGCAATCCCATGATGAGAGTTTACCAAAATGGAAGAGAGAAGAAGGACGAGGTGCTATGAAAAGTGGCCGTGGTTCAGAAGACAAAGCATGGGTTGGCCATATCAGGGCAAAGGATAATTATAAAGTTTCTGAAAAAGAATACCAACTCAAAGAGACAGTACGCCACAGTGAACAGGTGAAGAGAAGGGATCGGAATAATGTTGAAAGTTTCTCGCGCCATAGGGCGCGAAGATTCATATGCTCATGGACGCGAATTTAGCAATGACAACAGAAAATCCAGGCAGGAAAGGTCAAGCACTCAGAGTGACCATGCTGTCAATGCTTCAGATAGCCAAAGGGGACATGAAAAGAAAGACAAAGAAAACACCAGGAAGAATAGAGAATCTGAAGGTGGGGATCCAATCACTTTGGGTTCTGCCAAGAGAAATCAAGAAGATTTAAGTGGTCGCAACAACGAATCGGTATGTTTCATAGACTCAAGGAAATAATGTTTCTTTAGTAATAAGAGAAAAATACCAAAACAGTTTTCTGGAAATGAGCCTATATATGTGCATACTTATATAAAGATAAATCTTTTGATGCAACTTCTTCAAAATTAGTGATTCTGGCTTTAATTACTTGATCATTAATGACTTTGAAACATCTTTTAATCAATAAATATCTTTTCAGAGTTTGGAGGACTGTGTTGTTACGAGCACAATTCTCGTGTCCCTGACATTTAATTTTTGTTTGAGAGTAAATTAAAAGTACAGAATTCATTTATCATTTTCCCAGGCATATGATTTGTCATTAAGGTAGATAACTTTTATGGGAGCACTTTTTTTCCCCTTCTAATTCTGGCCCTAAGTATCAGCTGAGGATTTACTGAATAGTGTTAGTCTCACTATGAGATCAATCCCATCATCCTGGTCATTAGCTTTATTGTCTTTTCATTTTTCATTTTTATTTTTTGCAATGATCCATGATCGAACAAGAACAAATCATGTCATCCCAATTTCCATGATCATGTGACAGCTTGGGAAACAGTCTCAGCGAACAATGTTTAAAATTTACAGATGTTTATAAAGGTTGGCACCTGGGATGTGAATTAGTAACTTCTTCTTTTTTTATTTTTCACCATAGAATTTGGCTGTCGTAATCTTTGTCATTTATTAGTCTTGTAAATTGAATTCTGTAGTCCCACTGTTTGGGTATGAAGTTAATATTGATTCATTTACATTAAGGCTTGGTTTGAAATTTGGATCGAGGGGAGGGGATGGGGGAAAACTTTTCAATTTTACATTTTTTTTAGAACCTCCAAATCAGGGGATTTCAAGAGGAAGGATTCCTTGGTAAATCTTCTTTAACTCTATAGAAAAAGGTGCTCTTATTTTAGCATTTCATATTAATACGTAAAGGTTGTACTTCTGAAGAAAATGATAAGTTATCATTTACAATAAGCTTGATTTCAGATAACATGATCTAATTTGAAAATGAAAGAAAGTTGAAATGTTAACACCTATGGTTAGCACTTTGATTTTTGGACTTTTCTTGTGCCGTCATAGAGACTTATTCAATTGCAAGTTAGGTAGGTTGTTAACTACGTCATCCTTTCCCAATTAATTGATTAAATTTCACTGCTGCAGAACTCATGTATTAATGTTATTATAATTGTAACAACTATAATTATTATTATCATTATTATTGTTACCTTTTGCCTTGGTTAGGGCTTGAAAAGTGATGAGAAGAGCGAGAACCCAGTGCATTATACATCTTCCAGAAAACACAGAGAAGATGCTTCTTTGGATGATGAACAGAAAGAGTCAAAACGAGGGCGCTCTAAATTGGAACGCTGGACACGCCATGAGGAGAGGGATTACAGTATCAATAGCAAGTCATCGGCTTCCCCAAAGTTTAAGGAGATTGAGAAGATAAATAATGTGGGATCTTCAGAATCTAACAAAATTCCAGATGAACCTGGTAAGTCAGTTGAGCCTGCTGAGAACCATCATTCTCTGTCTGACAATAAAAGTGTTTGTGAGCCCGAGATCAAGGATGCTGATACACGACTATTGGAGGATCGGCACCTTGACACTGTTGAGAAGCTGAAGAAGCGAAGTGAAAGGTTCAAACTTTCAATGCCCAGGGAAAAAGATGCCCTGGAAATTGAGATGGAGTCCGAGGCACTACCTTCAGCCAAGAATGAAACTCCTTCAGATTCTCAGATTAAGCATGAGAGGCCAGCACGTAAACGAAGGTGGATCAGCGACTAATAGTGGAATAAGTAACCTACATTTTTGCTGTGTTGCAAGGTGGTGCTAGCCCTGATTCTTTAATTATTGGACCCCAAAGTTCCTATCATGCCATATATTTTGAAATGGCCACTATAAGGGTTCCAGGGACAGCATGTACCACAGTTATAGGCGTATTGCTTGCTGCCGCGTACCTTTTTTTTTTTTTTCAATACTATGTGTATATACTAGAGAATGTAACATTGAACTTTGTCACAAATGGTGGCACATACTCCGTTTAGTGTCAGATTATTTAATCTGGGTGTGATGAGGGTCACATGGGAAAATACTGGTAACAGCCTGACAGGGCTCTTCCTTCTGGCGTACGTAGAAGTTGGCGGCATAGAGGTGAGAAACTTGCTCTGATGCTTACAGCTTTCCGTTGAGATAGCTTTGGGGTTTGAACAAATATTGGCGCTAACCAGTAAGCAGATGATATACTTTGCATTTGCAAAGGCCAGAGGCGGCATGGATGAATGGTTGATACCATTATTTGTATACCCTAGCTTGATTAGATTTTTTATCAATTTTCTCCTTTATTGTTTTTCTTGCATTTCTTATTTTTTGGCAATTGTTGCGGAATGCCTGAAGGCTGAAATACGGCGTTGAGAGCTCCTTGTGTACTCAGAAACAAGTTTACAAAAAAGTGGTAAAAAAAAAAATGAATTTTGTCATTTCCATCCAAATTGGCAGTGTTCATTCCTATTCCTATTCTAATGTAAACAATTGACCGAGTCACATACTTCAAAAGAAAATCATGGTGGAAGCTAAAGTAGTTAGCACGCAAGAACTTGCTAATCGTATAAAGGAGTAATTATATTAGTTGATTGTAATTGAGGAAATTTTTTTTTGAAAAAAGGATTCGAATTGCCGTTATTTAAAATAAAAATTTATTTTGTATTGGACTGTGAAAGATACAGTTGGAAGTTTTAGTGGATTGGAAAACAGTGGCTCATGACTGACCCAAAGAAAAGCAGTTTATCGATTTGGGCTTAGAAGCCCAGTCTGGTTGAAGTGTTGGAAAGATCATTATAGCGCTGGTGATCTCCGAGTTTGAAGTGTGGCGACAGGACGGCAAATCTTTCGGAAAGCGAAGCAACCTGTCAATTTTCTTCATCTCTCAAAGGTAACTTGTTACGCGGCAAATTAAAGGAAGTGGTGTTGGATAGCTTGTAATTGAATTTCATATTATTTATAAATAAAGTAATAGTTGGATTTATAGGAAGAAATCAAATTTAGAATGTAAATTGAATTACTAAAGGTTTGTGGGTTTATTTGGAACTTTGATTAATTTTAAAAGTCAAAAGATGGACACTTAGGCACTTGGGGCACTTGGGCTCTTGGTTCTGAAATATTCTAATTTTTAAATTTAATATTTATTTTTATTTTAATTATTATTATTATTATTATTATTATTATTTTTATTTTTGAATTTTAAATTTTGTTTAATTGTTCCAACAGACATATTTTTTCAGTTATGTCTGGAACAATTGAAAATCAATGGTTGTTAATTAACAGACAATTACAACCATTGATTTGCAACTATTTAGAACCTATAAAACTCTTGGTTGATTTCCAGAATTAATTACTCTTTCACAATCCACAAAGAAATCTTTGAAGGCTTTGTTGTATCCTAGGGTAACTTGCTTCTGTGTGAAGCAATATTACACTCAAGAAAGTGTAATACTACACGCCTCAAAGCCAAATTATCATATATCAACAGGATTTTTCTAACAAGTGGATCAACAGCAGGCAATCGGAGAATACAAGAACAATCTGCGGGCTTGAAGAACCAAGAACAATGATAAACAGAGAGAGAAGTAGCAGACAGAAATAAGAGAGGAATCTGTATGATTCTTTATTGATGATCTGAGTGCTGCTAGTACACTGTTTTTATACTGAAATGAAATTAGTTTCTGTCATCAACTAATTCCAACTGACAACAAATAATCGTTAACTGCCTCAACTGACTAACTGCCTTCAACTAACCACATTTCCCGCCTTGATTCTGCTTTTAACTGAGTTCTCCCCATCTCCCCCCCCTTTTAATACAGTCATTTAAAACATTTCATATGTTTTAATTTTTAAAATAAATACTGAAGTAATAAATGGGTTGGTTAAACTACTTAAAAGTAAAAAGAACTTTACTTCTTTCCCATTCATCACCATTCATCTTCCCGTAAAATAAACTTTACAGAACTTTATTCTTTTAGATCGGTAAGAATCGACAAGTCATCTAAATTTTCAAGCTTTGATTTTTCATATATACTTAATGTCCATACTTTTCGTTCTTTCGTTGATATTATTTGAGTGGTTTTAAACGAAATGGAGTTGTTATGGAAGAATATAGAGAAAACCGAAATGTTAGTAAGAGTATGCATATAGCACATTGGGCTTCGAAGGAAAATAATCAAAGGAAGATAAAAGATTTGATTAAACCAGGTGCTGATAATAGAAAATATATCTTTTTGATGTCTTAAGTTTGTTTCTCTCTCTTCTTTTCAGTCGGTGAATTTTCAAGAAATATCTAAATTTTACGGTGGATGCTTTAACATCAATAAAAATTGAGATTTATTTTCACTTTTATAATAACAATAAGAGGATTTAATAAAAACCCATATTAAATATAATCAATGAAAAAGAGGGTAAACTTAGCAAAATGAATCAAATAAAATTTCTTTTTAGACTAAAAATTGAATACAATAAACTGGCCAAAAAGGTAAAAGATAAACAAATTCGAAGTAATTCTGTTGTCCAAAACTAGATATTAAGGTGAGAAACTAACAAAGATGGGGAAAGAATAGAAAAACCAAAGAGATGGAGAAAACTAACGAGACGGAGAAAGAACAAAAAGAAATTAGGGTGAAAAAGACAAGTTTTTTTCTTTTAGGTTACCGTGTTAATTTAAATTGATGTATGTTTATATTTTTAAATATTAACAAAATATGACATGGAGATGACATGTCAAAAATAGTACACATTGAGAAATAAGTTTTCAATTACAATATTTTGGAAAATAAAATCTTTAAAAATAATAGTTTGGAAAAAAATTCGTTTCTAACTGCTACTATGATGAACTTTAAATCAGTCCCATCCACTCCATGCTCTGCTTAGCTTTATCAATTCTATATTTTCACAGAATAAATAAATAAATAATGAAAAGTAAAAATAATAAGAAATTTAAAATCACAGACTAGGGAGCCACTTTGGAAGGTATAAACAGGTTTCTTCGAATACTAAATTTAATTAGAATAACGACAACTTTAGTCAATATCAATTTAAGATAACATAAGATTAAATGGTATTGTCCATTGGCTGGGTAACATGGAGTAGTTAATCATTCCCTATGCATAAAAATACTCGTGAATATAGTCTTTGAAACATAAGTCAATTTTTATTTTTAAAATCAAGTAGGTGGTAAATCACACTTAGATTTAAGAAAAAAAAAGAAAATTTATGACGACTCTCTTAATTAATCATGTGACCAACAAACGAGCTCTTGGGCCAGCATGTTATGACAGATATTTGAGTCTTAATCAATTTTTAACTCATTTAGTAATATTTTTATGTTTAATTTTTCAATAAATTCCAAATAGAATATTGCTAATGTGTAATTAAAATTTAATTCATTTAAGTTTCCTTTGGTTATATCAAAATCTTATACAATTCAAAGCTAACAATCTTTTCCTTTTTAAAAATCTTAAAATGAATTAATTTAAAAATCTTCCCCTCAATTTAGTAATTGTTCATTTTTGCAAAATCATTTTGCCTAAGGCAATGCTTGTCAAAGTAGAAAGAATAATGGAAAGATAGAAAATTGAAAGGAAAGAAAAATGAAAAGATGAAAAACATATATTTTCTTCCAATTGATGTGCTTGGTAGGAAAGATAAAGAAAATATAACTTTTTTACTTCCATTATTTAGTAGAATTGAAAAGTAGAAGGAAAAAAAATGAAAGCATATTAATTTACCATTATATCATTACTTAGTTAAGATAACAAAATAAAATTAAATGAATAGATGATAATTTTGTAAATATATATAATTGATTCATATCTCTATTATTTTCTCTATACTAATCTTTCCAATTTGGAATGATTTGGTTTTGTTAATAAGGAAAGAAACTAGCAATTTTTCCTATTTTCTTTCCTTACATTTTTTCGTCCCACAAAGTACAAACAAAAAAATATTTTCTTTCTACTTCCCTACATCTTTATCCATCCTTCCATTTTTCCTCTCTATTAAGCACACCCTAAATGTGTTCATCTAGTTTTAATTATGATTTTGCATGACGGAATTCAATACAATAATTCGTCATTACTTTTTTCCCCTTTTTGTCATAGTAAAATAGGTGTAATTTCAAAACAACAATGACAAAGGGTGTATACACATTTAAATGCACAAGTAAGTTCATTAGACATAATGACTATAAACAAAGTAATCACAAACAAGTTCAAAAGGATAAATATTCATGATAAACATTGTTTATAGTCACACTAGTTATAATCATCAAAATTCATTTTCACATTAACAATATCACAAGCACATTAAGATCAGTCTTGTATGTCTAACCAAACATTCACATAACACAACTCAATATCAAGTTTAAATTCCACAATACACATTATTGGTAAGCAAAATACTCACAACCCTCAAAATTATCATTAAAAGTATCAATAGTACAAGATTGTGTAAATCAATAAGTCTATCATGGTGCAATATCTAATATTTATACTATTGTGGCTCAATCACAACAGCAATGTATTGCTGACGTGTGCTTTTAAAGATTCTGTAAGAAAAATAACGATTAGAGGGACGCAGGGTTGTTCCCTGCGTAAGCACTCCGATGCTTAAGTCAGAAAGAGGGTTTTGCAGAGTTTCAGTAAACAAAATAGAGAATTAATCTCATGAATCATACTTGGCCTCACTAATTAAATGTCTCTTACTGTTTTTCGAGTCCTCTAACTTGATTCATTCTTTCACTTTACCATGCAGTCGAGCACTAACAAGAATGATGGTACAACAATGGTTTGGTGACGCTTGAGATTGTGTAGCAATACAAGAACAAAATAGAGGCAAGGTGCAAGCAGTCTTGAAGGCTCAACGTAGGAATCAAAGATAATGAGTACGAGCAGTAGTGCAATAGAGCTTTGTGCAGCGACGCAGAAATAACGATGCAAGCAACTCGGGGATGATTATGCAGGAAAAGGGAACAATGGTGACCAAGGCAGCTGCTAGTAGACGATGCAAAAAATCGTGGATAGCAGTGGTGCCACAAGATGCAGAGACAACAACTTAGGCACATTGCAACAACTACATAAACTTGCGGGAGCAACATGAAAGGTAATGTGAATACTGACTTGAAGCTTGGGAACGAAGGCAGCAGTTTATCACATGATTGATTTGATAATGTAATATAAAAAGACAGAAACAGGTTGTAGGGATGGTGCATTGGTGATGGTGGATCAGACAGTGATGGCAGTGGTGCTACGAGAGAAGGCAAAGTAGGGAGCAAAGAGTCACAAGGCCGATAACATGAAACTTCTTTAACACAGCCACTCCTCTCTCCTTTCTTTCTCTCCTCCTCCTTTTTTGCTGATGATGATTGTGCTTTTAAAGATATGAGTTTGTACATGATTGAAACTCTCTTTCTTTATCTATATATATTATTATTTTTATCTTGATAATGTTACAACCATGTAGATGAAGTTGATTTTGAATTCAATGCTAATTACACTTTTTTGCTTTTTGCTTTTTGATATTATTATTATTATTATTATTATTATTATTATTATTATTATTATTATTATTATTATTATCATTATCATTCACAACAATTGCTCCCCACTCTTTCGCTAGGTATAACCTTGCGAACGAGTACATATATTCTCCTCATAGTTTCAGGTCAAGTCCTCACGTTACACCCTGAAGTCAAATTCTCAAGCCAAGCTCTGACGTCAAATTCTCAAGCCAAACTCTGACATTAAATTCTCAAGTCAAACCCCGAGGTCAAATTCTCAGGCCAAACCCTGAGGTCATAATCTCAAGCTAAACTCTCCGGTTGAGGATATCCGTTCGGTTTTTCATATTTTCTAATCGTCAATTTTATTGCTTGCTCCTTGATGGCTGGACAAGGTAGCGAAAAAATAAATTTAGGTTCCTCTTTCAGGCTTAGGAAATTTGACCTTCAGTTTATTCAGAACGCTTTTCCTCTTCCTGAAGGTTACTCTTATAAGCTCCCAACTAAAGGCAGAACACGCTCCTCAAGCTGTTAGTAGCGGCGTTCCTGTACATCGAGCCTCATTTGGATTTCGTTTTCTTTCATGATTATGGCTTATTTCGAGAGGGTGGTTTTTTTGTGTACTTTTTACTTTGAGCCTTTATTTGGGTGTGTGGCTTACCTCGCACACTTTTTACTTCAAGCTCTTACACCTTTTCTTTATAGCATACCTTGCACACTTTTCATTTCAAGCCCTTATTTGAGTGTGTGGCTTACCTCGCACATTTTTCGCTTCAAGCCCTTATTTGGGTGCATGGCTTACCTTGCACACTTTTTACTTCAAGCCCTTGCACCTTTCCTTTGTGGCTTACCTCGCGCACTTTTCATTTCAAACCCTTATTTGAGTGCGTGACTTACCTTGCACACTTTTTGTTTCAAGCCCTTGCACCTTTCCTTTGTGGCTTACCTCGCGAACTTTTCGTTTCTAGCCCTTATTTGAGTGTGTGGCTTACCTCGTACATTTTTCGCTTCAAGCCATTATTTGGGTGCATGGCTTACCTCGCACACTTTTTGCTTCAAGCCCTTGCACATTTCCTTTGTGGCTTACATTGTGCACTTTTCGCTTCAAGCCCTTACACTTTTTTGTGGCTTACCTCGCACATTTTTCTCTCCAAGCCCTTATTTGGGTATGTGGCTTACCTCACGCACTTTTCGCTTTAAGCCATTGCACTTTTTCTTTGTGGCTTACATCGCGCATTTTTCGCTTCAAGCCCTTACACTTTTATTTGTGGCTTACCTCGCGCATTTTTCGCTTCGAGCCCTTATTTGGGTGCGTGGCTTACCTCGCGCACTTTTCGCTTCAAACCCTTGTACTTTTTCTTTGTGGCTTACCTCGCGCATTTTTCGCTTTAAGCCCTTATTTGGGTACGTGGCTTACCTCGCGCATTTTTCGCTTTAAGCCCTTATTTGGGTACATGGCTTACCTCGCGCACTTTTCGCTTCAAGCCCTTGCACTTTTTCTTTGTGGCTTACCTCGCGCATTTTTCGCTTCGAGCCCTTATATGGGTGCGTGGCTTACCTCGCACACTTTTCACTTTAAGCCCTTGCACTTTTTCTTTGTGGCTTACCTCACGCATTCTTCGCTTCAAGCCCTTATTTGGATGCATGGCTTACCTCACCCACTTTTCGCTTCAAGCCCTTGCACTTTTTCTTTGTGGCTTACCTCACGCATTTTTCGCTTCAAGCCCCTATTTGGGTGCGTGGCTTACCTTGTGCACTTTTTGATTCAAGTCATTGTGCTTTTTCTTTATGGCTTACCTCGAGCATTTTTCGCTTTAAACCCTTTGTTTAGGTACGTGGCTTACCTTGCGCATTTTTCGTTTCAAGCCCTTGCACTTTTTCTTTATGGATTACCTCGTGCATTTTTCGCTTCAAGCCCTTTGTTTGGGTGCATGGCTTACCTCGCTCATTTTTCGCTTCAAGCCCTTGCACATTTCCTTTGTATATGACACTAGATTTGCCAAAATGGACAACTTTACTTTCGTTGAACCTATCTGTTGCTAATAGAAGTTCTTGGCGTGAAATACTTAGATATATTTCTCTTTCATTAAACCAAGTGTCTCTTAAAAAGGTTCTTTTGATCATCTAGAGCTGCTCTTCAACTTCTGTCATAATCTTCCTCTTAACAGACAACTCAGCAGTGCAAAACCTAGCCATTTGCATGATTGATAGTATACATATTCTTTTAGCAGCAGCCAAGTTTTCCTGATAAACTTCAAGTAAAGTTGCGTCTATTATTCTATCTACTGCATGAGGTAATGAATCATATACCCAATGCATCAAGTTTAGTTCTCTATCAAACATTTCATCAGTGGGTTTCTTTTCGGTAAATGTTTCTATCAGTAGAATACCAAAGCTACAAACATCTGTTTTTTCAAATATAATTCCACATGATCCATACCGGTACCATTTACCCAACAGTGGTCATGGTCGAAGTTTGTACTGCAGTATTCTGCCTACTAAGAGTTTGGCAATTTCGAAATCACATACATGAGTGATCATAGCATCATTTAGCAGGATATTGCTAGTTTTAAATCACAGTGAATGATATGTTTTGCATGAAGGTAAACCACAGTTGATAAAATTTCTATCATTATGTTAAGTCTTTGCAAGAGATTCAAAAACTAATTGTGAGTGTAAAGCCACTCGTTTAAGTTCCTATTAGGCATGTATTCTAGTATCAAGGCTTTGAAATCATCATCACAACAACTTTTAATGAGTTTGACAATATTAGGATGATTAGTAATGGACAATAACTTGGATTCATCCTGAAAGCTCTTTAATGCTCTTTCTGTGTCACGACCCATTTTTACCTAAAATCGCTACAAATTTTTCACTTTTTCATTTCCTTACCCATCGTGAACAGTTTCACTACTAACAGTTGGGCTATGAGTCGACATTAGTCCCTCCTGTCATGTTACTTACCTTAACATCCATTTCCATATCACATTTACATATTAGGATCAACTCTCCTTTGACTTTAACTAATTACATTCATAACTGTATTTACATAAGTTTACGTCCCCGATATTCCATCCATGTACAGTACTGCGCTTTTACATGTTTAGATACAAAAAGATACCAGTGTGTATACCTCTTGGTGATGGGAAGCAACGAATAACAGGAATGCAGTCTCTACCCACTTTCAACAACTATGGATGCTTTGCAGGGGTGGAAAGTGAAAGGGTGAGCACAACTTGCTCAATAAGATAATAATGCAAGTAGGTAGATAACTACACTATCTACATACTTATAATGTCATGATATAGAAATCATTTATATCCAGAGCATGAGGTAATAGATAACACTATACCGCATGTGTATAAATATATCATGTACTGTAAAACATGAAAGCAAGCATATAAAACAAACATGAAAAAATCATCATGTATAACATCTCATGCTTGTCACATTAAAACTTATCAATTTCATCATAAAACAATACTTCATCCTTTAAAAACATCCCACAAGGTTCGACCCCTCCCTCGGGTCTACCCTGGATAACAAAAATCATGATTAGTGCATATAAAATCATGTGATATCATGTGAGACAGGTGGTCACTGTATACAATCGAGAACTCTGTTGGCCAACTATGTCACTATCATCCCAAACCACACGGATCCCGTTGTGCGGGGCATCATGCTGTAACGAGAATCCTACTCGCCAGACTACAACTCAACATCATCACCACATGGTACAACGTACTCTATATGATATACACGGTACAACATACTCCATGGACCCGTATCACGGTTGAGGGTGTCTGCCGTAGGTCTTATCTACCCCATACCATGGTTAACCGACTCAGTCTCAAGTGCACATGCGAGCATTTCATCCATGTGACTAATAGTCTACATGGGGCATCTAGCATGGCTCGTGCGAGCATCTCATCCGTGTGACACATAGTCTATGCGAGACATCCAGCACGACTCATTACATATCACACTGTGAAATGTCCAGTGCGAGCAAGGCTCTAGCACGATTTCATGCATAATCAGTAAAAATCCTTATACGAGTAACGCTCCAGTACGACTTTATGCAAAATCAATAATGGTAAAATCATGTACGAGCAAAGCTCTAGTATGGTTATATGCATAAGAAATAAATGAAAACCCACGTACGAGAAAAAGCTCCAGTACGGCTTGCATGCATCTCAACTCAAAATATGGTGTGAGGTAGACTCCAGCACATTTCATGCATGTTAAAATATCAAAATCTAGTGCGAGCAAAGCTTCAGCACGATTAAACTCATATAAATTTGATAGACGACTCTATTTCAACAAAACACGCTCAAAATCAAAGTTAGCACCTGACTCGTGCTATTTCATGAAATTATGAAATCAATAGCCAGCCTATTAGTAAATTTGCTTAAATTGAAGCAATATATTTCATAAAAATATCAAAACATGATATTCATGCAATTTATTAGCCTTACTACCCTTTTTGTAAAATTTGCTCCTAGAGGTAAAATCATCTTTTTCATCTATATCCGAAATTCTTTGCAAAAATTATTAATTCTTTTCTAGGTAACCATGCCAATTTAATGCCCTGTAAATAACCTCAAAATACGTGCAGCTACCTCTAAATACTCACAAAATTCCTTTACCTAGAATTGTGTCGAGTAATTCCACTTCCTCAAAACTGCTTGATCGCGTAGTCCTATTCGCTTCTAATATAATCTTCGGAGCTGCACAAAATTATTTATCATATTAAATACAGTTTATTTATCTGTATTTCACTTTCACTACAATCGATTTAACTTATTGGGCCTATCAAGCCTATTGGTTCACATTGGGCCGACCTTAGGCCCACAATGCCTTATTGAGACAAATACTCAACGCTTGGTCCACTTGACCATTTGATCACGCTTGGTGGGCCATGCCTAGCCATGGTCGACACTATGGTTGCCTAGTTCTCATAGTTATTTCGGCAAACACTTGGTATGCTTGCCTTAGGTTCATCACTTTCCTTCACTAAGGCATTTCATCATACACCTCTTATGCCTACTTTAAATCATCATCTATTCCAACATATTGATTTCACAAAACCATCTCAAAATCATGCATATAACATCACCAACACCATAATATACTCAATTCATCATTAAATCAATCATAGCTCACTTTCTCACACTAAACCCATATTAGGTCATGGATGATTAATCATGCTTAAGGATGTTTCAGCCAATAATACATACACCAATCAACTCGTAAAAATGTCTAGATTAACATACTTGAAGTTGGTGTATTGAAAACTTACCTAGCTTAACCTTTCTCTTTTGGCCAAAAATGGGGAAACACCTTTCTCCTTCAATCTAGAACTTTAACTACTAGTTTTTGACTATGTTTTTCTCCTCCTCACAAGGAACAACTTTGCTAAAAATAACTTTTCTCAAATTTGTTTGGAAGGTGATGATATTTTAGAGTGAGAAAACTTGCTCACTTTGTTAAAATGGAGAGATTTTGTTAATTTGGGGAAGAAGGCTCGTCTATCGGGCTTACTGGGCATTGTGAGATCGATCTCCTAGGTGAGAGATCAATCTTCCTTTAGTTGAACTAAACAAATATTCTGTAAATAAGCTGTGGGATCGATCTACTTTGGGGAAGGGATCGATCTGCTCTTGGTAAGGGATCGATCCTTTCTAGCCAGAAACCATTCGAGATCGATCTGTGTTTGGGAAGGGATCAATCATTTCTAGGCAGAATCACATGGAGATCGATCTACTTTGGGAAGGGATGGATCCTCTCTATGCAGAATCACATCGAGATCGATCTGCTTGCCTATAGAACCTTTGTGATTTCATTTTGGAATTACCAGATCAATCCTGTCCTGAAGGGAGATCGATCTGGCCTTCATCTGCAGGATTCCAACTGCTATTTTTCCTAGAATTTCAAAGGAAATATTGCATTTAAATGTTTGTTTGATCATTTTGCATTCTATTTACACTTAGAGCATAAAAATGTCCATTTCTTATGATTCACGTATTATGTAACTTGTGTGTACAACATGGAATCATAAAGGAATGAATATAAAAGTACGGGTCTTACATTCCTCCCCTCCTTAAAAAAATTTGGTCCTCCAAATTAGAATCAAGTCACTCCTCAAAAAGTTAGGGTACTTTTCCCGTGTCAGGCTCTCCAACTCCCATGCAACGTCCTCTGAAGTGTGGTGCTGCCAGAGCACCTTAATGAGCAGAATCGTCTTGGTCCGTAACACCTTATCCTTCCTATCTAGTATTCGAATCAGTGTCACAGATCATCTTTGAGCTCTAATGGCTTATACTGATCACATGAGCCAGATCTGAATGGTACTTTCGAAGCATCGATACGTGGAATACGTTATGAATGCTTGCTAGCTCCGGTGGCAATGCGAGCCAGTAGGCCTTATCTCCCACTCGCTCTAGTATCTCTAATGACCCGATATACCAAGGTCTCAACTTATCCTTCTTACCGAACCTCATAATCACTTTCGAGTGAGAAACTTTCAAGAACACTGAATCACCTACAGGGAATTCCAATGGCCTCCGTCTAGTGTCAGCATAACTCTTTTGTCTATTTTGAACTATCCTCAATCTCTCACATATCAGCTGAACAACCTCAAAGGCTTGCTGCACTAAATCGAGAGCAAAAATCTATTTGTCACCAACCTCCTCCTATCCAATAGGGGATCGGCATCTGCGTCTATATAGTACCTCATATGGTGCCATCCTAATACTCGTATGATAGCTGTTATTATAGGTGAACTCGACTAGTGGTAAATGATCATCCCATGAGCCTCTAAAATCCAACACACATGCTCTCAACATATCCTCTAGAGTATGTATAGTCCTATCTAACTGACCATCTGTCTGAGGATAGAAAGCGGTACTAAAACTCAAATAGATTCCCATTGCTTCTTGAAAGTGTTCCCAAAAGTGGGAAGTGAAGTGAGAATCCATATCCGAAATAATACTCACTGGGATACCATGTAACCTCACTATCTCACGCACATATAGATCCGTCAATGTACTCAGAGTATCGGTAGCTCTCATAGCTAAGAAATGGGCTGACTTTGTCAACCTATCCACAATCACCCAGATGGCATCATGACCTTTGCGGGTCCTCGGTAAACCCATCACAAAATCTATAGTGACGTGCTCCCACTTCCATGTCGATATTGGTAGAGGTTGCAATAACCCTACTGGCTTCTGATGCTCTACCTTAACCTGCTGACATATGAGACACTTCGCCACAAACTCTGCAATATCCCTTTTCATCCCTGACCACCAATATACTCTCCGAAGATTTTGATACATTTTGTTGCTCCCCAGATGCAATGTATATCTCGATGAATGAGCTTCCATCAAAATTAATCTGTTCAGCTCTGGATCATCGGGAACACATATCCTACCCCTGAATCTCAACAATCTATCTGAACTCAACTCAAAACTAGTCTCTGTACCCCTCTGTATCTGCTCGATAATATCACTGCATTGCTGATCAATCTGCTGAGCCTGCCAGATATGATCTACCACATCCGGTTCCAACCGTAGGCTAGCTACCATACAACCACTATCAGTATCATGCGGGGTCACATCTGAACTGAGGTTCGTGAACTGTTCCAACAAATCGTGTTCCCTGACCATCATGTACGATACCACTCCAGGCTCTTCCTGCTCAAGGCATCAGCCATAACATTAACCTTTCCTGGATGATACAAAATCTTGCAATCATAGTCCTTCGAAAGCTCGAGCCATCTTCTTTATCTCATGTTCAACTCTTTCTGTGAAAACAAATATCTGAGGCTCTTATGATCTGTAAACACCTAAAATTTCTCATCGTACAAGTAGTGGTGTCATATCTTTAATGAAAATACCACGGCTGCTAACTCTAGATCGTGGGTCAGGTAGTTCCTCTCATGGTTCTTAAGCCGTCTAGAATCATAAGCGACTACCTTCCCATCCTGAATCAACACATAGCCCAATCCCTGTCTCGAGATATTTATATACACTGAAAAGTCTCCTGAGCTGGTGGGTATGGTGAGAATAGGTGTGGTGGTCAGTCGTTACTTCAACTCACAGAAACTACTTTCACATTGATCATCCCACTTAAATACCACATTCTTCTGAGTGAGGCGTGTCAACGGAGTAGCCAGCTTAGAGAATCCCTCCACAAATCGTCGATAATAACTTGACAAACACAAAAAATTACGGACCTTTATTACCGTCCTGGGTCTCTCCCACTGAACAACTGCCTCTACCTTGGATGGATCTACTGATACCTCATCCCTTGATACAACATGACATAGAAATGAAATTTACTCTAATCAAAAGTCACACTTACTGAGCTTAGCATACAATTCCTTCTCTCAAAGGGTCTGTAGAACTATCCTTAAGTGCTGCTCATGATCTTACCTGGACTTGGAATAAACCAATATATCATCGATAAGCACTATCACAATCTAGTCCACGTATGACTTAAACACATCATTCATCAAAGCCGTTAATGCCGCGGGGGTATTTATCAATCCGAATGGCATAACCATGAACTCGTAGTGGCCATAACGAGAAATGCTGTCTTAGGCACATCTCCACTTTGTATCCTCAACTGATGGTACCCTGATTGTAGATCTTTCTTAGAAAAAACATATGCTCCCCGAAGTTGATCTAATAGATCGTCAATGCATGGAGGGGGTACTTATTCTTAACGGTAGCCTTATTCAACAACCGATAATTTATGCACAGTCGAGGCTCCCATCCTTCTTCCTCCAAACAAGATCGGAGCTCCCTAAGGTGAGACGCTTGGTCTAATAAACCCCTTCTCTAGTAACTCTTGCAACTGTTCTTTAGCTCTTCCAACTAAATCAGACCCATTCTATACGGTGGTCTAGATATCAACTCTGTACCAAGTACCAACTCTATACAAAACTCCATCTTCCTGTTGGGTGGTAATTTTGGTAAATCATCCGAAAAAACAACAGGAAACTCGACAGCCATTGGAATGTCTCTCAATTCCGGATGTGCCTTATCTGTGCCAACCATGTATGCGATGAACCCTTTAAGTTATCCTTTTCCACCGTTAGTAACATATGTCATCATATTAGCATTCATGATTAACAAGCAAATTGATCTCTTAATTATGATGAATTAAAATTATACTCTTCCCATTTGCAATAATCATGTTCCTTTATTTCTTTCCAGCAAAACTTACAGTACACCTTTCAGGAAAACTTACAGTAAGGCTATCTACCCCTGAAAACATTATTGTCTTAGCATAACAATCTAAAATAGTATGATTCATAGCCAACCAATCCATTCCTAAAATTACATCGAAATCACTCATATTCAGTAAGATAAGATCGAATGACATATCATTTCCCCTATTTTCAGCCTACAGTCCCAATACACATAATCAACTGACTATCATTCATAGGTGTAGAAATCAACAACATTCTATCTAATGATGTAGGCTTTACATGCTTCGACAACTTACATTCAAATGAAGGCGATATAAAGGAATGTGTGGCACCAAGATCAAATAACACAAATGCTTCTAAATAAAAAATCAGGATAGTACCTTTAATCACATCCACTGAAGCGTCCGTGGTGTCCTGGTCCAATCCATGCACTTGCCCTCTGCCAACCAGCTGTTTCCCCTTCTCCTCAGCTGTAGCTCTTTTCCCTGGAGAAAAAGTCTCAACAGGAGCTCTCTCCGGCTATTTACCCTTCTGTGGGGCAGTCTCAATCATCTTTGGGCAATACTTTATGATATGCCCTGACTTCCCACATCTGTAACACACTCCAGGGGTCATCGGACAAGGCCTGGGATCATGATATCTGCCACATCTCTTACACTACTCGGTAGTAGGCCGAGGTCCCCGATGACTATACCTCTCAATGGTGTTAAGGTCGGATATACATGAGGCTTAGCAGTCCTCTCCTGTACCTCCTCAATCTGAGGTCTCTTCCTAAACAGTCTCCGACCTTCTCTCCTGATATCTCTAACACCTCCGGATCTCTTCCGATCTCTATCTCTCCTGCTATTAACCGTTCCAAACTCAGAAGCATTCTGCTCAAAGTCCTGTTCACATAACTGCGCCCTACGCACTGCCTCGTCATAAGTGAGGATGTCAAACGAATTAATCTAGATCTGATGGCTGGTCTTAATCCATCCATGAACTTCTGGACCTTTCGAGTCTCACTGTTCAACGTATCTCAGTCATACCTCCCCAAGGTTATGAACCTCAACTCATACTTATCAACGGAACGATTCCCTTGAACCAAACTCATAAAGTCCATTCCCAGCTTTCATTGTGCAGTGGCCAGAATATACTGCCTCCTAAAGGCCTCCAAAAATATCTCTCGTGTGATCTCTGGGTGTCGGGCTCTCAAGATAGATACTGTGGATCTCCACTAGTGCTCTGCCTCGGCCTTCAACATAAATATGGCAAAGGCAACCCTCTCAATCGATATACATTTGAAGAAACCATACAACTTCTCCATCTCATATATCCAATCCTCTACAACAACCGGGTCCTTCACTTCTCTAAAGACTAGAGATCTGAACTCCTGAAACTGTCGTAACCTACCAACTCACAGTCATAACCCAGATCACTACCGCTCGACTGTGGAACGACAAAAGGAACTGTATCTTGAACTAGTAGCGGTGTAACGGTCTCTATAGTCTGAGGTCTCTCTGCAGTTGTCTGTCTAGTTACAGCAGGCTATTCGGTTGGACCTTATCTATCACCAGCCCCTAATGTCTGCGTGACTATCTCAACAAGGTTCTTAATACTTCCTTCTATCCTAGCGAAACGTGCCTTAGTATCCCTTGGTCTCTCAACATGGTCTTGTGGAGCCTGATCAGTTTGTGGCTCTGCACGGCTCTGAGGCCTACACTATGGCTTCTAGCACGTGAACTCGCCCCTCTACCGTGATGGGTAATCAACATAATGCCTAAATTCCTGTATCCATAACCATTTATTAGTCTTATTCCATCTCGTTATACATAGTTATATCTAAACAAAGCACAATAATATGGGGATGTAACTTTCCTACTTACTAATATCAACTCATATAAGGCCAACTCAGCTCTGATACCACCTCTGTCATGACCCATTTTTACCTAAAATCGTTACAAATTTTTTACTTTTTCATTTTCTTACTCGTCATGAACAGTTTCACTACTAAAAGTTGAGCTATGAGTCGACACTAGTCCCTCCTGTCATGTTACTTACCTTAACATCTATTTTCATATCACATTTACATATTAGGATCTACTGTCCTTTGACTTTAACTAATTACATTTAAAACTGTATTTAGATAGGTTTACATCCCCGATATTTCATCCATGTACAGTACTGTGCTTTTACATGCTTAGATACAAAAAGATACCAGTGTGTATACCTCTTAGTGATGGGAAGCAATGAACAATAGGAATGCAGTCTCTACCCACTCTCAACTACTATGGATGCTCTGTTGGGGTGGAAAGTGAAAGGGTGAGTACAACTTGCTCAGTAAGGCAATAATGCAAGTAGGTAGATAACTACACTACTACATGCTTATAATGTCATGATATAGAAATCATTTATATCCAGAGCATGAGGCAATAGATAAAACTATGTTGCATGTGTATAAATATATCATGCACTGTAAAACATGAAAGCACGCATATAAAACAAACATGAAAAAATCATCATGTATGACATCTCATGCTCGTCACATTGAAACTTATCAATTTCATCATAAAACAATACTTCATCCTTTAAAAACATCCCACAAGGTTCGACCCCTCCCTCGAGTCTACCCTAGATAACATAAATTATGATTAGTGCATATAAAAATCATGTGATATCATGTGAGACAGGTGGTCACTATATACAATCGAGGACTCTGTTGGCTAACTATGTCACTAACATCCCAGATCACACTGATCTCGGTGTGAGGGGCATCATGCTGTAACAGGAGGTGGGTCAAATCCTACCTATTAGACTATAACTCAACATCATGACCACACGATACATCGTACTCCTTGTGATATACACGGTACAACGTACTCCATGGACCCGTATCATGGTTGGGGGTGCCTGCCGTAGGTCTTATCTACCGCATACCATGTATAACCGACTCAGTCTCAAGTGCATGTGCGAGCATGTCATCTGTGTGACTAATAGTCTACACGAGGCATCCAGCATGGCTTGTGCGAGCATCTCATATGTGTGACACACAGTCTACACGAGGCATCCAATACGACTCATTACATATCACAGTGTGAAAAGTCCAGTACGAGTAAGGCTCTAACACAATTTCATGCATAATCAGTAAAAATCCTCGTACGAGTAACTCTCCAGTACGTCTTTATGCAAAATCAATAATGGCAAAATCATGTACAAGCAAAGCTCCAGTACGGTTATATGCATAAGAAATAAATGAAAACCCACGTACGAGCAAAAGCTCCAGTACGACTTACATGCATCTTAACTCAAAATATGGTGCGAGCTAGGCTCTAGCATATTTCATGCATGTTAAAATATCAAAATGCAGTGCGAGCAAAGCTCCAGCACGATTAAACTCATATAAATTTGATAGGTGGCTCTATTTAAACAAAACACGCTCAAAATCAAAGTTAGCACCTGACTCGTGCTGTTTCATTAAATTATGAAATCAATAGCCAGCCTGTCCATAAATTTGCTTAAATCAAAGCAATATATTTAATAAAAATATCAAAACATGATATTCATGCAATTTATTAGCCTTACTACCCTTTTTGATAAATTTGATCCCAGAGGCAAAATCATTTTTTTCTCTTATACCCGAAATTTTTTGTAAAAATTATTAATTCTTTTCAAGGTAACCACGCAAATATAATGCCCTGAAATATCCTCAAAATACGTGCAGCTACCTCTAAATACTCATAAAAGTTTCTTACCTGGAATCGCATCGAGTAATTCCACTTCGTCAAAGCTGCTCGATCGCGTAGTCCTATTCACTCCCAATATAATCTTCGAAGATGCACAAAATTATTTATCATATTAAATACAGTTTATTTATCTGTATTTCACTTTCATTACAATCGATTCAACTTATTGGGCCCATTGATAATTCTATTTTTAATAGAATTATTTGTGCTTAATTTCTTAATTAATTATTTAAATCCCCATATTATTTTATTAATTATCCCCTTTATTTAATTAAGATTCTTTAA
This sequence comes from Firmiana major, assembly GCA_033439115.1. NCBI lineage: Eukaryota > Viridiplantae > Streptophyta > Magnoliopsida > Malvales > Malvaceae > Firmiana > Firmiana major. Next base: position 57,369,511 of record CM065900.1, read on the forward strand.
TGTGCAGGTAAATTAAATTCGGATGAAACTCAGTCGTTTTAGTCGAATATGGGCTGAAAACGGGCTAAAGGAGACTGGACCACTTCCAATTTGCAGACCGAGTCACCAGTCGTCTGGACACGCGTGATGCCAGTTATCCGTATTTTATTTACTCCGAAACGATAAGATCGATGGACACCATGCCAACCTTCTAGAAGACACATGCTGGGCCACATCGCACAACCAATTGGACAAACTGATAAGTGACGTGGAAATATCTGCTCTGCAGCAAATAAAATGAAGACAAGTGACCAAACAATGCCAACTCATCTAGGATGAAAAATTACCATTGTACCCCTAAGTGTGTATATAAATAGAATATGATGGCAGTTGAAAAAATCAAGTAGTGTAGTGTTTAGAAGTAGTCTAGGGTAGGAGTAGTGTAGAGTAATTTAGGAGTAGTTTTTAGAAGTAAATTAGGAGTAGTTGTAATTCTAGGGTAGCTTTAGTTTTTAAGTTTTTTTTTTTTATTTCCAAGCATTTTTCCCGTTAGCATTTTAAATTTTATTTTAGTTACTATTCACGTAATTTCCATTTTCTTTATGAAAAGCTTGGATTTTTCCTTTCTTTGTTCTCGGTTTTGCATCTTAATTTGTCTATTTTCTTGATTCACCGATTGTTGGACATGAGGAAGTAAGAAAGTTTGGCTGGTGACAGTGGCCATAGTTTTGTTTCCTGTTCATCAAGTTAATAATTTCAGTCATGGTATTTCATTTTGTTACCAACTTATACTCAAAGCAGAAATTTTCCTTTACCATTTTCTTGTTGCATTTTCATTTCCTGCAATTTTTGTTTTACATTTTCTTATTTGTTTCATTTCATAACTTTGCCATGGTAGCTCCTTGGATTCGGGATAGTGGATAGGGCCGATTGACACAGCTTACCTTCATCATTCCAGCATTTGCTTCTGTGTACTGCTTGCGGGAATATGCTCAAACTGTTGTCTGCTAAGCATGCTGCGGACGTTGATGCTGTGTGGATGAAAAAACTGTCAATGCTGAAGCTTGCAAAACGGTCGACATCAGTGTAGAACCAAGCCAGCATGCGCGGGTGCAGTGAACAGAGAAGTCACGTTGCCTCCTCTGTTCTCCCCTGTTCAGGACTCCATTTATTGTTCATCTTCTTCCTATCCTTACTTCTTAGTTTTAGACATTTTGTATTTTCGGTGTTTCTTCATTTAAAGTTTATTTACTTGTTAGCAGCTTCCTTTTAAGTTTTATGTAACTGTAAGTTTGCATTGCTACAGGTTTCCTAACAATAGTGTTGTTGTTCTTCTCTGTTCCTTCTACCAATAGTTGTGTTGAAGACAACCGCATGGCATAAGCTAGGGCCGGGTTCATTATTGCGCCCAGCTGATAAGCAGACCCAGGTGTACCCCGTTCTGTTGTATAAATGCAGCTGCCTGCAGGATCTATTGCAGATTACAAGAACGTGACCACTGCACGAAGGTGAAAGGCTATGCGCATTTTGGACTGGAGTAAGAGCTGCTACTTTGTACGTGCCTTGCTGCAGTGACCAGCACCTAGCAGTGAAATTGAGATAGAATTTGGCGCAAAGAAGCTAAGGTGGTACAATGCAGACGGTATTGCAATAAGTGGGACAGATGATGTGCATGCAGAGTCGGGTATTACCTGGACTGAAGCAGTTCATTTTTGCTGCTAGAGTTATGGATCGAGAAGTGGAGGTATTCTGCAACATGACTGTAACAGGTGACGCAAGGCTGCTGATGCATGGAGGTGGCAGGATGTGTGTGCTGGTACAAGCGACGCAAGGTTGAGGGTGTAGGGAACAGACATCGCCTGATGCAGAAGCAGTAGACAACACCTGAAAATGTGCATAGTGCTGTTTACGGGACCACTCAGTTGGCTTGCAAGCTGTCTAAGGCAGTGTTTGGCACTGGGAAATGTCCCAACTTCATGTCTCATGCAATTTTAGAATTATTTTATTTGTCATTATTTTCTGTATTGTTTGCTAGTTTAAAGTATTGTGCACTAACTAAATTTTTCTTTGCTAATTGAAGGATTAGTTTCAATTGCATTAGTAGTTAATTATTGAACACAATAGGATTTAAGGCTTTAATTTAAGTAGTGTCATATTTAGCATGTAGAGTTAATTTAGGGGTAGAATTATTTTATGCAATTTTTGTTAGTTAATTTTCACATTAAAATTTAAAAATCCAAAAATATTTCTCATGCATTATTTAGATTTTGTTTTATGAGATAGAGTTAGATTTAATTTAGGATCATTTATTAGGTAGTTAATTTCTTAGTTAGATTTAAGAAATTCTTTAGGTTAATTAAAGTTTTATTTTTTAGGTTAGTTTAATTTGCAATTTTTATTAAGTAGTTTAATTACATGCATATTTTATTTTAGGTTTGTTTAATTAATCTTGTTTCTTTATTTTCATTTTTGCATTTTAGTTTAATTGCGTTAATTAATTTTAATTGCTTTAATTATCTTTTGTAGGTATTTTCTTTAATTGCCAGAGTTTTGTAAGTAATTTTTTGCTCGATTTTATTTTCTTTAGTTTATAATTGTTATTGTTTTCAGTACTTTTACTTTTAGCCTTGTAGATCACCAATCAACAATTCATAATTTGTTAGGATATACTTAGGGTAAGATTAACCGGTAGTTAATTAGGCTGATCAACTTCTCTGTGGGACGATAATTCGGGACTCAAATCCCATTATTACTTGTACGACCCGTGCACTTGCGAATAGAACGTCTAGGTCACTTAGAGTGGGCGTAGTTCGCATCACTCATCAAGCCTACTGATTCACATTGGGTCGGCCTTAGGCCCACAATACTGTATTGAGCTGAATACTCAACGCTTGGTCTACTTGACCATTCGGTCACGCTCAGTGCGCCATGGCTAGCCATGGTTGACACCTTGGTTGCCTAGTTCTCATAGTTATTCCGACAAACACTTGGTGTGCTTAGCTTAAGTTCATCACTTTCCTCCACTAGGGCATTTCATCATACACCTCTTATTCCTAATTTAAATTATCATCTATTCCAACATATTGATTTCACAAAACCATCTCAAAATCATGCATAAAAGATCACCAACACCATAGTATACTCAATTCATCATTAAATCAACCATAGCTCACTTTCTCACACTAAACCCATATTAGGTAATGGACGATTAATAATGCTCAAGGATGTTTCAGCCAACAATACATACACCAATCAACTCTTAAAAATAACATACTTGAAGTTGGTGTATTGAAAACTTACCTAGCTTAACCTTTCTCTTTTATCCAAAAATAGGGAACCACCTTGTTCCATCAATCTAGAACTTCAATTACTAGCTTTTTACTGTGTTGTTCTCCTTCTTACAAGGAACAACTTTGCTAAAAAGAACCTTTCTCAAGTCTGTTTGGAAGGTGATGATATTTTAGAGTGAGAAAGCTTGCTCACTTTTCTAAAATGGAGAGATTTTGTTAATTTGGGGAAGAAGGCTCGTCGGTCGGGCTTTTAAATAGAATTGTGCATTGTGAGATCGATCTCTTAGGTGAGAGATCACGTCACAACCCTCAAGTTACCAAAAATCGACGTCAATTGTTCGCTTTTCATACATTACTTGTTATTCATTCCTTTCTTACCTCGATCGTGATCAGCTACACTCTCAAACAGTTGGGTTGTGTGTCAATGTCTACCTCATCTAGCCATAACAATTTAATTTGTATTTTAATTTAGAAGTAAACACTTGTATAAATAGTTCAGAGTTGCTGTTTACATGTGTTTACACTGCTTTACATCCCCAATAGTTACATACAAAATGCTACTGTGCAATAGAAAGTTTAGATACAAAATTCCATCAGTGTGTATACCTTACGCGATGGGATGCAGTGGATACCAAAAGGGAAAGCCTCCAGTCGCTCACAATCTATACTCAAAGCTCTGTAGAGAGGGGAAAATAAGGGGGTGAGCAAACCACACGCTCAGTAAGGCAATCATATGAATAGGTAGATATTGTAATATCTACGTGATCGTGATGCCATGCTCAAAACAATACAATTTCTCATTCACAGCTCAAAAACATTAGTTCATGCTTGTGTTAATGGCATGTAATGCAATTCATGCTATTTGTTAGTGCACAAATCAAATTTAAAGCATGACATAAATCATCATGCATATTTCACAAATAAGACATGGAAAAATCATCATGCATCAGTGCATTTTAAAGCCATTATCAAACTTTCTCATCTCATAAAATCATCACTTGTCCGGATTCAGCCCCTCCCTCGGACTATCCTGACCCACAAAACATTTCAAACATGGATTTATTCATAAAATAATAGACATGTGAGATAGGCAATATAATAAGGGAAATCTCCTCTAAGACTATGGCCATATCTTGTGATCCCAAGCTACATTGATCAGGTGTACGGGGTATCACCACTATCTACTTCCACACCGGAGGTGGCTCACGTCTAGCCTGTCGGTCCATAGCAGATCTAATCATCATCCGAAGATGGCATATCAGAATCTTAACACGGTACAACGTACTCCATGGTACCTGCACGGTACATTGTACTCCGTGGACCCATATCAACACATCATATCACGTCACATCTCAAAATGCACGTATGAGCCTATTTAATCGATACGACACCCAGTCTACCCGAAGCTTCTAGTACGGCTAGCAACATGTCAAATTCTAAAAAATGCATGTGCGAGCCTATTTAATCGGTGCGACACCCAGTCTACCCGAAGCTCCTAGCACGACAACAAGTGTGGTGGGCATCTAAAGCAAGCTATACTCCAGCACCATGCTAAAACCAGTGTAAAGTCTGTGCGAGCTCAACTCTAGCACAACATTATAGAAATCCATGAGAAAACTAGTGCGAGCTACGCTCTAGCACTCATGTGTATGAAAACACATCAAATCTCGTGCGAGTCATACTCTAGCACGCTTTCATTCTCACGAAATCCATGTAGGTGGCTCAATTCTTTGCAAAACATGGTTATAAACCAAATCAAGTCATTTCTGTTGCAAATCATCACTTGCTAAAAAGCAACAAAACAAGGTTTTCAAAGCATCATGCTTTTGTTTTCATGCATATTTCATCAAAACCCAACTCTTGCCCTTCAAACACCCAATTCATTTTCTATTACCACATGCACTCTAGAACACATTTAAGCACCCAAATTTCGTACAGATATCTCTAAGAGTCCACACTGTTCCCTTACCTCGATTTTCTCGGGGTGCGACTCTCTTCCTCTTAGCTTCTCACGTTTTTAGCTCAACTTGCCCTGGTGTATCCTCGGAAGTTGCAATTCATTCATCGAATGCTCGAGTTAGTGTTGCCAACTCTCATTCAACTATGCATTTTACCCAATGCCTTAAATATTCATTTTACCCCTTTTTGGGTAAGTCTCATAATTCATTCCATAACACCATCTTAAATTCATACCCACAACACCATTATCACCTTAAGATATCCTATTCATCATTTATTCCACTACATTTCACTTTCTCACACTAACCCATTTCTAGGTTATAATCATTCCATGGCATTCTAGACATTTTCCACCATTAATATACATATCAATCAACTCCAAAATCAATAACTAAACCAAATGTACTTGAGTTGGTGCTTTTGAAACTCACCTCTTTGGATTTCCTTCTCACTCCAAATGACAATGCTCCTTGTTCCCTAAATCCAAAAAATGGGGAAATGCCTCCAAGTTATGTTGTTCTTATCCTTGATGTGAACAACTTTGCATCTAATAGCCTTCCCTCAAACCTTCTTGAAAATGGGTGGCTTTAGAGAGAGAAAACTAGGTTTTTGGATTGAAAATGGTAGAGTGAGAGTGTTTCCCGAAATCTGCAGATCCACTGCTCCTATTTATTGAATTAGCTTAATCAAATCAATCTGCTTGGGGTGGAGATAGATCTGGCTCTCTTAAAATCCCTTATTTTCATGACATTTGAAGGCATGAGATCGATCTATCAAAACCTTGGTATCGATCTGTCTCAGATAGAGAGTTGAGAAGATCGATCTGGCTATGGAGGAGATCGATCTGCTCCAACCCGAGAGGTAAGAAAATCGATCTGTTTGCCTTAAGAATCGATCCTCTCATTACAAAATGTTTAGCAGATCGATCTTGCCCCTTTAGAAATCGATCTGTCCTATTCCATCGCTTGAATAAGAGCATCTTTGGCTCTTCCAGATCAATCTCTCATCCTATGAGATCGATCTGGCCTTCGTATTTCTAGATTTTTGCTACAGTTTTCTGTAAAAACTTACACCTAAACATCCTTAATTTGCTGCCATAGTCTTTTTCTTATCCAGTCACCTTTAAGACTTGACAATGGCATCCATTCATACTTTATACACATAAAAACTTGTCTGCATTCCTTGTATAACCAAATGTATACAATACAAAAACCAAATGGAAGCATAAAGATTCACACCACTTATGTAACTTCATTCCATTTTACCACACTACACCTTTTTCATTCCACTCACATTCATCACATACAAAAGTCCATTTATTCATATTCATACATAATGAAACTTGTACGTACATCACAAACTCCTATTACAAGTGTGTACATTGAATTTATGGACTTTACATCACTTATGAACTCATAATCACTTGATCCAAAATCATCCATATTATAATTTCAGTTACATATATATGAGGTTATTATACATATATGGGGTCTCACATTCTTCCCCACTTAGAAAATTTGGTCCTCCAAATTGGAACCAATCACTCTGTGAATAATTCGGGATACCTCTCCCACATGAAACTCTCTAATTCCCATGTGGCCTCTTCCACCGTGTGATGTTGCCAAAGGACTTTCACCAAAGGAATTGTCTTTGTCTTCAACACTTTCTCTTTTCTATCCAATATCCGAACCGGTTTCTCAACGTACGTCATGCTTTCATTGAGCTCCATAGGCTCGTATCTTATCACATGCGCTAGGTCCGGGTGATATTTCCATAACATGGATACGTGGAAAACATTATGTACGCTTGCCAGTTCAGGTGGCAGTGCTAGCCCTATATATATCGAGGGCTCAACTTTCCCTTCTTCCCGAATCTCATTATCCTTTTCGAGGGAGAAACCTTTAAAAACACTAACTCACCCACCATAAACTGTAATGGCCTCCATCTCCTGTCAGCATAATTCTTTTGTCTACTTTGAGCTGTCCGTAATCTCCTGCAAATCAACTGGACATCCTCAAAGGCTTGTCTAACCAAGTTAGGAGCAAAGACCTGCCTGTCACCAACCTCTTCCCATCCAATAGGAGAACGACATCTACGCCCATACAATACCTCATAAGGTGCCATCCTGATACTGGCATGAAAATTGTTATTATAGGCGAACTCTGCGAGTGACAAATGGTCATCCTAGGAGCCTCCAAAATCCAATGCACACGCTCTCAACATATCCTCCAGGGTCTGTATAGTCCTCTCTGACTGACCATCTGTCTGAGGATGAAACGCGGTGCTAAAACTCAACTCGGTCCCCATCGTTTCTTGAAAATCTTTCCAAAAATGGGAAGTAAAGCGGCATCCCTATCAGAAACAACGCTCAATGGAATTCCATGTAGCCTCACTATCTCACGCACATATAGGTTCGCTAATTGGCTCAGAGTATCAATAGCTCTCATTGCTAGGAAATGGATGATTTTGTTAACCGATCCACAATCACCCATATGGCATCATGACCTCTACGGGTCCTCGGTAATCCATCACAAAATCCATGGTGACATGCTCTCACTTCCATGTCAGTATTGGTAAAGGCTGCAATAATCCTGCAGGCTTCTGGTGTTCTACCTTCACCTGCTGACAAACGAGACATTTAGTGACATATTCAACAATGTCTTTCTTCATCCTAGACCACCAATAAACTTTTCAAAGGTTTTGATACATCTTAGTACTCCTTAGATGTATCGTATACCTTGATGAGTGAGCCTATGTCAAGATCAATTTCTTGACCTCTAGATCATAGAGAACACATATCCTACCTCTGAACCTCAATAATCCATCTGAACTCAATTCAAAGTCCGTCTTCGTACGCCTCTGTATCTGCCCGACAATATCACTGCACTGCTGATCAATTCGCTGAGCCTGTCATATTCGATCTACTAGATCCAGTTCCAACTATAGGCTAGCTATCATAAAACCACTATCAGCGTCAGGCGGGGTCACATCCAAATTGAGGTTCATGAACTGTTCCAACAGCTCATGTTCCCTGACCATCATGAATGACACCAACCCGAGATGTTTTCTACTCAATGCATCAACAACTATGTTTGCCTTACCCGGGTGCTATAGGATCTCACAATCATAATCCTTTAAAAGTTCGAGCCATCTCCTCTGTCTCATATTCAGCTCTTTCTGCGAGAACATGTACTTAAGGCTCTTATGATATGTGTAAACCTAAAATCTCCTACCATAGAGATAATGGCGCCATATTTTTAATGCAAACACTATGGTCGCCAGCTCTAAATCATGGGTCAGGTAGTTTCTCTCATGATCCTTCAACTGTCTTGATCCATATGCTACTACCTTCCCATCCTGTATCAATATACAGCACAGTCCTTACTGTGAAGGATCCGTATATACTGAGAAACCTCCTGAGCTGGTAGGAATGGTGAGTATCAGAGTTGTAGTCAAATGACGCATTAACTCCTAAAAACTTTCCTCACACTTATCATCCCACACAAATTCAACATTTTTTCACATGAGACGTGTCAAAGGAGTAGTTAATCTCAAGAATCCCTTTACAAATTATTAATAATACCCAGCTAAACCTAGGAAATTTTTGATCTCTGTTATTGTCTGGGGTCTTTGCCACTGTATCACTGCCTCAATCTTTGATGGATCCACTGACACACCATCCTTCGATACTATATGACCCAGAAAAGAGATCTGTTCCAACCAAAAATCGCACTTACTGAGTTTAGCGTACAACTTCTTCTCTCGGAGGGTCTGCAGCACTATCCTTAAATGCTGTTCATGCTCCTCTTTAGATCTTGAATGCACTAGTATATCATTAATGAACACAATAACAAATCGATCCAAATACTGGTGAAACACCTCATTCATCAAAGACATAAAAGTTGCAGGAGTATTTGTCAACACGAATGGCATAATCATAAACTCATAATGTCCATACCGGGTGTGAAAAGCTGTCTTGGGTACATCTCCATCCCGAATTCTCAATTAATGGTACCAAGATCTCAGATCTATCTTGGAAAAGCCCTGCGCTCCCTTAAGCTGATCCAACAAGTCATCGATGCGTGGAAGAGGGTACTTATTCTTGATGGTGGCCTTATTCAATAACCGATAATCTATACACAGTCTGAGGCTTCCATCTTTCTTCCTTACAAAGAGAACCGGTGCTCCCCAAGGTGAGACGCTGTCAAGACCCATCCTGACTTAACCAAAAATCACTACAAATTTTTCACATTTTTAACTTACCTTTCCTCTCTTCAATAGTTGGGCTGTGATTCGATGTTAGCTTCCTCGCATACCATATCATCCATTATCATACATACATGTCAATATACTGCTACTGATTGTAACTTCTTTTATAATACATATGAGATCATATAAAATCTAATATAAATACATTCTCCATAATATATATCGTATACATCACTGTGCTGTTTATATGTTTAGATACATAACCGTACAAAACATGTATACCTGTCGATCGATAGGAAATAGCAGCGGACACAGGAATACTATCCCTCAAAAGCTCTCACTCGACTGCTGATGCTCTGTAGAGAGATGTAAAGAAAAGGGGGTGAGCATACAATGTGCTCAGTAAGGAAATCAAGCAAGCAAGTAGATATCTACACTATCTACTCAAAATAATGCTATGCCTTGAAAACATTATTTCCTTAACTTACTTTAAAAGCATGTCTTAAAATATAATATATATACTTGTACAGATTAAATCCCATGTACAGAAATCATGCTTTCTTTCTCAAATGTAGGCATGTAGTGCAAAACAATGCATCTTTATAATATCACAATGCCTTTAGATAAATCATGCCATGTATATTTAAATCACAGTAAATATGGCATTTAAATCATTCACAACACAAAATCGAAGTCCGACCCATCCCTCAGGTCTATCCAAAATTAAATCAGACAATCATGTGATATATCATGTGAGACTCTGTGGTGAAAATGTAAATAGTATCTTGGACTATGATCATATCCAACAATGGTGATCCCAGGCAACACAGTACTCAGTGTGCGGGGCATCACTGCTGCAACGGGAGGGGGGTCAGTCCATCACAACCGCCAGTTATATCCTCCTCAACTCCACAACACCAAACGGTACAGTGTACTCCATGCCACATGCACGGTACAACGTACTCTGTGGACACTACATCACAGTCGGGGTGCCTGCCATAGGTCTTAGCCCTCAAAACCATGGAATATCATACCACGTCTCTAAATCCTCATGCGACCCTCTCATAGTGTGACACTCAGTCTACACAAGGAAATCAAGCATGGTTTTCAACATTTATTATATATCACATACAGTGAGCACCTTTGAGCCCGACTCACAGTCGACACTCCTCTCAAACACTGTTTCACATCACAAACTCAACTCTAGTGCGAGTAAACCTTCAGCAACTAGGTCAATGCATAGTTTATGTTTTAAATCAAGTACGAGCAATAGCTCCAGTACCATGCTATGCACAAAATTCATCAAATCAAGTACGAGCAATAGCTCAAGTACTATGTCATGTTTCTCATGTAAAATTCAAGTACGAGCAAATCGCTCTAGCACTCTCTCATGCATAAATCACATAAAATTGAGTACGAGTAATAACTCCAGCACTCTATCATGCATGTCATGGAAATCTACTGCGAATCATAATCCAACACTAATATATGTGGAAAATATATGAAATCCAGTGCGAGCTGTACTCCAGCGCGATTTATTCTCACATAATATGATAGATGGCTCTTTAAAAAAGGGATGGTTTACAAAATATCAAAATAAACACTATAAAGTGTGCTTAATTCACATCAACTTTAAAATCATTAGCGCATCTATTTATTTTTCTACGAAATAGCAGTAAGACACTCAAAATGGTGGTTTCCATGCTTTTTACAACTTTTCACAAAAGTTGACTTTTTGACTAACTAGGGGCAAAATCATAATTTGCCACTATCGGGTCACAATAATTATTATTCACTTTCTCTCACCCTCAGAGTTTTTAAGTGAATGTAAAATCAGATGAAAATACATGCAGGTATCTCTAACTACTCACAAAAGTCCCTTACTTACAATCACTCGAGAAATTTCACTTTCTCAGCGCTGCTCGATCCAGCAGTCCGATTTGCTTCTCCAATACTCTCTGGAGCTGCATATAATCATTTATCAAGTTAATTACACTTTTTCTACTATATTTCACATTAAATACAGTTTATTTCCCTTAATGGGCTTTAATAAACCTTAATGGGCCTAACTATGCCTTAAGCCCATTTCCATTTTACTATTAATTTTCGTTAGACCTATTGGGCTTGTGGGGCCCACAAACTCTTATTGGACTTGTCCTAGACCCATTACATCACATTGGGCCTAAAATATTTAGGCTTGGCCAGTTGGACCTTTCGGCCACATGCCCTGGCCGAGAGCTCTCCATGCCGTCGGTCACACCATGGCATGCCGACCATGTCCCTTTCCTGAGCCAATTCACTTAGGCATTTTCACAAACACTTGGTTAGCAACATTCTTAAACATCACATAGTTCATTTAGGTATTTTATCAAACACCTTGATTGCCAACTTAATTGTATTAATTAATCAAATTGATTAATTCTAATTATGCCATAATCATTAACACATGTACATTAATCCATTTATGCCTTAAAATCACATGGGCATTCATCAATATTTCACTACTCACTCTCGGTTTCACCATGATCATAGTGATTTCATATGTTTCAATGATTAAAACATATACCAATAGACTTGAAATCATTCATACATTAACATATATGAATTTGAAAACTTGAAAATATACCTAGTATTTGTGTTCACACTTGGTCGAAACTTTGGAGGCTCACGGTTTGCACACTATGGCTTCTTGATAGCCAATTACGACATATGTCACTCTCCTTTCAATTTGGAACAACTTTCATGAAGAATGTAAGTTCCAAATATGCCTAATTCCTAGTGATTTCTAGTGAGAGAAAGCTTGGATAAATGTATTTCAATGGTTTCTTCTTCTAGCCGAGAATGGTGTGGTGAAGATGAAAATGGTGTGGTTGATTTTATAAGCCATTTACTTAGCCATTAAGCCTTACTTTCCAGCCATTAAACTTGACTTTCTAAGGCTTAGTTATGAGTCACCTAATGAGTCATAGTTAACTTTAATATCTAATGGGCTTTCCAATTGTGCCTCTCGATTTGGGCTTTCTTAATGGGTTTTCGGGCTGAAAATTTTACTATACCTTGGGCCTTTCATTATCTCAATATTTGGCCTATCAATCGGTCCAACAATTCGGTCTAAGGGACCTAAGAATTTCGATCTACGTTTAGTATACCTTAATGGGCTTTAAAATCTTCACTTTAGGCCCATTACATTTTTAACCATAAATTTAAATCCGGAATCCTTCCGAATAAATTTTCCTTACTTTCAGGGATGATTATCTTGTATTCTGACTAAGAATATTTTTCTACAATTTTTTTCTCCGTACTTAGGTTAATTTCTAACCATGATTAGTCAACTATGGTAAAAGTTCACTTTTCTTAACTATAGTTGACTTTTTCCTTAACCATTGACCAAGTTGACTTTTTCTAAAAATTATGAAAGTGTCATATCGTATGTCTTACACTCTCGTCTTTATGTTTCAACCTTTCCCGGTAGGTAATTATGCCCGAAATACCTTAACTCTCTAAAAAGGTCCATTTTACCCTTTTTAGCTTTTACTCTCGTTCTTTGTGTTCGGAACTAAATCAAACTGACTTTTCTTCATAAGCTCTCTATATTTTCTCATTTTAAGTTCTTATTTTCAGTTAGAATGATTCAGATCCACTCGGTTTAGCCTGTGACTCTTATAGCGCACATTAGGCTTTTTATGTAGCTTTTGCGTGTTAAATCATTTCACTAACACTTTAAATCTAGTAAATACTCTTCTTATGATTCAACTATAATAATAGAGTGTTCATACACATAGGAATCATAAGGTACTAGCTACATAAAAATGCAGGTCTGACAGACGCTCCGCCTGATAAACCCCTTCTCCAAAACTCTTGTAACTGCATCCTTAATTCTTCCAATTCAACTTGAGCCATTCTGTATGGTGGCTTGGATATCGGCTCTGTACTAGGTGCCAAATCTATACCAAATTCCATCTCTTTATTTGGAGGTAACCCTGATAATTCATCCAGAAAGACATCTGGAAATTCCTTGACCATTGGGATGTCTATCAACTCCGGATGTGCCTTATCCATCTCAATCACATAAGCAATGAACCCTTCACATTATTCTTTCCAGCATTAGTAACACAAATCATCACATACACATATATAATTGATAAACAATTCATCTCTTGAATATCATGTATTAAGATAATATTCTTCTCATTTATAAAGATCATGTCATTTCATTTCTTTTCATTAAAGTTTACAATAAGATTGTCTAATCCTGAAAACATCAAGGTTCTAGCACGGCAATCCATAACAACATGGTTTGCAGCCAGCCAATCCATACCTAGGATTACATCAAAATCACTCATATTTAACAAAATTAAATCGGTTGCCATTTCTTTACCTCCTATCCTTATCTTACAATTTCTATATACATGTTCAGTCAATTGACTATCATTCATAGGGGTAGATATCATCAATATCTTATCTAGCAGTGTGGGTTTTACATGCTTTAACAATTTACATGAAAATGATGGTGATATAGAGGAATGCGTGGCACCAGGATCAAACAGTACAAATGCTTCTAAATCAAAGATTTGGATGGTACCTTTAACCATATACGAAGATTGATCAGCAGTGTCTTGGTCCAGTGAGTACACTCATCCTGTGCTCACACCCACTGCTTACTTCCCCTTTTCCTCAACTACAGTCCTCCTTCTCAGAGCAGCTGTCCCAACTGGAGCTCTCTCTGGCTCCCTGCCCTTTTGTGGGGCTCTCTCTGTCATCTCTGGGCAATCCCTGATTATGTGCCCTGGTTTCCAACATCTAAAGCATACTGCAGGAGGTCCATAGCATGGTGGAGTACTATGGTACCTACCAAACTGTTCTGTAGTAGGCTGTGGCCCTCCAATCATAATTCTCTTAGTTGGAGCTAAGGTCGGATACATGGGAGGATTAACTGTTCTCTCCCGGATCTCCTCAATCCTCGGCCTATTTCCAGAAAACCTCTTGCTTCCCTTATAACTGAAGCCCCTATCCAATACTGGTCTCTTCTTATCTCTATCCTTCACTTTACCAACCTTCCCAAACTCTGAGGCTATCCAATCACTATCGTGTTCACACAATTGGGCCCTGCGCACTGGCTCCTCATAGGTCGATATATCCAAGGGAACCAATCTAGACCTGATGGTCGGTCTCAGTCCATCCATAAACTTCTGGATCTTCTCGACCTCATTACCCATTGTATTAGGATTATATCTGCCCAGGGAGATAAAGGTCATCTCATACTCATCCACCGTCCTGCTCTCTTGAGTCAGTCCCAAAAATGCCATCTTTATTTTCCTCTGTGCGGTATCCGGAACATACTATCTCTTTAAAGACTCCAAAAACACATCCCAGCTGATCTCTGTATGCCAGGCTCTCAAAATAGACCTGGTGGATTTCCACCAATGTTCTGCTGATCCCTTCAACATGAAAGCGGCAAACGCTACAATCTCAGTAGTAGTGCACTCGAAGAGCCCATATAACTTCTCAATCTCATTTATCCAATCCTTTGTAGCTACTAGGTCTTTAACTCCATTGAAAGACGACGGTCCAAACTTCCGGAACTGCCGTAGCCTATCCAAATCACAATCGTAACCCCAACCTCTACTGCCCTGTGGTGTAGCAGCAGGTGTAGGCATATCCTGTGTAGGTGGAGGTATAGGTGTATCTGTCGTCTGAGGTCTCTAGGCTGGTCGAGCCCTTGCCTCAAGAGTTGTCGCTTGCTTGGCATCAACCTCTGTAGAGGGACTCTGTCTGCCCCCAACTCCAGGTAACGATTGAGTGACCAACTCCAAAATTATCTCTATGCTTCGCTCAATCCTCGCGAAACGTGCCTTAAGACTCTCGGGTTTCTCCTCTGGATCATGTGGAGCATGCTCAACCTCATCCTGAGCACGTGTGTTTCTGGCTCAACACTACCCCTAGGCCTACCTCTGCGGCCTCGAGCTTATGCTCTCGCCCCTCTACCGCGACTGGTGTTAGGCATAATGCTCAATTCCCTACGTTCACATCAATTTCTTAGTCAACCCATTGACACACACACAATTTGTATCTAAATAAGCACAGTAACATGTGAATGTAATTTTCCAACTTATTAAGTATTTTAGACACTGACACACATCAGACCAACTCAGCTCTGATACCAACTTCTGTCACGACTCTCAACTTACCAAAAATCGACGTCAATTTTTCACTTTTCATACATTATTTATTATTCATTCCTTTCTTACCTCGATTGTGATCAGCTACACTCTCAAACAGTTGGGCTATGTGTCGATGTCTACCTCATCCAACCATAACAATTTAATTTGTATTTTAATTTAGAAGTAAACACTTGTATAAATAATTCAGAGTTGCTGTTTACATGTGTTTACACTGCTTTACATCCCCAATAGTTACATACAAAGTGCTACTGTGCTATAGAAAGTTTAGATACAAAATTCCATCAGTGTGTATACCTTACGCGATAGGAAGCAGCGGATACCAAAAGGGAAAGCCTCCAGTTGTTCACAATCTATATTCAAAGCTCTGTAGAGAGGGGGAAATAAGAGGGGTGAGCAAACCACACGCTCAGTAAGGAAATCTTGCGAACAGGTAGATACGGTACTATCTACGAGATCGTGATGCCATGCTCAAAACCATACAGTTTCTCATTCACATCTCAAAAGCATTAGTTCATGCTTGTATTAATGGCATGTAAAGCAATTCATGCTATTTGTTAGTGCACAAATCAAATTCAAAGCATGGCATAAATCATTATGCATATTTCATAAATAAGGCATGGAAAAATCATCATGCATCAGTGCACTTTAAAGCCATTATCAAACTTTCTCATCTCATAAAATCATCACTTGTCAAGATTCAGCCCCTCCCTCGAACTATCCTGACCCATAAAGCATTTCAAACATGAATTTATTCATAAAATAATAGACATGTGAGATAGGCAATATAATAAGGGAAATCTCCTCTAGGACTATGGCCATATCTTATGATCCCAGGCTACACTGATCAGGTGTGCGGGGTACACAACTATCTGCTTCCACACGGAAGGTGGGTGACGTCCAGCCCGTCGGTGCATAACAGATCTAATCATCATCCGAAGATGGCATATCACAATCTCAACACAGTACAACATACTCCATGCTACCTGCACGATACAGCTAACTCCATGGACCCATATCAACACATCATATCATGCCACATCTCAAAATGTATGTGCGAGCCTATTTAATCGGTACGACACCCAATCTACTTGAAGCTCTTTGCACGGCTATTAACTTGTCAAATTCTCAAAAATGCACATGCGAGCCTATTTAATTGGTGCGACACCCAGTCTACCCGCAGCTCCTAGTAGACAATAAGTATGGTCAGCATCTAATGCAAGCTATGCTCCAACACCATGCCAAAACCAATGTAAAGTCTGTGCAAGCTCAACTCTAGCACAACATCATAGAAATCCATGTGAAAACTAGTGCGAGCTATGCTCTAGCACTCATGCGTATGAAAACACATCAAATCTCGTGTGAGTCATACTCTAGAGCGCTTTCATTCTCATGAAATCTATGTAGGTGGCTCAATTCTTTGCAAAACATGGTTATCAACCAAATCGAGTCATTTCTTTTGCAAATCATTTCAAATGTTAGCCAAACTACCAATCACTTACTAAAAAGCAACAAAACAAGGTTTTCAAAGCATCATGCTTTTGTTTTCATGGGCATTTCATCAAAACCCAACTCTTACCCTTCAAACACCCAATTCATTTCCTATTACCATATGTACTCTAGAACACATTTAAGCACCCAAATTTTGCACAGATATCTCTAAGAGTCCACACAATTTCCTTAGCTCGATTTACTAGGGGTACGACTCTCTTCCTCTTAGCTTCTCATGTTTTTAGCTCAACTTGCCCCAGTGTATCCTCGAAAGCTGCAATTCATTTATCGAACGATCGAGTTAGTGTTGCTAACTCTCATTCAACTATGCATTTTGCTCAATGTCTTTAATATTCATTTTACCCTTTTTTGGGTAAGTCTTACAATTCATTCCATAACACCATCTTAAATTCATACCCACAACACCATTATCACTTTAAGATATCCTATTCATCATTTATTCCACTACATTTAACTTTTTCACACTAACCCATTTCTAGGTTATAATCATTCCATAGCATTCTAGGTATTTTCCACCATTAATATACATACCAATCAACTCCAAAATCAATAACTAAACTAAATGTACTTGAGTTGGTGCTTTTGAAACTCACCTCTTTGGATTTCCTTCTCACTCCAAATGACAATGCTCCTTGTTCCCTAAATCCAACAAATGGGGAAATGCCTCCAAGCTATGTTGTTCTTCTCCTGGATGTGAACAACTTTACGTCTAATAGCCTTCCCTCAAACTTTCTTGAAAATGGGTGGATTTAGAGAGAGAAAATTAGGTTTTTGGATTAAAAATGGTAGAGTGAGAGTGTTTCCCGAAATCTGTAGATCCACTGCTCCTATTTATAGAATTAACTTGATGAGATCAATCTGCTTTGGGTGGAGATCGATCTGGCTCTCTTAAAATCCCTCATTTTCACGATATTTGAAAGCATGAGATCGATCTGTCGAAACCTTCAGATCAATTTGTCTCAGGCAGAGAGTTGAGGAGATCGATCTGGCTAGGGAGGAGATCGATCTGCTATAACCCGAGACCTAAGAAAATCGATTTGTTTGCCTTAAGAATAGATCCTCTCATTACAAAATGTTTAGCAGATCGATCTGGCCCTTTTGGAGATCGATCTGTCCTATTCCATTGCTTGGATAAGAGCATCTTTGGCTCTTCCAGATTGATCTCTCATCCTATGAGATCGATCTAGCCTTCATATTTCCAGATTTTTGTTACAGTTTTCTACAGAAACTTACACCAAAACATCCTTAATTTGCTGCTATAGTCTTTTTCTTATCCAGTCACATTTAAGACTTGAAAATAGCATCCATTCATACTTTATACACATTAAAACTTGTGTTTATTCCTTGTATAACCAAATGTATACAATACAAAAACCAAATGGAAGCATAAAGATTCACACCACTTATGCAACTTCATTCCATTTTACCACACTACTCCTTTTTCATTCCACTCACATTCATCACATACAAAAGTCCATTTCTTTATATTCATACATAATGAAACTTGTACGTACATCACAAACTCCTACTACAAGTGTGTACATTGAATTTATGGACTTTACATCACTTATGAACTCATAATCACTTGATCCAAAATAATCCATATTATAATTTCATTTACATATATACAAGGCTATACATATATGGGGTCTCACAAATCGACCTTCCTTTTGTTGAACTACACAAATATTCAGTAAATAAGCTGTGGGATCGATCTACTCTTAGGAATGGATCGATCCTTTCTAGCCAAAAACCATTCGAGATCGATCTTTGTTTGGGAAGGGATCAATCCTTTCTAGGCAGAATGACATGGAGATCGATCTACTTTGGGAAGGGATCGATCCTCTCTATGCAAAATCACATTGAGATTGATCTGCTTGCCTTTAGAACCTCTGTGATTTCATTCTGGAATTACCAGATCGATCCTGTCGTGAAGGGAGATCGATCTGGCCTTCATATGCAAGATTACAGCTGCTATTTTTCCCAAAATTTCAAAGGAAATATTGTCTTTAAATGCTTCTTTGATCATTTTGCATTCTATTTACACTTAAAGCATAAAAGGCCCATTTCTTATGATTCACGTATTATGTAACTTATGTGTACAACATGGAATCATAAAGGAATACATATAAAAGTATGGGTCTTACATTCTGTATGCATCTTGAAAACCTTTATTACAACATTCTTATCCTCTTTCATTGTTCCCTTGTAAACAGAACCAAAACCCCTAGAGCCAAGTAGGTTACTTTCATTAAATCCATCTGTTGCTAGTGCCATTTCCAAGTACAAAATTAATCTTGTTGTTATCATGCTTTTTGGAGGTACTAGTTTTGCATGGTGGAACTTGCAATCGTGCTACACCACAGAGTGCTTTATTAATCACATAAGATTGGGCTGTGAAATTAGAAAAGCGTCCTCCACTGGGAATTTCTCCTTGGAGTTCATTAGAAGACACATTAAAATACTTAAGATGAGGAAGCTCTCCCAAGGACCTAGGAATTTCTCTAGAGAGGTTGTTACAAGAAAGATCCAAGAAATTTAAGCTTGAAGAAACACCAAAAGATGGAATAGAGCCTTTGAATTTGTTTTCTACTAAAGAAAGATACACAAAATCCCAGATATACTCAAGCCTATTAGTAAAGTAACCTGTTAACTGATTCTTTGACAAATCAATTTCAATCACAACCCTAAAAGTTTCAATTTCCAATGGAAGAGCCCTTTGTAGAGAATTTGATGACATGTTTATGGCGAGGATATCCTTAAGGCTCTACAAGCCTGATGGTATCGTGGAAGTTAATATGTTAAAGCCTAAGTTGATGTTTCTAAGAGCTGTAAGATTACCTAAGCATTATTGTATTGATCCAAAAAGCTCATTACCTCCTAAGAATAACTCCACCTAGTTACTCAATTTACAAAGATCATATAAGATGAGTCCTTTTAGTCTCTTGCTTTGAAGGTGCAAACCTTGCCAATTTTCTAGTTTTTTGATTGTATTTGGAATAGTACCAGTCAATCCATTTTTTCCCAACTCTAAGGTATCAAGTTACTTAAACTGCCAATTTCAGCAGGAATGATGCCCTCAAGTTTGCAATCAGTAACTAAAAAGTATTTAAGAAAAGTGGAGAGATTACTAATGGACATGGAGAGAATGGAACTAAAAGGATTTCCTGATAGCACAATGCTTCTCAAATTCTTGTTATCTATCAATGAAGAAATAAAATTTGATTCCACTGTAGAGGATTCACTGGTTAAGTGATTATAGGATAATTCAAGTCTCTGGAGAATTCTGTCACTGCCAATAAAATTAGGAATAATGCCAGTAAAGAAGTTATCAGACAAGACCAAGACAATGAGCTTGGAAGCATTAGAGATGGAACTAGGAATTTTTCCTTGAAATTTATTTCCCTGAAGGTTAAGCTCCACAAGATTTGAAAGGAATAAGCCAAACGTCTGTGTAAGGTTTCCTAAAAGGTAGTTTTCAAACTGCCAAAAACCTTGCAACGTTAAGATATTGAAGATTTTTGATGGAATAATACCCCTTAAAATGTTGTTATTAACTCTCAATGCCTCTAGGTTGGAAAGATTTCCAATCTCTGGTGGTAGTGCACCTTCCAAGTTGTTATGGCTAAGACACAACCGGTTCAGCAGGGTTAAATGTCCAAGTTCTGTTAGTATAGCTCATGTGAAATTGTTAGAAGATAAGGATAGCAGAGAGTAAGTTTCTGATGCGTGGAGGGATAATGCCTTTTAGACCTATGAAAGAAAGATTCAAGGCTATAACCCTTTGGGGTTGGCCACCGCAACTAATACCAATCCATTTGCAAACAGAAGTAGTTGTATTCCAATTGTCTAATGTATATTGAGTTTCAGGATCGATATAGGCTTTCAAGTCCAGAAGCGCAGATTGATCAGTGGTTATGGTTAATGAGTAAAGAAGAGGTATACAGAGACGTGGCTTTTAACCAAGTGGTTGTAGGTTCGATTCCCATAGAAGGCGCTAATTGTTGTGGCTCAATCACAATAGTAAGTATTGTTGATGCGTGCTTCTAAAGATTCAGTAAGAAAAAGAATGATTAAAGGGGCACAGGGGTTGTTCCCTGCGTAAGCACTTCGATGCTTAAGTCAGAAATAGGGTTTTGCAGAGTTTCAATAAATAAAATAAAGACTTAGTCTCATGAATCATACCTGGCCCCACTAATTAAATGTCTTTTACTGTCTTTCGGGTCCTGTAACTTGATTCTTTCTTTCACTTTACCATGCAGTCGAGCACTAACAAGCATGATGGTACAATAACAGTTTGGTGACGCTCGAGACTGTGTACCAATGCAAGAACAAAATGAAGGCAAGGTGCAAGTAGTCTTGAAGGCTCGGTGTAGGAACCGAAGATAATGACTACGGGCAGCAGTGCAATAGAGCTTTGTGCAGCGACGTAAAAATATAGATGTAGGCAACTCGAGGATGATTGTGCAGGAAAAGGGAACAATGGTGACTAAGGCAGCTGCTAGTAGACGATGCAAAAAATCGTGGATAGCAATGGTGCAATAAGATACAAAGACAGCATCTTAGGCACATTGCTACAGCTACATAAACTCACAAGAGTAACATGGAAGGTATTGTGAATACTGATTGGAAGCTTAGGAACGATGGTAGCAATTTATTATAGGATCGATTTGACAATGTAATATAAGAAGATAAAAACAGGTTGTAGGAACGATGCATTGGTAATGGTGGATCAGACAGTAATGGCAGTGGTGCTACGAGAGAAGGCAAAGTAGGGAGCAAAGAGTCACAAGGCTGGCAACATGAAAATTCTTCAACGCAGCCACTTCTCTCTCCTTTCTTTCTCTCCTCCTTTTTTACTGATGGTGATTGTGCTTTTAAAGATATAAGTTTGTACATGATTGAAACTCTCTTTCTTTATCTATATATATATATATTCTGATTTTTATCTTGATAATGTTACAACCATATAGATGAGGTTGAGTTTGAATCCAACGCTAATTACTCCTTTTTGCTTTGTTTTATTATTACTATAATTCACAACATATACATAAGCAATCATCTATACGATACAAATATCTCAATATCAAGTTTGTAATCACAACAACCAAGTATTTACAATATTAAAGTATTGAGCATTATTCAAAATAGCCACAACGAACAATTTTTACAACATCTAAAATAGTCAATACCCACAATATCCTCAATAAACGAACACATAAACACAAAATCAAGAAATGATGGTTCAGGATAAACATCTATGACATATATACATATACATATATAAATATATGGATATGCCAAGAGTCAATCCATTTATACATGTACCAAGAAAAAATAATACAAAAAAACATGGCGCACTATAGTCTAAAGCATATGCACAACAAAATTTGAAATAAAAAAGAGTTAAAATTGTTTGAAATGCTTTAAATCACATAAATAGTTAAAAGTACAAAATGTGTTCTAATCAAGCTAAGTCGGAGATGGTAGTGGCGAGAGTTGGTAGCATTGAGAGGGAGGATAAACGATTTGGAACTAATTGTACAAGGCTTATCGAGTACGATCTATCTAATGAACCCAACACCATAGTTGCCCCATCTAAGACTAGATAGCAGTGAATGGCTCAAGCACTTGTATAAGGAGTGCACTAAATTTCTTGATGATGAGAGCTATGAGATTGAGAACATTGTCTAGTATTTGTTGAGTAGGTTGAGAGGGCTCGAGTGCATGTGGTTCATGTGCTTCTTAACCTCCTCAGGTTAAGGTGGTCTAGCACGACAAATCTAAATGGTGAGCTTGTTATACATGAAACCATCTTGCTTGGAGTTGGTTTGATTAAGGTGACTGAAATATAGAGGAATGAAGGGTGCCTCTATAGTGATATCGAAGCCTTGGTGTCTAAGGCAATAGGATAATGCGACTCTCAAAGTTGTGTATTATTCATTCCCTTAGATGAGTCGAATTATGTCATGGAAGAAGAAATGGGCAAGGTTAGGTTTGACTTGATTTGTATGCAGTGCAGCCACTAATTTCCTAAGATAAACATATTTATTCCCTTATGGGCATAAATTATGAGTGATAATAAGTTGGAGGAATCGTTCGAGGAATATGAGGTGAATAGCCTGGTCATGAGACACATACATAGATGTTAGAACATCACCACCCTATAATATCGCATCTTCATCAACAAGACCAAAGGCCTCAGGGAGGAAGGATCAGGTGATAGTCATGAGACATCCTAAGATTAGGATCAGATACTTACGACGAAAAAAGAGTTATTAAGTGCACTAACATGTTTTGCATTACAAACATATTATGAATTGGATTGACATGAACGTGTTTAGTGAGTTGAAGAAATTTGACCACTCGAATCTTTTAAAGGTTTGAATATAAGGAAAGTGAGCTATATTGAGCTTGGCAATGTTAATGATTTTCCTTATTCTAACCTCAGTGTTGTGGAATTTTGTGTCCAACTTTTATCTAGACTCACCAGTCCTAAAGCATGAGTCTAAATAGATCGAGGTAGAACGAGCTAGGGGTTGATGCGAGGATTGACCCAGGTGAAGTTTGGAGCAATGGGCAAATATTTTGGTTTTAGATGGTTAGTTCTTAGGTCTTTTAGACATGGTGATCAGATGATTGAAACTAAGATGAAAAATAGAGGATTTTGGTCAAAGTAATAATAAAGGAATGGGTTTAGGAATGGGTAACTGCAAATAAAGAAAACTCTAGCCGCTATAGACCTAATGACATATATTTCATCATCCACAATAATCTAAATGATCTAATCTATCAAGATTAATCGAAAAGGAAAAAAAAAGTTGAAGATTGTTTACCTAAAAACGGTATAAACCATACCTACGTATAAAATGGAAAGACACAAAATGTTGTGCCCCAATTGATGAGAGAAACTGAGAATCGAGTGAGGAATAAAGATTGAAGTGTGGGTTTAAAAAAAAATAGAGAGTGAAATAGAGGAGTATATAGTGAGAGAGTGAGTAAAATGAAATAAATTATTTTACCCTTTTTTCCCATCTACGTTTCAACTAACCTAGTTTCGATACCTTAGTGAGAGGTCTTTATATTTTATTAATTAGGTATCGATACTTTTTGGGTTTAAAGTTCAATTTCATGCTTTTTAGGTTTAGGGTATCGATAACATATGAAGGGGTATCGATCACTCAACTAGAGGTAATCTCCACCAAATTTAAAAAAAAAAATCAAGCTTTTGACATCGCAAAACCTGATTTTTTTAAAGCATTTCAACATATTTGTGTAAGACTCATATTTTTGTATGTAATCCATATGAATTCCTAAGTATGCATTCGTTTATGTAATATGAATCATAAATGATGTAAGGTCCGTAAATCCGATGTACACACTTGTTATATGGATTCGTGATGTACACGCAAGTTTCGTTACGAAATATGAGAAATGGACCTTTTGAAGTGATAAAAGTGTATTGAATGCAAAGTGAGTAG
This sequence comes from Firmiana major, assembly GCA_033439115.1. Taxonomy (NCBI): domain Eukaryota; kingdom Viridiplantae; phylum Streptophyta; class Magnoliopsida; order Malvales; family Malvaceae; genus Firmiana; species Firmiana major. Next base: position 57,394,120 of record CM065900.1, read on the forward strand.
TGCGGTAAATGAAAATGAAGTTAACTTTGAGAATTTGATTGGAAAATGGCTAAGTATGGCTGCAGGATAAGGGGAGATCGATCTCCAATGCAAGGAAGATCGATCTTAAAGGCAAATTGAAGAAGGAAATCAATCCTCAGTCCAAGTAGATCGATCCCCTTAAGCCTCGGCCTGAAGAAGATCGATCTCATTACCCTGCCAGATCGATCTATTAAGCTCTCAGCCTGGGAGAGATCGATCTCATGTTCTTCGATAGATCGATCTCTTAAGCTTGAAAACTCAATTCTGGAAGGCTAAAAACAGCTGCAGATAGATTCCTCACTTATGGAGATCGATCTCATCAAGGCAATTTCTATAAAACAGGACCTGCTGAATTGCAATTCACGGGAGAACATTAAACCTTTCCATATTTTTCAACCAAGTGACCTAACTTCCTCTCTAGGCCATCAATACTTTCCTTAGAGATTTGAAAAGAGTTCATTTCATCAAAGTTGTTCATAGAGTGGAGAAGAATAACATAGTTGGAAACGAGAGGTTGATCATTAAATCGAAGGAGAAAAGGAGTTTTTCCTCAAAGTTGTGAAAAATGAGAAAAGCTGAGATTGGTAAGATTTAAATACATCAATCTCAAATATGTTGATCTATATACTTGTATGAGTTGATTTGATATATAGATTAATGATTGAAATGTGATAAACAAGCTTAAACCAAGATAAGACCTTGAATCAATTTAATGATAGAAAATCGAGTAGGCATGGTTTAATGGAGATTTGAGCATGAAAAGGTGTTATTAAAAATGTATATATGCTGGTGTAACAGTTTGTTTAAGTTCATGTGTTAGAAACAAAAATGGCTAAAATTGAGTATATGTGGTGTTTGATGAAATGCCCTAATGAAGTGAAAATCATGAACTTGAGGTATTATAAGCTTAAAATCGATTTAATACAAATCGATAGACTCGAGGAGTCTGATGGATTCTCGAAAATGAGTTATATACTTGAAATAGACTCATAAAAGGATAAAGTCCAATAATAAGTATAAAGAGGCCAATTGAGATATGAATGGCCAAATGTATTGATTTGAATATCATGCAAGTAAAATGAGGTATATTGATGTGTGAAGTATACGGTTTCAGCTCCAGAAGAGATCATTGGAATCGATAGAGCGGATCACAAGAAGTGAAAATCGAAGGAAAATGATTCAGGCGCGATTCGAGCTAAGGGACTTATGCGAGCTATAGAGATAGCTATACATACGTTTTCCTACCTGCTATGTGCAAATGTATGTGATAAATACATAGATACTGATATATCTAGGTAGAAAACCACATATGAGATTAAGTTTATAGTATGAGTTGTATGACTTCTATGACTGTTGTGAAAAGAGGTTTTACAACCGTTTTGAGAAAGAATAACAATAGACAGGTTCTCGATTTGATAAATTGCATAAAATGGTTTTAGAGAGGTATTGAAGGGAGATTTGCCCTCTCACTCATGACTATACAGGGAGCCCCTTCTATTTTTTTCTGTGTGAAATCGTGCTAGAGCATGAGAGGCAACAATAGATTGACCAGCCCTGCTCGCACATTATTTTAAGGGATTTTTGAGAAAAAACAAAAGAGTGCTCGATGCCTCGGGTGATGTTGTGTGTTCCACTCGAGATGCTCGCACTAGATTTTAGGAATCATGCTAAAGCCTTCGAGTATTACTGTGTGTCATGCTCTGAGTATGCTTGCATGTAAATTCCTAAGTAATACCGTGCTTGATGCCTCAGGTATGCTATGTGTCTTACACTGAGTTGCTTGCACGAGGTTTTCATGATTGTGCTGTGTGTTGAGTAGAACCGTGTTAGAGCCGTCATGTATTGCTGTGTGTCTTGCATTGACTTGCTCACACGAGGTTTATGTATGTGATGTGATGAGTACAAAAGCGTGCTTGAGCCGTTGTGTACTGCTGTGTGTCTGACATTGACCAGTTCGCACGAGATTTTAAGACAACAAAAATGGGTGACAAGGATCCATGAGAGCACAATCTACCGTGAGCTTTAACCATGGGTACGATGTGCTGTGATTTGAGTATGAGCTGAAGGGATGGTTGATCCGCCTCCCCAAGCGTAGGGTTCCGCACACCTAATCAGTGTAGCCTGGAATTTGACTATGGCCATAAGTCTTTATGTATTTGAGTTATACGACATTGTCACTATTATGTGAGGTGACAAATGTCTTCCTTTGCTATGTGTCCGAGGATATGATAACCCATGAGTTATGTTTCAAAATGTATTGATTTACAAAGTATAAAACATTTTCTATATATGAACTATGTGAATAGATTATGCTATGTGAAGCTGTGTGCTACTGTGTGAATATGCATATACCCATCTAGCGAATTAATGGTTTCGCAATTGATGGAAGTTGTTTTAAAGAACATGCATATTGTTTTATGTTCACCCCCTTATTTCCTCCTCCACAGATACTACGCAGTAGTGAGTACATTGCAATCATTCCTTCTATTGTGTTTTCTCTAGTCATCCAGCAGTACAGAGAGGTATACATAGTGATGAAAGAAATTTTGTACCTTGTAAATTAATGCACAGTAAAGTTTGTATTAAGTATTTTGGGGGATGTATATAATAGAAACTGATGTAAACGCTTCCGTACTTATTTATAATAGTCCATTTTCTATTCTACGTCATTTAATTGAAATGATTAAACTACAAATGTTTGAGAAATGGATCAGATGTTTACTCACAGCCCAACTGTAAGTAGTAAGGTAAAGGTCACGAACTGGTAAAGAGGGTCATGACAATTTGACACCAAGATTAATCAGCATATGATATCCTTGACTTGCATAAAACCTTAAATCACTAAAAAAACATTATTCAAGTAAGAATATATCAAGAGTGAATTTGCATTTTTGGCACTATAAACAAGCAACTCAACAAGTCATTTTAGCATATTGGCGCCATAAATTATGCTTGAAACAAGTCAAAACATATACAATTTGTTCTAAACTTGTTCAAACATCATCAAATCTTACAAGCACCAAGATCAACAAATATTCAATTCAATCATTCAAGGTGCATAAATGGATTACGCAATGTCAAGAAATTGCATTAAATCAATTTATTCATGAAATTATGTAGAAAGACCATTACAAACGATAACTTTTGATCGAGCGGACTTTCCTCAATATTTTTCAATCAAAGTTGATAATTTCAGCCCAATTTATAATTTTAACTAATTCAGCTCTCTAAGATCTTGAACAAAATGGGTTATTTAGAAATTTCTAAAATTAAAGAAGCGTACATGTCACGACCCTCAATTCACCAAAAGACACTACAATTTTTTTTTTCGTTTAATAATTGATCCATTTCGTATTGTTTGTTCTTTACCTTTAACTTACCTAATCGTGAACAGTCACACCACCAACAGTTGGGTTGTGTATCAGTGTAAATCTCACCCAATCAATTCATTTCAATTTACAATTCATTTAAACGTAAACACTTGTATTTCTAAATCAGAGTTGCTGTTTACATGTGTTTACAATTCTTTACATCCCCAAAAATTACATTTAAAGATATTACTGTGCATGGACATGTCCAAATACAAAAACTATACAAATGAGTATACCTCATGTGATGGGATGCAGCGGACACCAAAAATCCAATCCTCAGTTGCTCTCTATCTACTGAAAGTGGTTTGTAGGAGGGGGGGGGGGGGAGAAATAAGGGGGGGTGAACAAACCATGCGCTTGGTAAGGCAATCATGCGAGCAGGTAGATAACTGCATTATCTACGTGATCGTGATGCCATGCTTAAATCATACAGTTATTTGTCATACTCAAACATATCAATTTATGCTCGTGTTCATGATATGTAAAGCAGTTTATGCTATTCAAAGTCAGTGCACAATTCTTAACAAGGCATGGAAAATCATCATGCGTGAATAATAATTAAAGCATAGAAAATCATCATGCAAGGTGCACTTAAAAGCATTTCTATCTCAACACAAACTGATACAAAATCACCATTTATCAGGACTCAGCCCCTCCCATAGACTATCTTGATCCACAAACATATTTCAAAACATGGATTTTTCATTCAACATTAGACATGTGAGATAGGCATATAATATCAATAAGCGAAATAACTAGGACTATAGCCATATCCTCTGTGATCCTAAGCTACACAGATCCTAGTGTGTGGGGTATCACCTCTATTTGCTTCTGCACGGGAGGTGGGTCACGTTCAACCCCCCGGTCCATAACAGAGTATCTATCGTCGAAAGACGGCATATATATAATATCACACACGGTACAACATACTCCATGCTACTTGCATAGTATAACGTACTCCATGGACCCATATCATCACATCATATCACGCCACATCTCAATATTCCCGTGCGAGCCTATTTAATCGGCATGGCACATAGCCTACCTGAAGCTCCCAGCACGGCTCCCAACATGTCATAAAAACATGTGCGGTAGTCTCAAGCAAGACACAAGTATAGTGGACATCTAGTGCGAGCAACGCTCCAGTACCATGTCAAAACTAGTATGAAAACTAGTGCGAGCTAGGCTCCAGCACAATGTCATAAAATCAATGTGAAAACTAGTACGAGCTAGGCTCCAGCACTCATGCATGTAAAACTCTAGTGCGAGCATCGCTCCAGCACTAATGCACGTATAAAACACGTCAAACGTGAGAGCAATGCTCTAACATGCTTCATTTGCATAAAACTCATGTAGGTGGCTCATTCTTTTGTAAAGCATGGTTATAAAACCAAATCGAGCTATTTTCATGAAAATCACTTAAAATACTAGCCAACCTACCGATTCACATGTTAAAAGCAGTAAAACGATTTAAAAGCATCATGTTCTTGCTTTTCATGCACATTTCTCAAAATTCCCAAATTTCTTTTTCGCTTCAAATGTCCATTTCATTATAGGACCCTTAGACACTTTAAGAAATCACTCATGCACCTAAAAGTGCATATCGATACCTCTAGGGCTAACACAATTCCCTTACCTCAATACTCTTGGAAGCAACTCTTCCTTCCTTTCCCGCTTTTCATGATTACGCTCAACTTGCTCCGAATATATCCTCGGGAGTTGCAAACATTCATAAAGTATATGAGTTAATACCAATCGCCTCAACGATGGGTAGCAGCGGATGTCCAGAATGCAGTACTCAATCGCCTCAACATCTACTGGAGATTATCTGTGTGAGAAAATGAAAGGGGTGAGCACATCAAGCTCAGTAAGGTAATCCTACGAATAAGTAGGTAACTGTACTACCTACATGAACGTGGTGCCATGTATAAACCACTCTTTCTCCACACATTTTAAAACTGATGCTATGATTCATGATCTCATGTAAAACACGTTCGCATGGAAAATTCAACATGCAACTCTTTTTAAATCATTTCTTTCTCATTTAAAAATTTCTCAATAAAGTCAGGACTCAACCCCTCCTTCGGGTGATCGTGACTCACACAAAACCATGAAAATCAGTTTACATCACACATGGGTTTAAAAAGCATGGAAATAACATCATGCAAATCTAATTTAAAACCCAGTTTCAATCTCATCAAAATCATCAACATGCGAGACTAGGCAACATCTGTAGATCGGTAATAACCAGGATTATGGCCGTGTATCCTCGTGAGCCCATCTGCTACACGGATCCTAGTGTGCGGGGTCTCACCCTGATCAGGAACCGCCTGGGAGGTGGGTCAATCCAACCCGTCAGTCTTATCCCATCCCACGCATCCGAAGATGCCATATCCGAAGATACCCCGTATCCGAAGATACCACATATCCGAAGATGCCACACGGTACATCGTACTCCATGCTACTTGCACGGTACATCGTACTCCGTGTACCCATATCATATCTCTATACTCATGCCGTGTCTCAAAACGCACGTGCGAGCCTATTAAATCGGTGACACACAGTCTACTCGACGCTCCAAGCACGGCTCATCGCATGTTCTCATAAAAATCAGTGGGGGGTGCGAGCGATGCTCCAACACTCTCGTCAATTCAAGTAAAACTAGTGCGAACTAAGCTCTAGCACTTTCATCAAATCATGTGGAAAATCTGGTGCGAGTTAGACTCTAGCACCCTGTCACAAAAATTATGTAAAATCTGGTGCGAGTTAGACTCTAGCACCATGTCACGAAAATCATATATATATATATAAAATCAGGTGTGAGTTGGACTCCAGCACCAATGCATATAAAACTCTAGTGCGAGCTCTCGCTCCAGCACTAATGCGTGCATCACACAAATCAAAACATCGTGCGAGATGAGCTTTAGCTCGTCACATGTCAATAAAAACACGTAGGCGGCTCTGTTTCCTCAAAACAATTTTCAAAACAATTTCATCGTTGAAAATATGCAATGCTGTGCATTTTTCTTTCAAGGTTAGCCAGCCTACTCATGCATGCATCAAAACACCTCCAGAACGAGCAGGAACCTCTCATTCTTGCTCCTCTCAATTTTTCCTAAACTTGTAAATTTTACCCTTAACAAGGGTATTTTGGTAATTTGCCCATTCGGGGCACTACAATTTTTAACTTACTTCGAGACCCTTTAGATAATTTAAAAGACTGCATATGACTTTGAAATTTCGTAAAGTTACCTCTAGCAGTCCGTAGAATTCCCTTACCTTATTTTTCTGTAGAGTCTGACCTTTCCTTTTCCATTGCTGTCTCGTCACGCAGTCCGATCTACTCCCAATCCAATGTCAGAAACTGCGTATAATTATTCCTCAAGTCAGATATCATAAAATTTAATTGTATTTAATATTTTCTGGGCTTAATTTAAATCATTGGGCCCATTTACCCCTATTGGGCCCGATTACACCTTAATAGGCCTTAATCGGCCTTAAGCCCGTTTTCCACTTAATTTTCACATTATCGAGGCCTATTGGGCTCATTGGGCCCACCAACAATTTCTTGGGCCTCGTTCTAACTCTCGAATAGCTCAATTTATTATTTACGACAATTTATCCGACTTTTCAAAATTTAATTTAATTAATGCGGTAATTAAATCCGAATCACGCATAATCGATGTAAATTGTTGTAAATAAGGGTTACTTACTCGAGATTCCATACTAGTACATAAATCGAGGCTGTCTCGAGCTCTCGTTGGATGCCAATTTTTGAGCTACACAATTTCATAATTTTCGGGTAAATTTCCAGTCGAAAATTAATTAAATAAAATATTTCAAAATTTAAATCGGTCAATTTCGACCACTTACCGACTTACCCGTAGCTCGATTACATCGTCGAGATTTTTTCTCAATTTTTCCTCTTTTTCTTTTTCCCTTTTTCTCCTTTTTTCTCTTTCCTCATTGGATGAACCGGTTCGGTCCGGTTCAGACCTGGTTCAGACTTCCGGTTCACCCCGGTTCGACCGGTTCAGGGCCTTGCCGGTCGGTTCTCCCCCGATTTTTGCCGCCAGTGGCTCCGTTGGGCCGTCCGCAGCTTGAATCTGCCCTCAGTTTCGTCCAAGGCCACTGGAAAGTCGTCGGTCCGGCCTGTTCTCTCCACCGTCGGTACCCATTTCCTCTTTCCGCCATTTTTGGCGCCGTCCGTCGATTTCAGTGGCTGTTTTCGATACCAATCGGGTCACAGTCGCCTGGGCTTCCAAAATCGAGCCTTGGTGGGGCTAGAATCGACGCCGATGGCCGCCGATCGGAGCATTCCTTCCCGCGGCTTCTCCTTCCGTTTTCGGCCTCCTCCGGCTTAGGTGGGGCGCGACACCGGTACCAGGGAGGTCACCGGCCTCTCTTCTTCCTTTTCTGGCCCTTCGCTTGGCCGTTGGTCGTCGGACGGTGGCCGTCCGGTCCCTTCTTCCTCGGTTTCATTTTTCTGTTTCCTTCGTTTTTCATTTCTCTCTCCCCGACCAATTTCTGATTCCTTTTTTTTTGTTTTTTCAATTCTTCTTTCTTTTTTTTATAATTTTATTAATTATTTTTATTATTATTTTAATCATTAAAATACTATTATTTGTCAAAAATATCTAAAAAAATTATTAATTTATTCAATTAATCCCTAATTGAATTTATCAGTATTATTTCGACTTTTTGGTATATTTTCTATTATTTTCAGGATAATTTTTCCGAGGTAAAAATTTTGATTAATCCCGGTTAATTCCAAGAAATTGATATCTTGATCAATTTAACCCAGAATAAATTTATTTTACCTTTATTAACCAAGATTTCTCAATCCATTATTTTTAATAAATTTTTTTTCTCCTCGAATTTATACCGACTTTCGGTCTTTTGACCGTTTTGCCCTTCAACGTGTTCGAGAATTCTATTTCAATCCTTTTGCATTTTTAATTTCGTGTTTTAACTAAAATCGGGTCTTACATAATCTCCTCCACTTAAGGAATTTGGTCCTCCAAATTAGAACCAAGTCATATGAGTCCATAAACTACTCCGGGTACATCAATCGTATCATACTTTTTAATTCTCCTGTGACCTTTTTTCGGAGTGTAATACTACCAAAGGACTTTAATTAGGGAGATCGTCTTAAACGTCAATATTTTCTCTTTCCTGTTTAATGCCCAAATCAACTTTTTCAATATACTTATATTTGCACTGAGCTGAACTATTGGAGTTCATATCTGATCACCTATGCTGGATCTGGATAGTATTGCCGAAGTATCAAAAGATGGGACACATTATGGATGCCTGTTTATTCAGGTGATAACGCCAACCTACAGGTCTTATCTCCCACTTGTCCAATCTCTCAAAAATTTCATTAAGCAAAACTCAATTTGCCTTTTTTCCGAGTCTCGTTATGTCCTTATTCCCTTAGGACAAATAACTTCAACAATACTGATTCACCCTCGGTGAATTCCAATGCTTTTTGTCTGCTCTGAGGTGTTCTTAATCTCTCACTCAACTGAACATCCTCAAAGACTTATTATACTAATTCGGAAGGAATTTCTATCTGTCACCCACTTTTTCTTATCCAAGTCAGGGAAATAACCCCTACGGCCATACTATGCCTCATATCTTGTTATCCCGATACTTAAGTGACAACTGTCGTTATTAGCGACTTCAATTTGTAATAACTGATCATCCCAGGAGCTTATAAAATCAATGGCACACGCTTTCATCGTATCCTCCAGAACCTGTACAGTCCTCTCTAACTGACCATTTGTCTGAGGATGGAAAGCTGTGCAAATACTAAATCGGGTTCCCGTAGCTTCCTGAAAATATTTTCAGAGGTGGGAAGTGAAGTGGGAATCCCTATATAATACCATGCTCACTGGAACGCTACATAATGTTCCACAATCTTCCTTATACCTGAATCCTCATACACACTTTGAGTATATGGGGATTTCATAACCAGAAGGTGGGTAGACTTAGTCAACTTAGCGACTATCATCTAAATAGCCTCGTGACTCATCTGAGTCCTCTATAACCCATCACGAAATTCATGGAGACTTGCTCCCATTTCCGTGTCGTGTCGATATAGGTAGAGACTGCAATAACTCTGCAGACTTTTAATACACTACCTTATCCTACTGACATACTAGGCACTTTTCCACAATCTCTATCATATCTCTTTTCACATCTGACAACCAATACCCTTTTCAGAGATTTTGATATATATATATATATTCGTTACTTTCCGTATGCACTGTATATCCCGAAGAATAAGCTTCTGACAATATTACTATCTCATCAACAGTGGTCCTAGGGAGCACTTATACTGTCTCTGAACCTCTCTGTAAATCATCGACACTCTCTGTGAACTCTGTCACTGTACCCTTCTGCATCTGACTCAAGCTATCGACATTATGCCGATCATCATGCTAAGCCTGTCAAATCCGAGCACTCTCATCCGGTTCTAGTCTCAGGCTAGCTGTCACACAATCACTGTCATCATCAGAAGGGATCACATCACTACTGAGGCTCACAACTGCTCTAACAGCTCACGCTCCCTGACCATCATATGTAATACCATTCCGAGGCTCTTTCTGTTCAAGGCATCAGCCATCCTATTAGCCTTTCCTGGGTGGTACAATTTTCCACAATCCAAATCTCTCAGAAGCTCTAACCCACTATGTATTCTCATATTCGCCTCTTTCTGTGAAAACAGATACTTGGGGCTTTATGATTAGTGCATACCCAAAATTTCTCACCATGTACATAATAGTACCATATCCTCAGTACAAGTACTATCGCTGCCAACTTTTAAATCATGAGTTAGATAGTTTATTTTATGATCCTTGAGTTGTCTGGATCCACAATCGACTATCTTCCCTTTTTGCATCAATACCTAGCTCATTCATGATTTTGAGGTATCCTTACACACTGAGAAACCTCTTGAGCTGTTGGGTATGGTGAAAATAATCACGGTGGTCAGTTCATACTTCACTACACCAAAACTCCTGTCACGTCTATCATCTCATTCAAATACCACGTTTCTTAGTTAAACGTGTCAACAAAAATATACCCTTTTTAGAACTCGCAGCAACCATCTGTAAAAGCAAGTTTCTAATTGTTGCTTATAATTTGCCCTGGACTTTAACTACACCCAACATATCATCAATAAGGATGATGACAAATTGGTCCAGGTAAAGTTTAAATAACTCATTGTAGTTGAGCTCCACTACATATTTCAATCGCCCAGATCCTTGACCTATGTACGCATAAACATATAATATCACTTCAAAATTGCTCTCGTTCAAGGTATTAACCCGCGTCATTTCCTTTTTCTTATATTAACGGCTTTTATTAAATTTTAATATTTTAGCCTTCATAATTAATCGAATTTTATAGTTCTTTATCGTACTAGTAAAAGTATCCAAATTTTAAATGCATATATCTTACCATGGTCGATTTCAAGTTATAGATTATATATATATATATATTTCTAGACGCTGTCAAGTCTTCAGGCGGGGAGGTATTTTGAAATACCTTTATTAACCCTTAGACTTAACCACAGGGACTAGTTATGGTTATATCCACCCTTATCCTTGGTTATAATTCATATTTACTACTTATCGCTTTAATCCAAATTACTTCATATTTTAAGGGTATTCTTACCTAACATACGCCTCTTACTCCAGTTCATCTTGTATTTAGGATCAAACATATCTTAAAGAGTATCTCCTTCGTATATCAAATATAACGAAACTCTGTCATTATTCATTTCGTGAGTACCATCATTTGCTCCTTTAATTTCAACTGTTGCACCCCTTTTTTAGTACTTATCAAAACTTACAGTATACTTTTCAGGGGTAACCATATCACTATCTTAGGATAGAAATTCGAACATCATAATATGCAGCCGATTACTTTATTCTCAAATATTACTTTAAATTATTCATAGTCCATTAAATAAAATCGGCTGACTTATACTTCTTCCCCCGTTTTCAACTTAAAATCTCTTCATAATTATTCCGTTAGTTAACCTTCCTCTATTGGGGTACTCATTTATCAGCATTGTGCCCAAGAGTGTAGGCATTCATGTCTTTTACTCACTTACATGCGAATGAAGGCGGTATGAAGAAATACGTGGTACCAGGATAAATTAACACAATTACTTCTTTATTCATAAGCAGTGTGGTATCTTTCACCACATCCTGTGAAATATCAGTAGTGTCCTGGTCCAAAACATACACTCGCCTTCGTCCAACAGCCTACTTTCCATTTCTCTTTAGCTGTGGCCTCTCTTTTCGATGCAGCTATCTCAATACGGTTTTCTCTGTCTCTTTACCTTTCTGTGGGGCAATCTCGCCCAACTCTAAGCAATTATAATAAATGGTCCGTCTTACCACACTTAACGGCCGTTTTCATCAATAATATGTAGGTGTACGTCCTACTTCCGTGGTATTTACCACACATTCTATAGTGATCTGTAGCAGATCGGGGTTCTCCAATCACAATACCCCTTAAAAGTGCTACAATCGAATAACTGTGACCTTACCAATCATCTTAGCCCATAACTCATCAAATCAAATCTTTTACCAAACTACCCATTTTTCTCGTTCTGCTATCTCTATCATTCTCGATTCTCTTTCTGTCTCTATTTTGGCCCTTACTACCTTTCCCAATCTCAGAGGCGTGCAACACTCGATCTTATTCACACAACTGTATTCTGCGCACTGCCTCGGTATAGGTAGCGATATCTAACGGGGCCAATCGGACTCTAATTGACAATCTGAGCCCTTCCATAAACTTTTGGGCTTTTCAACGCTCACTGCCCATAATATCGAAGTAATACCTACCCAGAGATATAAAATGAGTTCCATGCTCGTCAATAAATCAATTCCTCTGGGTCAGAGTAAGGAATTTTATCTATCATTCCCTTCAATCAGTGTCTGGGATATTCTATCACCGGAATACATTCAGAAATATTTCGCATGTCAGCTCTGGATGTCTAACTCTTAAGTTGGGTCGAGTGGACTTCCATCAATGCTCCGACTTGCCCTCAAATCTTATGTATACTCTGAGCAATTTGCTCCCAAAATATTCTCCACACTCTGCTCCAACCTCGCGAAGCGTGTCTCAATACTGTCCGATCTCTCTGTCGAACTCTGTGAGGCATGCTCAATATAAACCTCTATTTCAATCTCATCCTGATTCTCACAGGTCAACTCAGCACGATTAGCAGGCTCAGGTCTACCTCTATGACCTCTGCCTCGTGCTCTACCTTCTCTATCGCGACAAATATTAGGTATTCCTGCATTCTCAACCATTTTTTAGTTAAAACCCATCTCGATATACATTATTGTATCTAACTAAGCACAGTAACATGGGGATGTAATTTCCTAATTACTGACACTGACACACATTAGACCAATTTCTGCTCTGACACCACCTTTATATGTCACGACCCAAAACTACCCAAAAATCAGAGTAAATTTTTCGCGTTTTGTTATTTTCTTTCATGCTTACCTGTCCTCTGATCGTGACCACACTCCACTAACAAATTGCGCTGTGCGTCAATACCAGTCCCACCATTCATTTACCATATAACTTAATTCTTTCTCAGTCATTTACAAGTGTATACAATATTTATACATCCCCTAAAGTCACTTACAAACATGTTACTGTGCTATGCTTATTTAGATACAATATATACAAGTGTATATACCTTAAATGATGGGCAGCAGCGGATATCCGGAATGTAGTACTCAGTCGCCTCAACATCTACTGGAGATTATCTGTGTGAGAAAATGAAAGGGGTGAGCACATCAAGCTCAGTAAGGCAATCCTACGAACAAGTAGGTAACCATACTACCTACATGAACGTGGTGCCATGTATAAACCACCCTTTCTCCACACATTTTAAAACTGATGCTATGATTCATGATGTCATGTAAAACACGTTCGCATGGAAAATCAACATGCAACTCTTTTTAAATCATTTCTTTCTCATTTAAAAATTTCACAATAAAGTCAGGACTCAACCCCTCCTTCGGGTGGTCCTGACTCACACAAAACCATGAAAATCAGTTTACATCACACATGTGTTTAAAAAGCATAGAAATAACATCATGCAAATCTGATTTAAAACCCAGTTTCAATCTCGTCAAAATCATCAACATACGAGACTAGGCAACGTCTATATATCGGTAATAACCAGGACTATGGTCGTGTTTCCTCGTGAGCCCCTCTGCTACACGGATCCTAGTGTGCTTGGGTCTCACCCTGATCGGAAATCGCCCGGGAGGTGGGTCAATCCAACTCGTTAGTCTTATCTGATCCCACGCATCCGAAGATGCCGTATCCAAAGATACCCCGTATCCGAAGATACCACACATCCGAAGATGCCACATGGTACATCGTACTCCATACTACTTGCACGGTACATCGTACTCCGTGGACCCATATCATATCTCTATACTCATGTTGTGTCTCAAAATGCACGTGCGAGCCTATTAAATCGGTGACACACAGTCTACCCGACGCTCCAACCACGGCTCATCGCATGTTCTCATAAAAATCAGTGGGGGGTGCGAGCGATGCTCCAGTACTCTCGTCAATTCAAGTAAAACTAGTGCAAGCTAAGCTCTAGCACTTTCATCAAATCATGTGGAAAATCTGGTGCGAGTTAGACTCTAGCACCCTGTAACGAAAATTATGTAAAATCTGGTGCGAGTTAGACTCTAGCATCGTGTCACGATAATCATATATATATATATATATATAAAATCTGGTGCGAGTTGGACTCCAGCACCAATGCATGTAAAACTCCAGTGCGAGCTCTCGCTCCAGCACTAAAGCATGCATCACACAAATCAAAACATCGTGCGAGCTGAGCTCTAGCTCGTCACATGTCAATAAAAACACGTAGGCAGCTCTGTTTCCTCAAAACAATTTTCAAAACAATTTCATCGTTGAAAATATGCAATGCTGTGCATTTTTCTTTTAAGGTTAGCCAGCCTACTCATGCATGCATCAAAACACCTCCAGAACGAGCAGGAACCTCTCGTTCTTGCTCCTCTCAATTTTTCCTAAAATTTTAAATTTTACCCTTAACAAGGGTATTTTGGTAATTTGCCCATTCGGGGCACTGCAATTTTTAACTTACTTCGAGACCCTTCAGATAATTTAAAAGACTGCATATGACTTTGAAATTTCGTAAAGTTACCTCTAGCAGTCTGTAGAATTCCCTTACCTTATTTTTCTGTAGAGTCTGACCTTTCCTTCTCCATTGCTGTCTCGTCACGCAGTCCGATCTACTCCCAATTCAATGTCCGAAACTGCGTATAATTATTCCTCAGGTCAGATATCATAAAATTTAATTGTATTTAATATTTTCTGAGCTTAATTTAAATCATTGGGCCCATTTACCCCTATTGGGCACGATTGCGCCTTAATAGGCCTTAATCGGCCTTAAGCCCGTTTTCCACTTAATTTTCACATTATCGAGGTCTATTGGGCTCATTGGGCCCACCAACAATTTCTTGGGCCTCGTTCTAACTCTCGAATAGCTCAATTTATTATTTACGACAATTTATCCGACTTTCTAAAATTTAATTTAATTAATGCGGTAATTAAATCCGAAGCACGCATAATCGATGTAAATTATCGTAAATAAGGGTTACTTACTCGAGATTCCATGCTAGTATGTAAATCGAGGCTGTCTCGAGCTCTCGTTGGATGCCAATTATCGAGCTACACAATTTCATAATTTTTGGGTAAATTTCCAGTCGAAAATTAATTAAATAAAATATTCCAAAATTTAAATCAGTCAATTTCGACCACTTACCGACTTACCCGTAGCTCAATTACATCGTCGAGATTTTTTTCCAATTTTTTCTCTTTTTCTTTTTCCCTTTTTCTCTTTTTTTCTCTTTCCTCATTGGCTGAACCGGTTCGATTCGGTTCAGAACCGGTTCAGACCGCCGGTTCACCCCTGTTCGGCCGGTTCAGGGCCTTGCCGGTCGGTTCTCCGCCGACTTTCGTCGCCAGTGGCTCCGCTGGGCCGTCCGCAGCTTGAATCTGCCCTCAGTTTCGTCCAAGGCCGCCAGAAAGTCACCGGTCTGGCCTGTTCTCTCCACCGTCGGTACCCATTTCCTCTTTCCACCATTTTCGGCGCCGTCCATCAGTTTTAGTGGCTGTTTTCGGTACCAATCGGCTCACCGTAGCCTGGGCTTCCAAAATCGAGCCTTGATGGGGCTCGAATCGACGCCGATGGCCGCTGATCGGAGCATTCCTTCCCGCGGCTTCTCCTTCCGTTTTCGGCCTCCTCCGGCATCGGTGGGGCACGTCGCCGGTACCAGGGAGGTCGCCGGCCTCTCCTCTTCCTTTTTCGGCCCTTCGCTTGGCCGTTGGTCGCCGGACGGTGGCCGTCCGGTTCCTTCTTCTTCCTCCGTTTCATTTTTTTGTTTCCTTCGTTTTTCGTTTCTCTCTCCCCGACCAATTTCTGATTCCTCTTTTTTTTTTTTTCAATTCTTCTTTTTTCTTATAATTTTATTAATTATTGTTTTTATTATTTTAATCATTAAAATACTATTATTTGTCAAAAATATCTAAAAAAATTATTAATTTATTCAATTAATCCCTAATTGAATTTATCTGTATTATTTCGACTTTTCGATATATTTTTTGATTATTTTTGGGATAATTTTTTCGAGGTAAAAATTCTAATTAATCTCGATTAATTCCAAGAAATTGATATCTTGATCAATTTAACCCAGAATAAATTTATTTCACCTTTATTGACCAAGATTTCTCAATCCATTATTTTTAATAAATTGTTTTTCTCCTCGAATTTATACCGACTTTTGATCTTTTGACCGTTTTGCCCTTCAACGTGTTCGAGAATTCTATTTCAATCCTTTTACATTTTTAATTTCGTGTTTTAACTAAAATCGGGTCTTACACAACTTACCTAGTAGCTTATCAAACACTTGACATAAATATTTATCCATAATCTTCCATTCATTTATACATTTTCTACAGCATAATTTTTGTGCATTTTTATCACTTGACTAATCTTACAATGTGGCTTCATCTAATCATCTCAAAATCATGCATATCACTTCATTAACACCTTAGTAGAATTTCCATTTATCCTATAAGCATCAATATCATATTTTCTCACACTAAACCCATTCTAGGTAGTTTCTATCAACAATTCATACACCAATCTACTCACAACAACATCTAGATATACATACTTAGAGTTGGTGTATAGGAAACTCGCCTAGCTTGACTTTCCTCTTGCCTAAATTTGGAAGACTCCTTAGCTCCTTCAATCCAACAAATGGAGTTTTGATTCCAAGGTATGTTGTTCTCCTCCTAAAGGTGAACAACTTTGTTCTAATAGCCTTTTCTTAAATCTTCTTGGAAGGGGGTGTATTTTAGAGAGAGAAAGCTTAGTATTTTTGGGTGAAATTGGAGGAATGTGTTTGATTTGCTAAAGATTGAGATTGGCCATCGGGTTTTTATAGAGCAGGGGTGATGAGACCGATCTGCTAGGGTAAAGAGATCGATCTTTCCTTGGTTTTAGCCATCGAATTCTCAGGTTTGAAATGAGGAGAGATCGATCTTGGCTTGGCAACAGCTTGAGGAGATCGATATGCTCATGGCGAGAGATCGATCTGCTCATATGGAGAGATCGATCTGCTTTTGACAGAATAAAATAGAGATCGATCTGCACTTAATATGGGATCGATCTCTGCTAGGCAGAGGCAAAAGCAGATCGATATGCTCATTGGGGAGATTGATCTGGCCTTGGCGGATTCACTTGGAATTGTTATGCTTGCACAAGTGATTGATCTGCCTTGAATAGGAGGTCGATCTGGCCTTCATCTGGGGCATTCCTGCTACATTTTTCTAGATTTGTCAAAGGTAAAGTCCTATTTCATTAGTCCAATACTCATTTTACATTTTAATCCCACTTAGAGCATGGAAAGACTCATTTCTTATGATTTTCATGTTATGGAACTTGTGTGTATTGCTTGAAATAAAAAAAGGGATACCCCGAATTCACAATCCATGCATTATCATTCATTCTCATTTGCAATCCATTCACATTTATATGATCCACAAATCATCTATCTTATAATTCCATTAACATATAATAAAGTTTTTACATACTTGGGGTCTCACAATCTCCACCACTTAGAAAATTTAGTTCTCCAAATTGGAACCAGGTTAGTTCGTGAACAACTCAGAGTACTTTCCCTGTATCACACTCTCCAACTCCTATGTAGCTTCTTCTACAGTGTGGTGCTGCCATAAGACTTTCACTAAGGGGATTATCTTTGATCTCAACACCTTCTCCTTCCTATCCAATATCCGAACTAGCTTCTTGACATATGACATGCTCTCGTTGAGCTCCAATGGCTCATATCTAATTACATGTGCCGAGTCCAGGTGGTACTTCCATAACATAGAGATGTGGAAGACGTTATGAACGCCCGCTAGCTCAGGTGGCAATACTAGCCTATAGGCCTTATCTCCCACTCTATCCAGTATCTCGAAGGGTTCAATGTAACGATGACTTAACTTTCCTTTCTTTTCGAACCTCGTTATACCCTTGGAAGGAGAAACTCGTAAAAACATTGATTCACCTACTGTGAATTCCAATGGTCTCCATCTTCTGTCAGCATAACTCTTTTGTCTACTTTGAGCTGTCTGTAACCTCTCACAAATTAATTGGACATCCTCAAAGGCTTTTCTCACTAAGTCAAGAGTAAATATCAGTTGGTCACCAACCTCTTCCCATCAAATAGGGGAATAACATCTACGACCATACAAAGCTTCATACGGTGCCATTCCGATACTCGAATGATAACTGTTATTATAGATGAACTCTACGAGTGGCAAATGGTCATCCTAAGAGCCTTCAAAATCCAATGCACACGCTCTCAACATATCCTCTAGGGTTTGTATAGTCCTCTCTGACTGACCATCTGTCTGAGGATGGAACGCTGTGCTAAAACTCAGTTGGGTCCTCATCGCGTCCTGAAAATTTTCCCAAAAGTGAGAAGTGAAACGAGCATCCCTATTAGAAACAACGCTCACTGGAACACCATGTAACCTCACTATCTTGCACACATAGTTTTTCCAGTGTACTTAGAGTAACTATGGTTCTCATAGTTAGGAAGTGTGCTGACTTCGTCAATCTGTCCACTATCACCCAAATCACATCTTGATTCCTACGGGTCCTAGGTAAACCCATCACGAAGTCTATTGTGACATGCTCCTACTTGCAAGTCGGTATAGGTAGAGGTTGTAATAGCCCTGTACGCTTCTAATGCTTTACCTTCACTTGCTGACAGAAGAGACACTTAGCCACATATTTAGCTACATCTCTCTTCATTCTTAATCACCAATACACTTTTCGGAGGTTCTGATACATCTTGTTACTTCTCGGATGTAGAGTATACTTCGTCAAATGAGCATATGCTAAAATCATTCTCTTGATCTCTGAATCATTGGAAACACATATCCTACCCTTGAACCTTAGCAAACCA
The DNA here is from genome assembly GCA_033439115.1 of Firmiana major. NCBI lineage: Eukaryota > Viridiplantae > Streptophyta > Magnoliopsida > Malvales > Malvaceae > Firmiana > Firmiana major. The sequence goes on from CM065900.1 coordinate 57,413,087, forward strand.
TCAGAACTCAACTCAAAATCAGTCTCTATACCCCTCCGTATCTACCTGACAATATCACTGCACTGCTTATCAATCCGATGAGCCTGCTGGATAAGATCTACCAGATCTGGTTCTAACCGTAGGCTAGCTACCATAAAACCATTATCAGTATCAGGCGAGGTCACATCTAAACTGAGACTCGCTAGCTGTTCTAATTGCTCGTGTTCCCTGATCATCATATATGATATCAACTCGAGATGCTTTCTACTCAATGCATCAACTACTATATTCGCCTTACCCGAGTGGAACAAGATCTCGCAATCATAGTCCTTCAAAAGCTCAAGCCATCTTCTCTGTCTCATGTTTAATTCCTTCTGTGAGAACAGATACTTAAGGCTCTTGTGGTCAGTAAATACTTGAAATTTCTTAACATAAAGGTAATGGCGCCATATTTTCAAGGCAATACCACGGTTGCTAACTCTAAATCATGGGTCGGGTAGTTCCTCTCATGATCCTTTAACTGTCTCGATCCATATGTGACTACCTTCCCATCCTGCATTAGTACATAGCCCAGTCCTTGGTACGAAGCATCTTTATATACAGAAAAACTCCCTAAGCTGCTAGGAATGGTGAGAATCAAAACTGTGGTTAATCTCTTCAGCAGCTCCTGAAAACTCTTCTCACATTTATCGTCCCACTCAAATTCAACATTCTTTCTCATGAGATGTGTCAATGGAGCAGCTAATCTCAAGAATCCCTCCACAAATTGTCAATAATATCCAGCTAAACTCAGGAAACTTCTAATCTCTATAACTTTCTAGGGTCCTTGCCACTGAACCACTGCTTTAATCTTGGATGGGTCCACTGACACTCTATCCTTTGATACAATATAACCCAAAAAAGAGATATGTCCTAGCAAAAAATCACACATACTTAGTTTAGCATATAGCTTCTTTTCTCGAAGGGTTTGTAGCACTATCCTTAGGTGCCGTTCATGCGTCTCCCTAGATCTCAAATACATCAGAATATCATCGGTGAATACGATAACGAACCGATCCAAATACTTGTGAAACACCTCATTCATCAATGACATAAAAGATGCAGGAGCATTCGTCAACCTGAATGGCATAACCATATCAAAATGACCATACCAGGTGCAGAAAGCTATCTTGGGTATATCTCCATCCCGAATTCTCAACTGATGGTACCCTGATCTCAAATCTATTTTAGAAAAGACTTGCGCTCCCTGAAGCTGATCCAACAAATCATTGATGCATGGAATGGGGTATTTATTCTTAATGGTCACCTTATTCAACAATCGGTAGTCAATACACAGTCGGAGGCTTCCATCCATCTTCTTTACAAACAGAATCGCTGCTCCCCAAGGCGATAAACTCAGTCTAATGAACCCCTTATCCAACAACTCTTGTAACTGTTTCTTCAGTTCCTCGAACTCAATCGGAGCCATTATGTACGGTGGCTTGGATATCGGCTCTATACTAGTTGCCAAATCTATACAAAACTCAATCTCTCTATCTGGCGATAACTCTGGTAAAACATCCAGAAAGACATTTAGAAATTCCCTGACCACTAGGATGTCTCGTAATTCCGGGCGTGCCTTATCCGTCTCAACCACGTACACAATATAACCTTTCAAAACATCAACCATTTAGTCAGCATAGAAGTACATCTATTTTGCTTTCAACACTTACTGCTTTCATTACTTTTCAAGGGGATTTTACATTACATTGTTTGGGGAAACTTACGGTAACGCTTTCTATCCCTGAGAAAGTTACCGTCTTAGAAAAATAATCTACCCCAACACGGTTTGCAGCCAACTAATCCATTCCTAGGATTACATCAAAGTCTTTCATATACATTAAAATAAGGTCGGTTGACAATTCCTTTTCCCCTACTTTCAACTTACAATCCCTTAATTCATATTCGACTAGCTGACTATTATTCATGGGAGTGCTTGTCAGCATCCTCCTACTTAACAGGGTAAGCTTCACATATTTAAATAGTTTACATGCAAATGCATGTGATACAAATGAATGCATGGAACCAGGATCTATCAAAACATAAGCTTCAAGATCAAAGATCAAGATGGTACCTTTCATCGCATCTGACGACTGATTTGTAGTATCCTGGTCCAAGACATGTACTTGCCCTCTGCTAATCACCTACTTCCCCTTCTTTTCAGCTGTAGCTCTCCTTCTCGGAGTAGGAGTATCAGCTGGAGCTCTCTCCGGCTCCTTGCCCTTCTGTGGGGCACTCTTGATCATCTCTGGGCAATTTCGGATCACATGCCCTAGTTTCTCACATCAGAAACATACTGCAGGATATCTATAATATGATCGAGTACCATGATAGCTACCACACTTACTGCACTGTTCAGTTGTAGGCCGTGGCCTTCCAATCACTATACCCTTTGCTGGAGCTATGGCCGGATACACGGGAGGCTTAACTGTCCTCTCCTGAATCTCTTCAACCTTTGGCCTCTTCTTAGAAAATCTCTTGCTTCCTCTATAACTGAAGCCTCTGTCTACCATCGGTCTCTTTCTATATCTGTCCTTGACTCTATAACCCGCTAGATGTCCTATTCACATAACTGTGCCTTATACACAGCCTCCTCATAGGTCGGTATGTCAAAGGGAACCAATCAGGATCTGATAGATGGTCTCAGTCCATCCATAAATTTTTGGACCTTTCTGACCTCACTGTCCATCGTATCAAGATCATACCTGCCCAGGGAGATAAATTTAGTCTCATACTCATCCTCTGATCTACTCCCCTGGGTCAAATCCAAGTATTCCATTTGTAGTGTGCAGTATCCGAAACATATTGCCTTCGAAAGGCCTCCAAAAATACATTCCAGCTGATCTCTATATACCGAGCTCTCAAAACAGGTCTGGTGGACTTCCACCATTGCTCTGTCGATCCTTTCAGTGTGAATGCGACAAACGCTACCATCTCGATAGTAGTGCACTCGAAAAACCCATATAGTTACTCAATCTCATTCACCTAGTCCTCCGCAGCTACTGGGTCCTTAGCTCCACTGAAAGATGGTGGGTTAAATTTCTGAAACTGTCGTAACCTATCCAGGTCACATCCATGACCCCAATCTCTACTTCTCTATGGTGGAGCAATAGTAGAAGGTGTTTCCTATACTGGTGGGGGTATAGGAGTATTTGTAGTTTTAGGTTCTTGGACTGGCTATGCATGCATCTCAGGGTCAGCTGCCTGTTCACGATCACCCTGCGTAGCTGTACCTTACTTGTCCCCAGCTCTGGCAATGATTGGGCAATCAACTCTAAAATCGCCTTTAAGCTCCACTTTATCCTCGCGAAGCGCACCTCAGTACTGTCCGATCTCTCTGTCGAACCCTGTGGAGCATGCTCAACATCAGTCTCCACCTCTACTTCCTCGTGAGCCTCATGTGGTATTGGCTCGGTACGACCCCTAGGCCTATCGCTACGGCCTCTAGCTCGTGCTCTCGCCCCTCTACCGCGGCTGGTGTTAGGCATTATGCCAAAATTCCTACATTCACAATCATTTCTTAGTCAAATCCATCTCGAATATACACAATTGTATCTAGACAAGCATAGTAACATGAGGATGTAAGTTTCCTAATTTTTAACACCGACACACATCAGACCAACTCTACTCTGATACCAAATAAATTTTTCATGACCCTCAATTCACCAAAAGTCACTACAATTTTTATTTATTTTTCGTTTAATAATTGATCCATTTCTTATTGTTTGTTCTTTACCTTTACCTTACCTGATCATGAACAGTCACACCACCAACAGTTGGGCTGTGTATCAGTGTAAATCTCACCCAAGTCAATTCATTTCAATTTACAATTCATTTAAACGTAAACACTGGTATTTCTAAATCAGAGTTGCTGTTTACATATGTTTACAATTCTTTACATCCCCAAAAATTACATTTAAAGATATTATTGTGCTTGGACATGTCTAGATACAAAAACTATAAAAATGTGTATACCTTATATGATGGGATGCAGTGGACACAAAAAATCCAATCCTCAGTCACTCTCTATCTACTGAAAGTGCTCTGTAGAGGGGGGGAAATAAGGGGGGTGAGCAAACCACGCGCTCAGTAAGGCAATCATGCGAGCACGTAGATAACTGCACTATCTATGTGATCGTGATGCCATGCTAAAATCATACAGTTATTTTTCATACTTAAACATATCAGTTCATGCACGTGTTCATGATATGTAAAGCAGTTTATGCTATTCAAAATCAGTGCACAATTCTTAACAAGGCATGGAAAATCATCATGAGTAAATAGTAATTAAAGCATGGAAAATCATCATGCAAGGTGCACTTAAAAGCATTTCTATCTCAACACAAACCGATACAAAATTACCGTTTATCAGGACTCAGCCCCTCCCATAGACTGTCTTGACCCACAAACACATTTCAAAACATGGATTTTTCATTCAACATTAGACATGTGAGATAGGCATATAATATCAATAAGGGAAATAACTAGGACTACGACCATATCCTTTGTGAGCCCAGGACGACGACAAATATAGTGGACATCTAGTGCCTGCAACGCTCCAGTGCCATGCCAAAACTAGTATGAAAACTAGTACGAGATAGGCTCCAGCACAATGTCATAAAATCCATGTGAAAACTAGTACGAGCTAGGCTCCAGCACTCATGCATGTAAAACTCTAGTGCGAACATCGGTCCAGCACTAATGTACGTATAAAACACGTCAAATCACGTGACAGCAACGCTCTAACAAGCTTCATTTCCACAAAACTCATGTAGGTGGCTCATTCTTTTGTAAAGCATGGTTATAAAACCAAATCGAGCTATTTTCATGCAAATCACTTAAAATACTAGCCAACCTACCAATTCACATGCTAAAAGCAGTAAAAAGATTTAAAAGCATCATGTTCTTGCTTTTCATGCACATTTCTCAAAATTCCCCAATTTCTTTTACCCTTCAAACGTCCATTTCATTCTAGGACCCTTAGACACTTTAAGAAATCGCTCATGCACCTGAAAGTGCTTGCCGATACCTCTAGGGCTAACATAATTCCCTTACATCAATACTCATGGAAGCAGCTCTTCCTTCCTTTCTCGCTTTTCGCGATTAGGCTCAACTTGCTCCGAATATATGCTCGAGAGCTACAAACATTCGTAAAGTATATGAGTTAATATAGATAACTCATGTTTTGACTTCAACTAGTCAATATATCTCATCGAGCCTATTTCATAAATTTTGGGCTATTATCTAATTTGGCCATCATTATGCCATTTCTAGTCGATTTAGCTATCAACTCACCTAGTAGCTTATCAAACACTTGGCATAAATGTTTATCCATAATCTTCCATTCGTTTATACAGTTTCTACAACATAATTTATGTACATTTTTATCACTATCTCACAATGTGGCTTCATCAAATCATCTCAAAATCATGCATATCACTTCACTAACACCTTAGTATAATTTCCATTTATCCTCTAAGCATCAATATCATATTTTCTCACACTAAACCCATTCTAGGTCATTCTTGATTCATCACATTCTAGGTAGTTTCTATCAACAATTCTTACACCAATCTACTCACTACAACATCTCGATATACATACTTAGAGTTGGTGTATAGGAAACTCACCTAGCTTGACTTTCCTCTTGCCCAAATTCGGAAGACTCTTTAGCTCCTTCAATCCAACAAATGAAGTTTTGATTCCAAGGTATGTTGTTCTCCTCCTAAAGGTGAACAACTTTGCTCTAATAGCCTTTTCTCACATCTTCTTGGAAGGGGGTGTATTCTAGAGAGAGAAAACTTGGTATTTTTGGGTAAAACTGGAGGAATGTGTTTGATTTGCTGAAGATGGAGATTGACCGTCGGGTTTTTATAGAGTAAGGGTGACGAGATCAATCTGCTAGGGTGAAGAGATCGATCTTTCCTTGGTTTTAGCCATTGTATTCTCAAGTTTGAAATGGGGAGAGATCGATCTGCTCATTGGGGAGAGATTGATCTTGGCTTAGCAGCAACTTGAGGAGATCGATCTGCTCATGGGGAGAGAACGATATGCTCTTGATAGAATAAAATGGAGATTGATCTGCTCATGAGGAGAGATCAATCTGTTCTTGATAGAATAAAATGGAGATTAATCTGCACTTAGTAGGGGACCGATCTCTGCTAGGCAGCGGCAAAAGCAGATTAATCTGCTCGTTGGGGAGATCGATCTGGCCTTGGCGGATTAACTTGGAATTGTTCTGCTTGCATAAAGGATCGATCTTTATTGAATATGAGATCGATCTGGCCTTCATCTGGGGTATTCCTACTGCATTTTTCCAGATTTTTCAAAAGTGAAGTTCTATTTCATTACTCCACTACTCATTTTGCATTTTAATCCCACTTAGAGCATGGAAAGGCTCATTTCTTATGATTTTCATGTTATGGAACTTGTGTGTATTGCTTAAATTAGAAAGGATACCCCAAATTCACAATCCATGCATTATTATTCATTCTCATTTGCGATCCATTCACATTTATATGATCCACAAATCATCTATCTTATAATTCCATTAACATATAATAACGTTTTTACGTACTTGGGGTTTCACAGTACATATGTTTATTTAAAATGTACATATCGAAATCAAGAAATGTACATATTTTTTTATATAGTTTTGTTCATGTAGGTAATCGATTTCTTGTTTCATGGTATTCGAATACCTAGTATATCTAGGAATGGCAACATGATTGGTTACTTGTAAATTTTAAGATACCTAACCCGAATCTGATTATAAATTATAATACTCAAACCCATTCCAAATATTTTGATTTTTACTACCGAAACCCTAGCCGTATAATATAGGAAACACTCTTTCACGACCCTTTTTCATCTAAAAATCACCATAAATTTTTCGCTTTTTCATTTTCTTTCCCGGTCGTGAACAACTCTCACCAATAACAGTTGGGCTATGAGCCAGTATTAATTATCATTTACCATTCATCTTTCAAATAATCAAGAGCAAACACATACTTTTGAAAATTTAAGTTCTACACTTATACAGGTTTGCTAACACTTATATCCCCCATATTACAATTTAAAATGATTATTGCACTATTATATGTTTAGATACAAAAAGATTTCTTATGTGTATACCTCTTAGCGATGGAGAGTAATGGATATCTGGATACAACTCCTCAGTCCCTCACTAGACTACTGTGTGCGCTTTGTAGAGGGGGGAAATTTAGGGATGAGCAACCACACGTTTAGTAAGGCAATAATGCAAGCATGGTAGATAACTACACTATCTACATGCTTATAATGTCATGACATAAAGATCATTTATATCCAGAGCATGAGGAAATATTAAAACTATGCCACATGTATATACATATATCATGTACTGAAAAACATGAAAATATGCATGTAAACATGGAAAACCATTATGTAAAACTTCTCATGCTCAATGCAATAAAACTAATCATAAAACCATTCCTTAAGGTATAATAGCAAATCAAAACTTAGTAAAACTCATCACAATCAGCATATTATCCTTTTAAAAAAACATCCCATAAGATTAGACCCCTCCCTCGGGTCTACCCTGGATAAGACAAATCATGTTCAGTATATAAAACCATATGATATCATCTGAGACAGGTAGTCATTATATATAATCGAGGACTTTGTTGGCCAACTATGTCATTATCATCCCAGACCACATGGATCCCGGTGTGCGGGGCATCATGCTGGAACAGAGTTGGGTTAATCCTACCGCCAGACTTTTAAATTAACATCATAACCACACAGTACAACGTACTACATGTGATATACATGGTACAACGTACTCCGTGGACCCATATCATGATTAGGGCTGCCTGTCGTAGGTCTCATCCACCCCATGCCATGTATAACCTAATCAGTCTCAAGTGCACGTGCGAGCATTTCATCCATGTGACTAGCAGTCTACATGAGGCATCCAGCACGGCTAGTACGAGCATCTCATTAGTGTGACACTAAGTCTAATTGAGGCATCCAACATGACTCATTACATATCATAGTGTGAAAAGCCCAGTGTGAGCAAAGCTCTAACATGATTTCATGCATCATCAATAAATACCCTCGTACAAGCAACGCTCTAGTACGACTTTATGCTAACAAAATAATGAGGAAATCACATATGAGCATAGCTCCAGTACGATTATATGCATAAGAAAATCAATGGAAACCCACGTACGAGCAAAAACTCCAGTACGACTTGTAAAATATCACAGCTTAAAATATTGTATGAGCTAGGCTCCAGCACATTTCATGCATATTAAAACATCAAAATCCAGTGCGAGCGAAGCTCCAGCTCGATTTAACTCATATAAATCTAATAGGCAGCTCTATTTCAACAAAACACACTTAAAACCACAGTTAGTACTTGACTCGTGCTATTTCATGAAATTATGAAGTCAATAGCCAGCCTATCCGTAGATTTGCTTAAACCAAAGCAATGTATTTCATAAAAATATCAAAACATGACATTCATGCAATTTATTAGCCCTACTACCCTTTTTGTAAGATTCACTTCCAAAATCAAAATCATCTATATCTGAAATCATTTGTACAGATCATTAATTCTTTTCTAGATAACCAAGCAATTACAAAGCCCTATAAACACCCTCAAAATATGTGCAGCTACCTCTAGGTACTCACAAAATTCCCTTACTTGGAATTGCGTTTAGTAATTCCACTTCCTCAGAGCTGCTCGATCGTGCAATCTTATTCAATCCTAATGAAATCTCCAGAGCTGCACGAAATTACTCATCACATCAATTTAACCCAATATAACACAATTCTCGTGTTTATTATATTCGAGTGGACTTATTGGGTTCATTAACGCTTATTGGGCCTTACTTTCTCTTAAGCCCTTTTTCGATTGTACTATTTATTTCTCGGGAATCTATTGGTTCCACCAAGCATATTGATTCATATTGGGTTGGCATTAGTCTTACAATGCCTTAAGTTCATCATTTCTTTCACTATGACATTTCCTCATACACCTCTTAAGCCCATTTTCAATTATTATCCATTTCAACATATGTATTTCAAAAAACTATCTCATAATCATCTCTACATGCATAATAACATTCATTCATGCTCCAATCCTCATCTAATCCATGCCTATCAACTTTCTCACACTAAGTCCATTCTAGGTCATGGAAGATTCATCATGTTTTAGATAATTTCTATCACGACCCAAAACTACCCAAAAATCAGAGTAAATTTTTTATTTTTCTTTCATACTTACCTGTCCTCTGATTGTGACCACACTCCAATAACAATTGGGCTGTGCGTCAATGCCAGTCCCACCATTCATCCACCATATAACTTAATTCCTTATTAAAGGAAAGGTAAACACATGAGTTTTTTCAATAATTCTTTCCCATTCATTTACAAGTGTTTACAGTATCTATACATCCTCGAAAGTTACTTACAAACATGTTACTGTGCTATTCTTATTTAGATACAATCTGCACAAGGGTATGTACCTCAAAATGATGGGCAGCAGCGAATATCAAGAATGCAGTACTCAGTCACCTCAACATCTATTGGAGGAAATCTGTGTAGGAAAATGAAAGGGGTGAGCACATCAAGCTCAGTAAGGAAATCCTACGAACTAGTAGGTAACCATACTACCTACATGAACGTGGTGCCATGCATAAACCACCCTTTCTCCACACATTTCAAAACAGATGCTATAATTCATGATGTCATGTAAAACAAGTTCACATATGGATTTTAAAGAGCATGGAAAACTCAACATGCAAATCCATTTAAATCATTTCTTTCCCATTAAAATTTCACAACAAAGCCAGGGCTCAACCCATCCCTCGGGTGTTCATGACTCACACAACACCATGAAATCAAATGCTTTTCACAGCAATAGAAATATGTGATACAATGAATGTCATGTAAAACCAGTTTACATCAGTTATGAGTTTAAATAGCATGGAAATAACATCATGCAAATTTAGTTTAAAATCCAGTTTCATTCTTATCAAAATCTTATCTCAGTCAGGATCTAACCCCTCCCTCGGGTGATCCAGACTCACATAAAAATTCACAAAACAAGTTTCTCAAAACATCAACATGCGAGACTAGGTAATAGATATATATATATATATATCGGGCAAATAACTAGGACAATGGTCATATGTCCTTGTGATCCCACTGCTACACGGACCCTACTGTGCTGGGTCTCACCATGATCGAGAACTGCCCCGGGAGATGGGTCAGTCCATCCCGTCGGCCTTGTCCTATCACTCGCATCCGAAGATGCCATATAATCAATCTTGGCATGGTACAGCGTACTCCATGCTACTTGCACGGTACAACATACTCCGTGGACCCATATCTCATATCCATACTCATGCCCTGTCTCAAAATGCATGTACGAGCCTATTTAATCAACGTGACACATAGTTTACCCGACACTCCAAGCATGGCTTATCGCATGTTCTCATAAAACCAATGCGAGCGATGCTCCAGCACCCCCATAAAATCAAGGAAAATCTCATGCGAGCTAAGCTCCAGCACGCGTTTCATAAAATCTCATAAGAATAGTGCAAGCTAAGCTCCAGCGCTCTGTCAAAATCATGTAAAACTAGTGCGAGCTAGGCTCCAACACTCTATTATAACAATTCAAGTGAAAATCTGGTGCGAGTTAGACTCTAACACCCTGTCACGAAAATCATATGAAAATCTGGTGCGAGTTAGACTCCAGCACCAATGCATGCAAAAACTCTAGTACGAGCTCTTGCTACAGCACTAATGCATGTAAAAACTCTAGTGCGAGCTCTTGCTCCAGCACTAATGCATGCATCACACAAATCAAAACTCGTGCGAGCTGAGCTCTAACACGTCACATTTTCACTAAATCACGTAGGCAGCTACATTTCTCAAATCAATTTTAGAGAAAATCAACATTGATTAAAGTCATGCAATGCTGTGCATTTTATTTAAAAGTTAGCCAGCCTACCCATGCATGTGTCAAAACACCTCAAGAACAAGCAAGGACCTCTTGTTCTTTCTCCTCTCAACGTTTCCTAAATTTAGAAATTTTACCCTTCACAAGGGTATTTTGGTAATTTACCCATCCAGGGCACTAAAATTTTTATCTTAAATCTAGACCCTTCAGACACTTTAAGAGATTGCAAATGAAGTTGAAATTTTGTAAAGCTACCTCTAGAAGTCCGTAAAATTCCCTTACCTGGAATCATGCGCGAGCTTATCTTGTCTCGACCGTACCAGGTCTCTCAATCCAATTCTCTCCAAACCAAGTTTACGGAGCTGCATATAACCACGTATTTAGGTCAGTTCTAATATACTTATTAGTATTTCACTTATATTGATCGAATCTAAAACATTGGGCCCGTTTTACTTTATTGGGCCCGATTGCATCTTATTGGGCCTCAACCCATTTTCAGCCCGTTTCCACTTATTAAATCCCTTCTTCGGGTCTATTGGGTTCTCAATACCCATTGGGCTTTGTTCCAAACTCTTTGGATAGCCCGTTTATCATTTACGACAATTAATTCAAAAATCCCAATATAATTCACTAAATGTGGAATTTAATCCGTAATTCGTAAAATAAATCTTTAATACGCGAATAATTACATAAATTATCGTAAATGAGCTTTACTTACCCGAGATTATGCGATGGTGCGCAAATCGAAGTTCAATCGGGCTCATGTACACTATTTATCGTCGAACTGGACAATTTTATATTAAATTTCGGGTTAATTTTTGATCAAATATAATTTAAATAAGTTTTTGAAAAATCAAATCGGTCACTTTTGACCTCTTACTGACTTACCCGAAGTCCGGTGTATCCCTAAAAATTCTTCCCCTTTTTCCTTTTTCTCTTTTTCTTCCATTTTCTCTCTTTTTTCCTCTCTTTTTTGGCTGAACCGGTCCGGTCTGGTTCAGCCCGGTTCTCTTCTTGCTGGACCGGTCCATACGGGTTCAGGCTTCCCTGTCACCGTTCATGGCATTTTCGGTCCGTTCTCGGCTCGTTTCTGGTGTCAATCGGTGTGCCTGCATTGGGGAAGTGTTCGGCTAGGGTCGGGGTTGGCCGAATCACGCTGGTGGCCGCCAGATTTCTCTTTTCTTCTCTACGGCTATTCCTTCGCTGATCTGCTCTTTTCGGCGCAGGTGGGGCGCTTCCCGGTGGTTGGATGATCTCGCGGGTGCCGGCTGCCTTTTCTGGTGGTAGTCGGGCCTCCTCGGTCACCGGTGGTGGCTCGTCGGGCTGAGGGGGCTCTCGGCTTCTGCTGTTTCCTTTGTTTTCTTCATAATCGCGAAATCACGATTTTGAGTTTTTTTTTTTATATTTATTATTTATAATTTATTTTATTATTATTTTATTCATTATTCTATTCTAAAAATCCCAAAAATATATAAAAAAATTATATTTTATTCTTTTAATCAATAATTGAATTTATTTGTCTTATTTCGTATTTTCGGTATATTTTTCCAATCCTTTCGGGATATTTTTCGAGGTGAAAATTTCGATGTATTCTAATAAATTTATATATTGATCAATTTAACTCGTAACTTAATTATTTCCTCGTTATTGATCAAGATTTCTTTATTCCATATTTTTTAATGAAATTTTCTTGTCAAATTTATACCGAAATTCGATCTTTTAACCATTTTACCCTTACACATGTTCGGGACCAAATCAGTCCAACTCTCCTTCTTGGACCCACTATAATCTCTTATTTAAAATTCGTATCTCTGTCTGGACAATTCAAATCTTATAAATTTAATTTGAAATTCCTTAATTGTCCATTTTCGGATTTAACGTTTGGTCGACCACTTCATTCATATTTATATGCTTAAATCATCCATCTTATGATTCCATTAACATATAACAATCTTAATAAAATGTGTAAATCATAAGGAAATATGATAAAATGAGTCTTACAATTTCAACCAACAACACATACACCAAATAACCTATAACAATGTCTAGATAAACATACTTGAAGTTGGTGTATTGAAATCTTACCTAACTTGACTTTTCTCCCATTTTTCCCAAATTTAGGAAAAACCCCTTTGCTCATTCAATCCAAAGTTTCAGCTTCCAATCTTTGACTATGTTGTTCTCTTCCTCACTAGGAACAACTTTGCTTAAATAGTTTTTTCCTCAAATCTTTTTGGAAGGTAAGGAAATCCTAGAGTGAGAAAACTAGGTTGTTTTGGCTAAAACGAAGGGTTTTGGGATTTCTGGGGAACAAGGCTCGACAGTTGAGTCTCTTTTTTATGAGATCAATCTCCAAGGGCGGAGATCGATCTCCCTTTGCTTAAACTCCCAAAGAATTTGTTAATGCAGGTTAGGGTATCGATCTACCTCTTGGATGAGATCGATCTGCTTCTTGAAGAAGGGATCGATCTGCTCATTGGTAGAGATCGATCTTGGCCAGGCAGAATCATTTAGAGATCGATCTAGCTTTAGGAAGAGATTAATCTTTGCTAGGCAGAAGCAGTTGGAGATCGATCTACTCATAGGGAAAGATTGATCTGTTCCTTATAGAGTCACATGGGGATCGATTTGATTGAATGAGAGATCGATTTGCTTGAATGAGAGATCGATATCCCCTTTACAGAATGCTTTGGTACTCTATTTCGAGACACTGAGATCAATCTTCCTTACATGTAAGATCGATCTGGCATTCATCCTGCAGCATTTCAGCTGCAATTTTCCAGATTTCCAAAGGTAAACTCATATTCAATCATTTCAATGCCCAATTTGCATTTCATTCACACTTAACACTAAAAAATATCAAATTCTTATGATTCATATATTGTGTAACTTGTCTGTACAACATGGAAATCATAAGATTACATAAAAATTCATGGGCCTTACATTCCTCCCCTCCTTCAAGAAATTTGGTCCTCCAAATTAGAACCAAGTTAACTTGAGAATAAGTCTGGGTACTTTTCTTGCATCATACTCTCCAACTCCCATGTAGCTTCCTCTGGAGTGTGATATTGCCAAAGAACTTTCACTAAGGGAATCGTCTTTGACCTCGACACCTTCACTTTCCTATCCAATATCCGAACCGACTTCTCAACATACGACATACTCTCATTGAGCTCAAGGAATGTACCTCAACTAAGAGTTTAAGTTATAAAAGAAAATTTTTAATTAGTCATAATTTTCACGTTTTCGGGGCGTTACATGCTCGACCAAGAGGGGGAAGACCCGTGCCTTCCTCACTTTTTTAAATTTAATTTTTTTAATATTTTTTTATTTTTTAAACTTTTTTCCTATTAATACCTATTACAATTTCATTCTTTTCTTTATCTTTTCTCTTCAATTCTCTTCAACTCTAATTTTATTCAATTCTCTAATTTTACTAAATTCTGAATATTATTTTAATTTTTTCACTCAAAATCTAATTTAATTTTTTTCAGATTCCTTTTTTTTTTTTTTACAATTTTGCAAAATTTAGATCCTCTAACTTTCAATGTATTTCTCCAATTATTTCTTTCAAATTTTGAACTATATTTATTTAAAAAAAATACCTAATGTCAATTCTCCATCATCGTTGATCATGCTCCGTTTCTCATTGTTTCCATCAAATCCCTAATTTGGGCGAAGAAGCTTTTAATGAATTCGAACTAGATATTATTCTGGAAGAGGAGCTTCCTCCGACGCTAACAGCTGTTGGTTGTCAAACATAATCATCAGCTGCCACCAAAGCTGCTACTACAACAGCTACATCATCAAAATCAAAGATAAACCGCCCTAAGAAGAGCAAAGTATGAAAGTATTTTGACATTATCTAAAAAGAAGGTACAAACGAATCTCGAGCTATTTGTAAATTGTGTAAAATAGACTATGCTTATACCTCCATTGGAGGTGGTGGGGGTACAGATGTGTACAGAAAACATTTAGTTAGTAGACATAACATTAATCTAGATGCGAAATAAGACTAAATTAGGGAAGGTTAGCAATCTAAAATTAATTTACATGAAGGCGAAAAAAAATTTGTTTTTGAAAATAATAAAGCTAAGCGTGGTTTAGTTAGATTTGTAATTAGAACTGAACAATAATTCATAATACGTGAAAAAGTTGGATATTTAGAATATGTTTGTCAATATTTGCAACTTGCATATAAACAAATTTCCAAAAAAACGTTGAAAAATGGTTACATGCAAATGTTTAATGAATATAGGGAACCTTTAAGGCATAACCTTAGTAATATATCATGTAGGGTTAGTTTAACTAGTGATATTTGGACTAGTGTTAATGTTTAAGTTATCTTGTTATAAGTTGCCATTGGATAGATGAAGAATGGTGCATGCAAAAATGCATTTTATCTTTAGATGTAATAGACCAATAACTCACTACATATACTATTACTCATTATATTACAAATGTCTATAAAATGTATGAGATTGAAAATAAAGTTTTTTTCTACTACTTTAGATAATACTTCGAATAATGCTGCAACTATTCCTTTGTTAATTAGAAGTTTAAACCCAATTATGCAAAGTATATTTTTTCATATTAGATGTGCATGTCATATTATAAATTTATGTGTGCAAAATGGTTTTAATGTTAGTGGCATAGGTCCAATTGAAAAAAATTAAGACTTTAGCAAAGTAGATTCGCGCCCCAAGTTATAAATGTAAACGGAGGCGAATTTGTGAAACAAATAACATAAATACTAAAGTGTTTCCCCTTCCTGTGGAAACAAGATAGAACTCTCTTCATCATTTACTTTCCTTAGTTTTACCTTATAAAGATATTGCTACTCCTTTTTTATAACAATTTTGTAAATAACGAATCCTTAATAATTTCTGATTATGATTGGATTTTTTATTGAAAGTTGTGTTGAATTGTTATCTACTTTTAAAGATGCAATTGAACAATTTTTAGTTCAATATTTCCAACTATACCTTTTTTTGTTCCTATAGATTTTACAATGTTTGATAAATTCTTTTGTATGTGATATGGGGTAAAAATTTTAAAAATATTGGAAACATAATTCCTCCTATTCATTGTATTACAACTTTATTATATCTAATCAAGGTAAGGAAAATATAGATATTTTTTATTGTTATAAAGAATTTCTTGATCTTGATTATATTGAGGACTAAATGTCTTCAATTAACACATATTTTCAAGATTTATTTAGTTTTTAATAATGAGAGGGTGCAGCTCAACTAAAGAGAAGAATAACCTAACGAAGAACCCGAAACTGATGATAATAGCAGCCATCGAGAAGGCATTTTTGATTTAATAAAGGCAGCAGCAAAAATGAGACTAAAGCTAAAAGGAAAAGCTAGAACTCATGGTTGCGGCTCCAATGAGATAGGATTTTTCTTAAGTCAAAATTTTCATATAAATAATAATAATTTAATATTCTCCAATAGTGGAAGGAAAATAAAAAATGAATTTCCAATTTTAGCTTCCATGGCCGGAGATGTTTTTATGGTGGAAATATCATCAGTTGCTTCAAAATCCACATCATTGACATGTGGAAGAATCATTGGATACCATCGAATCAGCCTTAATTTGGCTTAATTATGCATACTAACATGTCTCAAAGACTGGTTTGAAGTGGAATCTCGTAACAAAGAACTTGGAATGACCAATGAGTTTGTCGATAATATGTTGGAGGATGAAGAAATTTTCTAATCAATCCTTATAAATTATGAGCCATAGGAAATAGTTTTATTTTTCTTTATTTTTAAATTGCATGTAACATTGTAAGTAAGTTCAGTTATAGTAAATATTTTTATAGACTATAGTGTAAGACCCGATTTTATTTAAAACACGAAAAGAGTGAGTGTTTGTGAAAGGAAGTTGGAATGGTATTCCCGAACACGTACAAGGGTAAAACGGTCAAAAGACTAAAATTTGATATTAATCATGACAAGAAAATTTCATTAAAAATATGGATTTGAGAAATGTTGATCAATAACGAAGAAATAATTAAATTTTGAGTCAAATTGAACAAGATATGAATTTATTGGAATTAATCAGAAATTTCACTTCGAGAAATTATCCCGAAAATATTGGAAAAATATATCGAAAATACAAAATAAGACTGATAAATTAATTTATTGATTAAATGAATAAAATAATTTTTTTTGAAGATATTTTGGATTTTTTAATATATTTTAATTGATTAAAATAATAATAAAAAATAAATAAATAAAAAAGAAATTAATTAAAAAAAAGGAAATCACGAAAACGCGAAATGGGAAAGGAAGCAGAAGCCGAGCTCTTTCTGCCTCCACCGACGACTTGGAGACGTCGAGGAAGCCTAAACGAGAGGTGGCCACCACTGGCACCAGTGACCCGAAGGAAGCGGCGAACGACAGTCGAGAGAGAGATAAATTGAGAGAACCGAGAGGAGAAAGAGAGAAATCTGGTGACTAGTGCCGAGCTAGCCCCGACCACTGACAGTCGAAGGACCCCCAAGCGAAGACCGACCAATCAGCGGCTGAATCTACCAGTAGAACGGTCGGCAACACCGTCAATGACGAAGGGAAGAATCGACACCGATGCCAGAAGGGAGAAGAGCCGGATAGGCCACTTTTCGACCAGCCATGGTGGAACAGAGACCAGATTCGTGCACCAGACGATCTCGCGGAGCTGCTGGCGATGGAAGCCGGTGAAGCCCCGAACCAAGCCGAACCAGACTGAATCGACTGAATCGAACTGGTCTGAACCGGGTTGAATCGGACCGAATGGGTTCAGTCAGAAAAGAAAAGAAAAGAAAAGAAAAGAAAAGGGAAAAAGAAAAAGAGGAAAAATGGGAGAAAAATCTCGGTGATGCAATTGAGCTACGGGTAAGTCGGTACTCTGTCGAAATTGACCGATTTAAATTTTGAAATATTTAATTTGATTAATATTCGACTGATAAATTTACCCGAAAAAATATGTAATTGTATAGCTCGATAATTAACGTCAAACGAGAGCTCGAGACAGCCTCGATTTGAGTACTATCATGGAATCTAGGGTAAGTAATCCTTATTTATGACAATTTGCATAGTTATGCATGTTAGAAATTTACCACATAAATTACAGATTAATTTCATATAAAATGAATTAAATTCTTGAATTTGAGATAAATTGTCGTAAATAATTAATTGAGCTATCCGAGAGTTTAAAACGAGGCTCAATAAATACTGATGGGCCCTATGAGCCCAATAGGTCTCGATGATGTGAATAGTAAGTGAAAAACGGGCTTAAGGCCGATTAAGACCAATTAAGGTGCAACCGGGCCCAATATGGGTAAACGGGCCAAACGATTTATATTAAGCCCAGAAAATGTGAAATACAATAAATTGTATTGTATTTAACCTGATGATATTTATACGTAGTTTCAGAGATTTGATTAAGAGCAAATCGGACTGCATGACGAGACATCAATAGAAAGGTCAGACTGTACAGAAAAATGAGGTAAGGGAATTGTATGAGTAGCTAGAGGTAGCTACGCGTATTTTAATAGCTTTTGTATACACTACAAATGTATAAAGGTCTTACAAATAAATTAATGATTTTAAGGACTCGAAATAGGTAAAAGGCTATTTTACCCCTATTGGGGGAAAATTCACATAAGGATGGTGAAAGCATGACATGCATGATTTAAGAAATTTTTTGATTTAAGGAATTTTCTTGGTTGTTAAGCAAAGCAAATCAGTAGATTGGCCAGTAATTGCATAAATTTCACAATATAACACTACGTAAGTGTTATTTAGATTTAAATGAAAATCCTTTGGGAAACGGGCCAACTATCAAGTTTATATGGAAACAGATAGTGCTGGCGCATTGCTCGCACTATATCTACATTTGTGAGTATGCATAAAATGTGCTAGAGAGGTTGTTCGCACCAATTTATGCGACATCATGTGCATAAAATGTGCTAATGCTAGAGCGGTTGCTCGCACTGGTTTTTACTATTGTGAAATGCATGAGAGGTGTTGGAGCCTAGCTCGTACCCTGTTTTGACTGTTTTAACTTGATATGCATAAAAAGGTACTGGAGCGATTGCTCGCACTAGTTTTAATGATTTGACATGCATGAGAGGTGCTGGAGCTTAGCTCGCATCCTATTTTGATATGATAATTTCATAAAAGTCGTGCTGGAGTGTAACTCGCACGAGATTTGATTTTATTTATGCATAAAATCGTGCTGGAGCTTGCTCGCATGTGGTTTATATGGATTTATATCTCTTTTTAAAGTCATACTGGAGTTCTACTCGTACGCAGATTTTATTGATTTTTATGAAACCGTGTTAGAGCTTCGCTCGCATGAGATTTTTAGATATCATGAATATGCATGGAGCCGTGCTAGAGCTTCGCTTGCACATGGATTTATATGACTTGCATATAGCCGTGTTGGATCCTCCTGTAGATTGTTTGTTACAGTGAGATGATATACCCGCACGTGCATACTGAGACATAATTGGTATGGGTGGATACGACCTATTACAGGCACCCCTGACTGAGATTGGGTTCATGGAGTACGTTGTACCGTGTATATTACATGAAGTATGTTGTACCATGGGGATTGTTGAAGTGGAGTGGCATTAGCCACGAGGCAGCAAGCATTGCCTTCGCAATCCTGATGTTATGTTGTTCTGGCGGCAGGATTGACCCACCTCCAGTTTCAGGTGTGATACCCCGCACACTAGGTATCGTGTAGCCAGGGATCACTAGGTTATGGCCATAGTCCTTGTTGTTACTGATATAATCACCTACGTGTCTCACAGGATATAACTTTTGGTCTCGATAGACCAGGGTAGACCCGAGGGAGGGGTCAGGCCCTCGATTTTGTGATTTTACTGAGATGTGATTTTATAATATAATGATAGATTTTCAGAGGATTTTATGACATGTGACCCTAAAAGAAAGGTGATTTTATAACAAAATTTTTATAATGAATTTTAATGAGTTTGAAATTGAATTATGAGATGATTGACCCGGAGGGGTTATTTTATACTGAGTTTTAATGATGTGATTTAAATGCAGTAGCATGAAGAGTTTTCCATGCTTTAATTATAAATTCATGATCTGTTTTATATAGCATGAAATAATGTATGATCTTGATTTATTTCATGCGAATTATGAAATTCCATTGATGCATGAGTTGCACGATTTCTATATGCACGAATAGTTTTTATAAATTATGGCATTGCTGTATAGATGATTTTGTGTGTGAGATTTTAATGAAAAGAAATGGATTTAAGGGCATGGCATTATAAGCATGTAGATAGTGGAGCTATCTACTTACTTGCATAATTGCCTTACTGAGTGTGTGGTTTGCTCACCCGCTTATTTTCCCATTTTTCAGAGCACTCACAGTAGTTAGTGAGCGATTGAGAACTTGCATCTTGGTATTCGCTGCTTCCCATCGAGAGACAGGTATACATATTTGTATAGTTTTGTATCTGAACATGAAAATGCACAGTACTGTAAACGGATATGATGTCGGGGATGTAGAGTTATGTAAATAACGTTGTATATGTATTTAGTTAAACTCAAAGGATAGTAAATCCTGATATGTGAATGTGAATATGGAAATAGAATGGTAAATAAGTGAGAGGTGACTAACACCGAATCATAGCACAACTGTTTGTAGGATGGTCACGATGAGAGGAAGGTAAGAATTAAATAAATAAAACAAAAAAAATTGTAGTGATTTTTACGAAATTTGGATCGTGACAGTTTTTGATATCAGAGCTAAGTTGGCTTGATATGAGTCGGTGTTAGTGGTTAAGGAAGTTTACATCCCCATGTAATGTGCATTGTTTAGATACAATTGTGTATATCGAGATGAAATTGCAGCTAAGAATTTGGTTTGAATGCAAGAATATAGACTCATTAACTGATAGCCGCTATGGTAGAGGGGCGAGTACACGAGCTCAAGGCCGTAGAGGTAGGCCTGAGAGTCGTATTGAGTCACCACATGAGACTCAAGATGAGAGTGAAGTGGAGGTTGGTATTGAGCATGCCCCACAGATTCCGACAAAGGGATCAGACAGAGTCCGATAGAGAGATTAGACAGTATTGAGACACACTTCGCGAGGTTGGAGCGGAGTGTGGAGAATATTTTGGGAGCTAATTGCTCATGGTATGCATGGGATTGACGGCGAGTCAGAGCATTGGTGGATGTCCGCTCAACCCATCTGAAGAGTTAGACATCTAGAATGGACATGAAAAATAATTCTAGATGTATTCCGGTGATAGAATATCCCAGACACTGCTTAAAGGAAATTATAGGTAAAATTCTTTACTATGACCTAGAGGAACTGGTTGATTGACGAGTATGAAACTCAATTTATATTCCTGGGTAGGTATGACCCCGACATTATGAACAATGAGAGTCGGGATGTCTGAAAGTTCATGGAAGGGCTCAGATTTTCAATTAGAGTCTGATTGGCCCCGTTAGATGCAACTACCTTGCTGAGGCAGTGCGCAGACTACAGTTGTGTGAATAAGATCATAAGTTGCACGCCTCTGAGATTGAGAAAGGTAGTAAGGACCGAAATAGAGACAGAAAGAGAATAGAGGATGATAGAGATGTCAGAATGGAAAAACAAAGGTAGTTTGGTAAGAGATTAGAGTTGATGAGTCACGGGGTAAGATAGTTAGTAACCCCTAGTGTATTTAATTTCAGCACTTTTGAGGGGTATTGTGATTGGAGGACCTCAACCTGCTCCATAGCATGTGTAAGCAGTGTAGGATGTGTGGTAGATACCACGGAAGTAGGCCTTACCCCTGGTTGACGAAAATAGGCGTTAAGTGTGGTAAGACGGGCCATTTATTTAATGATTGCTCAGAGTTGGGTGAGACTGCCCCACAGAAGGGCAAAGAGACAGAGAAAACCCTCTTGAGATTTCTGCACTGAAAAGGGAGGCCATAGCCGAAGAGAAAGGAAAAGTAGGCTGTTGGACAAGGGCGAGTGTATGCCTTAGATCAGGACACTACTGATGTTTCATCTGATGTGGTGGAGGGTATCACCTTGATAGTGAATAATGAAGCAATTATTTTAAGTGATCCTGGTGCCACGTATTTATTCATACCACTTTCAATTACTTATAAGCTAGTGAAAGATGTGAAGCCTGTACCCTTAGGCAAGATTATGACAGTTAGTTGATTATCACTAACTGAATATGGGTATAGGGATTGTAAGTTGAAAACGAAGGAAAAAAGGATACGTCAGCCGATTTTATTGAATGGAAAATGAATAATTTTGAAGTAATACTTGAGAATAGATTGATTCGGCTGCAAATTATGCTGTTTAGATTGCTATCTTAAGATAGTGATGTTTTCACCCCTGAAAAGTATACTGTAAGTTTTGACACATAATGAAATAGGTGTAGCGATTGAAATTAAAGGAGTAAATGATTGTACTCACTGAATGAGTAATGATGGGAATATTTCATCGCTTGTGTGGTTGGTACGAATAAGGTATATCAAGAGTTAACAAATATCCTAGTGTGCGGGAGTTTCCTGATATCTTCTCGGATAATCTACCAGGGTTGCCACCCGTTAAAGGAATGAAGTTGGTATTGATTTGGTACCTAGTACGGAGCTGATATCCTAACCACGGTATAAAATGGCAATAGTGGAACTGGAAGGACTAAAGAAATAATTACAGGAGTTAGTGGATAAGCGTTCCTCAGACCGAAGGTGTAACTTGAGGTGTACTTGTTCTGTTTGTGAAAAGAGAATGGAAGCCTCTGACTATGTATTGAATTTTGATTATCGAAAGAGGCTAACATCAAGAATAAGTGTTTCCTCCCACTATAGATGATTTATTGGATTAGCTGCGAAAAGTACAGATCTTTTTAGAGATTGATTTGAAGTCTGGGTAACATCCGTTAAGAATTCGAAAGGTGAATGTGCCCTAATGGTTACAGCATTGATGAACAAGGTATTTAAACCTTACCTAGACTGATTGGTTGTCATCTTTAACCATGATATTTTGATGTATTCGAAGTTCAGGGAAGAGCATGAGTAGCAACTGGAAACTACCTTACAAACGTGGTGTTGTGACTTTCTTGAAATTAGCTGTTCAGTTGACAAGTATCATTGGGAAAAAGATTGCATATGAGTGAAATGATAAGTATGAAAGTAGCTTCGGTGATTTTTGGTATATTGAAGTAATAAACTGACCACCGTAATTAATTTCACCATACCCAATAGCTTAAGAGGTTTCTCAGTGTATATGGATACCTCAAAATAATGAGTGAGCTGTGTTTTGATGCAAAATGGGAAGATAGTCATTTATGGATCCAGATAGTTCAAGGACTATTAGAGAAACTATCTGACCCCTGATTTAAAGTTGGCAGCCGTAGCGTTTACACTGAAGGTATGGCGCCACCACTTATACGGTGAGAAATTTCAGATATGCACTGATCATAAAAAGCCCCGAGTATCTGTTTTCACAGAAAGAGTCGGATATGAGATAACATAGAGGGTTAGAGCTTCTGAGGGATTATGATTATGGAAATTGTACCACCCAGGAAAGGCTAATGTAATGGCTGATTCCTTGAGAAGAAAGAGCCTCAGGATTGTATTACATATGGTGGTCAAGGAGCGTAAGCTGCTAGAGCAGTTGTAAGCCTCAGTGGTGATGTGATCCCTTTTGATGATGACAGTGATTATGTGCCAGCTAGCCTGAGATTAGAATCAGATTTGAGTGATCGGATTTGATAGGCTTAGCGTGATGATCGGCAGGGTGTCGATAGTGTAGGTCAGATTTAGATGGGTACAGTGACAGAGTTCATAGTGAGTGATGATGACTTACTGAGGTCTAGAGACAACATAAGTGCTCCCCATGACCACAGTTGATGAGATAGTGTTATTGTTAGAAGCTCACTCTTCGGGATATACAGTGCATCCGAGAAGTAATGAATATATCAGAATCTCTAAATAGTGTATTAGTGGTCAAGTATGAAATGAGACATTGTAGAGTTGTAGCAAAGTGTCTCATATGTCAATAGAGTAAGGTAGAGTACTAGAAGTCTACAGGATTATTGTAGCCTCTACCTATATTAACACGAAAATGGGAACAAGTTACCATGAATTTCGTGATGGGTTACAGAGGACCCAGATAAATCCGAGGCTATCTGGGTGATAGTCGATAGATTGATTAAGTCTACCCACCTTCTGGCTATGAAAATCCCCAGATACTCTAAGTGCATAGGCGAAATTATGTGTAAGAAAGATTGTGAAACATTAAGTAGCGTTCTACTGAGCATGGTATCAGATAGGGATTCCCACTTCACTTCCCACTTCTGAGAATATTTTTAAGCTATGGGAACCCAACTGAGTATTAGCACAGCTTTCCGTCCTCAAACAGATGGTCAGTCAGAGGGGACTGTACAGGTTCTAGAGGATATGATGAGAGTGTGCATTGATTTTATAAGCTCCTGGGGTGATCAGTTATTGCTAATAGAATTCGCCAATAATGACAGTCGTCACTTGAGTATCGAGATAACTTTATATGAGGCATTGTATGGCCGTAGGGGTTATTCCCCGACTTAGATAAGAAGAAGTGGCTGACAGATAGAGAATTGTTCCCGAATTGGTAAGACAAACCTTTGAGGATGTTCAGTTGATTTGCGAGAGATTAAGAACATCTCAGAGTAGACAGAAAAGCTATGCTGACAAGAGACAGAAAACCATTGGAATTCACCGAGGGTAAATCAATATTATCGGAAGTTACTTGTCCTAAGGGCATAAGGACATAACGAGATTCAGAAAGAAGGCAATTTGAGTTTCGTTAGATTGAATCCTTTGAGATATTGGACAAAGTGGGAGATAAGGCCTGTAGGTTGGCGTTACCACCTGAATTAGCAGGCATCCACAATGTGTTCCATCTTTTGATACTCCGAAGATACTATTCGGACCCAGCATATGTGATCGGATATGAGCTGGAGAGTTCAATGAAAGTATAACGTATGTTGCAAAATCGATTCGGGTATTAGACGGAAGGAGAAGGTGCTGAGGTTTAAGATGATCTCCCTAGTCAAAGTCTTTTGTAGTATTACACTCTGGAAAAAGGTCACATGAGAATTAAAGAGTATGATGCGATAGATGTACCTGGAGTTGTTTATGGACCCATTTAACTTACTTCTAATTTGGAGGACCAAATTTCTAAAGTGGGGGAGATTATGTAAGACCCGATTTTATTTAAAACACGAAATGAGTGAGTGTTCGTGAAAGGAAGTTTGAATGGTATTCCCGAACATGTGCAAGGGTAAAACGATCAAAAGACTAAAATTCAGTATTAATCATGACAAGAAAATTTCATTCAAAATATGGATTTGGGAAATCTTGATCAGTAACGAAGAAATAATCAAATTTCGAGTCAAATTGATCAAGATATGAATTTATTGGAATTAATCGAAATTTTCACTTCGAGAAATTATCCCGAAAATATTGGAAAAATATACCAAAAATACAAAATAAGACTGATAAATTCATTTATTGATTAAATGAATAAAATAATATGTTTTTGAAGATATTTTGGATTTTTAATAAATTTTAATTGATTAAAATAATAATAAAAAAATAAATAAGTAAAAAAAGAAATTAATTAAAAAAAGGAAATAGCGAAATGGGAAAGGAAGTAGAAGCCGAGCCCCTTCTGCCTCCACCGACAGACGACCATCGGTGACTTGGAGACTCCGAGGAAGCCCAGACGAGAGGCGGCCACCACCGGCACCAGCGACCCGAAGGAAGCGGCGAACGACGACCGAAAGAGAGAGAAACTGAGAGAACCGAGAGGAGAAAGAGAGAAATCCAGTGACCGACGACGATCTAGCCCCGACCACCGACAGCTGAAGGACCCCCAGGTGAAGACTGACCGATCAGCGGTTGAATCGACCAGTAGAACGGTCGGCAACTCCGTCAACGGCGAAGGGAAGAATCAACACTGACGTCGGAAGGGAGAAGAGCCGGATCAGCCACTTTTCGGCCAGCCATGGTGGAACCGAGACCAGATCCGTGCATCGGACGATCCTGCAGAGCTGTTGGTGACGGAAGCTAGCGAAGAACCGATCGACGAAACCCCAAACCGGACTGAACCAAACCAGTCTGAACCGGGCTGAATCGGACCTAACCGGTTCAACCAGAAAAGAAAAGAAAAGAAAAAAGAAAAAGGAAAAATAAAAAGAGAAAAAATTGGGGAAAAATCTCGATGATGCAATCGAGCTACGGGTAAGTCGGTAAGCGGACAAAATTAATCGATTTAAATTTCAAAATGTTTAATTTGATTAATATTCGACTGAAAATTTACCTGAAAAAATATGTAATTGTGTAGCTCGACACTTGATGTCAAATGAGAACTCGAGATAGCCTCGATTTTCCAACTATCATGGAATCTCAGGTAAGTAACCCTTATTTACGATAATTTGCATAATTATGCATGTTAAAAATTTACCGCATAAATTACGGATTAATTTCGTATAAAATGAATTAAATTCTTGAATTTGAGATAAATTGTCGTAAATAATTAATTAAGTTATCCGAGAGTTTAGAACGAGGCTCAATAAATACTGATGGGCCCAATGAGCCCAATAGGTCTCGATGATGTGAATAGTAAGTGAAAAACGAGCATAAGGCCGATTAAGGCCCATTAAGGTGCAATCGGGCCCAATATGGATAAACGGGCCAAATGATTTAAATTAAGCCCAGAAAAAATGAAATACAATAAATTGTATTGTATTTGACCTGATGTATATTTATACGCAGTTTCAGAGATTTGATTGAGAGCAAATCGGACTGCATGATGAGACATCAGTGGAATTATGTGAGTAGCTAGAGGTAGTGTCACGCCCCGAAAGCGCGGAAAAAATGGGGCTAATTTAAACTTTTTATCCATTAATTATGTTGTTTTCGTGTCCATGTCTAGATTAAAAATCTTTTTCATTTTCTAGGATATCATTACATTACATATATTTTGTATATATAAAATCATTTACAACTATTACATCCCGACTATGATATACAATAGTGTCTATTCTGTATCACATGTCTGGAATATAAGTAAGACTGTACCTCAAGGTTACGAAAGTATCTGATGAAAGGTCGGACTACCTTATCAACGACCACAGTCTCGTATGTGCAGTAGACTCGCTATAGATAATCTGGGAGATGGAGAGGAGGGGGTGAGTTTTTCAGACTCAGTAAGAGATACATTTAAAATAGCTTTAAATACTCAAAACATGGTAAAACTCTTGGTTTTACAAATCAGCATAAACATGTACTGGAGTAGAGATGCTTACATTTCATAAAAGCAGTAAAAACATGCTTAAATCATAAGTTTACACATCATGCATCTTTTTGGTAAAACTCATATATAGTATGTAGATCACGTCGTGTAAACAAGTAAAAAGCATCTCAAAACTTAATCATGCATATCATAACATGCTTATCACTTTGAAATGAAATCGTATTGTCATATGCATATTTCGTGAAACATACTTATGGCTACCTTTAAAATCTCATCATAGAAAATTTGTGCTCAATAGCAAATCATAAAATAGGTAATATGAAATGTGCGAAAACATATATATATATATCATTCCGTCAATTCATCGTGTAGGGTCAGGCAATTGTCTCATATACTAGTCCCGAAGGACATCATATATCTGGTCCCGTAGGACGTTCATCATAGGTACATATGGCCATCGTACAGGGGAGCCGTAGGACTGGATCAGGGTCGTACGCTACCCTATCTCTTGTGCACCAGTAAATGGGGACTATACGCACGAACTCACGTGCATCACCAAGTGTGGATTGTGCGCACGTTTCTCATATCAAGTCAGAGCCTGCCCGTTCTCTGGATGTCGGCTAGGTAAATCCTCGATCGTCTCCATACGAGATCGACCCCAGATCCTCTGACTATCGTCATATCATGCCTTTTTACCCCACAAAAATCATTTTGGGCCTTTTACCCAATTTAACAAAATCATTTCGGGCCTCATACCCGTGTATTAAAATTGTTACGGGACTCTAACCCGTTTTTCATAGAAAACATGATTTTCATAAATCATTGCGGGACTCTAGCCCGTGTAAATATGGAAAGCATAGTTATAATAGCTATTTCTTGGGATTCATACCCGTACTGTGAAAATATAGCTTGAAAGCTGTCTCGGGACTTTAACCCGTATCATGAAGACATGGTTTCATAAAACATATCGGGACTTTAACCCGTAATCTTACATGAAAATACTATGCTTTCGTTTCAGAAGTGAAAAATCACTTTTATAAACATGTATGCTGTAAAATGTATCTCAAATATATAAAACATGCTGAAAACTCGGGAAATGGTTTTTGGTCTCGGTTTGAATACAGTTGGAAATCCATTTCGTAAAATCTCATTCAATTCTCATACATAAACAGGAGTACTAACGCTACTCTAAATCATATCCCTTACCTCTTAGCGACTGATGTAGAGTACTTTCCTCGATGCTCGAATTTACCTTGTAAAACGTGTCGATAGACCGAGCTACTGCAAAACAAGTTCAACTTATCACATATGGCTTAAATTCATTTTAACATATCCAAATATGTGATTATATCGAAGCTTTGACCAAAAGTTGACATTTACAAATATGTGATTATATCGAATCATTTACAACTATTACATCCCGACTATGATATACAATAGTGTCTATTCTGTATAAGTAAGACTATACCTCAAGGTTACGAAAGTATCTGATGAAAGGTCGGACTACCTTGTCAACGACCACAGTCTCGTATGTGCAGTAGACTCGCTATAGATAATCTGGGAGATGGAGAGGAGGGGGTGAGTTTTTCAGACTCAGTAAGAGATACATTTAAAATAGCTTTAAATACTCAAAACATGGTAAAACTCTTGGTTTTACAAATCAGCATAAACATGTACTGGAGTAGAGATGCTTACATTTCATAAAAGAAGTAAAAACATGCTTAAATCATAAGTTTACACATCATGCATCTTTTTGGTAAAACTTATATATAGTATGCAGATCACGTCGTGTAAACAAGTAAAAAGCATCTCAAAACTTAATCATGCATATCATAACATGCTTATCACTTTGAAATGAAATCGTATTGTCATATGAATATTTTGTGAAACATACTCATGGCTACCTTTAAAATCTCATCATAGAAAATTTGTGCTCAATAGCAAATCATAAAATAGGTAACATCAAATGTGCGAAAACATATATATATATATATCATTCTGTCAATTTATCGTGTAGGGTCAGGCAATCGTCTCATATACTAGTCCCGAAGGACATCATACATCTGGTCCTGTAGGACGTTCATCATAGGTACATATGGCCATCGTACAGGGGAGCCGTAGGACCGGATCAGGGTTGTACGCTGCCCTATCTCTCGTGCACCACTAAATGGGGACTATACACATGAACTCACGTGCATCACCAAGTGTGGACTATGCGCACGTTTCTCATATCAAGTCAGAGCCTGCCCGTTCTCTGGCCATCGGCTAGGTAGATCCTCGATCGTCTCCATACGAGATCGAACCCAGATCCTCTAACTATCGTCATATCATGCCTTTTTACCCCACAAAAATCATTTTGGGCCTCTTACCTAATTTATCAAAATCATTTCGGGCCTCATACCCGTGTAATAAAATCGTTACGGGACTCTAACCCGTTTTTCATAGAAAATATGATTTTCATAAATCATTGCGGGACTCTAGCCCATGTAAATATGGAAAGCATAGTTATAATAGCTATTTCTTGGGATTCATACCCGTACTGTGAAAATATAGCTTGAAAGCTGTCTCGGGACTTTAACCCGTATCATGAAGACATGGTTTTGTAAAACATATCGGGACTTTAACCCGTAATCTCACATGAAAATACTATGCTTTCGTTTCAGAAGTGAAAAATCACTTTTATAAACATGTATGTTGTAAAATATATCTCGAATATATAAAACATGCTGAAAACTCGGGAAATGGTTTTTGGCTTCGGTTTGAATACAGTTGGAAATCCATTTCATAAAATCTCATTCGATTCTCATACATAAACAGTTGGTAAGGACGTAGGAGTACTAACGCTACTCTAAATCATATCCCTTACCTCTTAGCGACTGATGTAGAGTACTTTCCTCGATGCTTGAATTTATCTCGTAAAACGTGTCGATAGACCGAGCTGCTACAAAACAAGTTCAACTTATCACATATGGCTTAAATTCATTTCAACATATCCAAATATGTGATTATATCGAAGCTTTGACCAAAAGTTAACTTTTATCAATTTTACTCTTTTTGCTCGGTTTTATCGGTATAAACCTCGTTTTAATCGTATTTAACTCAATAAATAATTTTCTCATATTCATTACGGTCGATTTAGTTAATTGGGCCAATTTCTCTCTTATTGGGCCCGATTGCACCTTAATGGACCTTAATCCGTTTTAAGCCCGTTTCCACTTATTAATTCTTTCATCAAGGCCTATTGGGCTCATTGGGCCCATTAGTACTTATTGGGCCTTTTTCTAGACTTTTTGAATAGCTCGTATATCATTTACGACAATTTAATTAAAATCTCAATTTAATCCACTAAATGCGCAATTTAACCCGTAACTCGTAAAATAAACTTTTAATGCACGATAATTACATAGATTGTTGTAAATGAGCTTTACTTACCCGAGATTTTACGATAGTCCGTAATTCGAAGTTCGATCGGGCTCACGTACGCTATTTATCATCGAACTGCATAATTATATATTTAATTTCGGGTAAATTTTCGATCAAATATAATTTAAATAAATTTTTTGAAAATTAAATCGGTCACTTTTGAGCTCTTACCGACTTACTTGAAGTCCAGTGTATCCCTGAAAATTTTTTCCTTTTTCCTTTTTCTATTTTTCTTTCCTTTTTCTCCTTTTTTCCCTTCTTTCTTGGCTGAACCGGTGTTCGGTTCAGACCAGTCCGGTTCAGTTCGATTCGATCGGTTCGGTGCTTCGCCGGTCGGTTCTTCACCGGTTTTCGTCGCCAACAGCTCGCGAGACCTCGCGAAGCTTGGATCTGGCCTCGGTTTCGCTGTGGTTGGCCGAAAAGTGGCCGGTCCGGCCTCTTCTCGCTCGGCGTCGGTGGTGTCTTCCATTTTCGTCATTTTCGGCCATTTTCGACGTCGATGGTGGCAGATCGGACCTCCTCCTGGCCAGTGGCAAGGTCCTCTCTCTTCCCCCGATATCCGTCCGCCGTCGTTCTCTCTCTTTCTCCCTCTTTCTCTCGGTTTCTCTCTTTCTCACTCTTCCTCTCGCCGGTCACCATTTCTTCCTCCACTGCCGGTGCCGACGGGATCGGGTTGCTCTGCTGGACTTTGTCGGATCACTCCTCTGGTGGCGTCCTCGTCGGAGGAGGGAAGAATTTAGGAGGATCGGGTTTTCTCGATCCCCCATTTCCTCTGTCGCGCGACTCTGTTTCGCCCGACAGAATTTCCCTTCTTTTTTTAATAATATACTTTATTATTATTTTATTATATTATATTATATTATATTATATTTTAATCAAATAAAATATAATAAATTACACAAAATATCTTAAAAATTATATTAAAATTTTATTAATTAATTAATTTATTTAATTAACTTAATTTATTTTAACTATTTCAGTATATCTTTCACATATATTCGGGATAATGTCTTAGACGAAAATTACGAAAATTCGTAATATCTTCGTATCTTGACTAATTGGACTCAAAATTTCCTAAATCCATATTTTTAATGAAATTTCCATCGAATTTACATCGAAATTAGGATCTTTTGACCATTTTACCCTTCTACACGTTCGAGACCAATTTAAACTGATTTTTCTTCTCGGACTCACTATCTTTTCTCATTTAAATTTCGTATTTCATATATCACTGCAACATTCATATACTTGATTCATCCGTCTTATGATTCCAATTAATGAACATAATGAGAAAAATCTGGGTTTCACATTTCTCCCCACCTTTTAAGAATTCAGTCCTCTGAATTCAAGCTGGTCCATCAACTACATGAGAGTACTTCTCCTTCATTTGGCTCTCTAGTTCCCAAGTGACTTCTTTTGTCTTGTGGTGTTACCAGAGAACCTTTACTAGTGGAATAGTCTTAAATCGTAGCACTTCCTCTTTTTTTTTTTGAAGCGTACAATACCCTTCATTGGTGACACCTTAACAAATACGGAGTCCCCAACCTGAAATTCAAGAGGATATCTGTGCACATTGGCATAACTTTTTTGTGCGGTCCTCAATCTCACATATCAACTGAACACCCTTAGCTGCTTGTTCCACTAAATCGGAAGCAAGGTGAATCTAGGATAATGGGACTCCTTTAGAATGCTCTGACTTAAGGTGTCATCATGTGGCACACAGATACGGCCTTGGTACCTCAGTAATCCATCATCACTGATCGTAAACTCAGACTGCGATCTCTCCTCTGCCTGGCTAACCATATCTAGTAACCTCTGATCGTTTTTCTATCCAGCTCTAATCTGGTCTAATATACTTGGTTCAATCCTTAGGCTAGCCATATATCCATGCTCAATCTTAGCCATACTGATCCTGAGTTAGGCGAATTGTTCCAATAAGTCCCACTCTTTAATCATTGTGTAGGATATCATACCCTTTTTGCTCAGGGCATCGACTACCACGTTCGCCTTACCAGGATGGAATAAAATCTCGCAGTCATAAACCTTGAGGAGCTCTATCCATCTCTGTTGTCTCATATTCAGCTCCTTCTGATTAAACAAGTACTTAAGATCTTATGATCAGTGAAAATCTGAAATCTTTCTCCATATAATTAATGCTGTCATATCTTGAGTGCAAAACTACAGTAGCTAACTCTAAATCATGAGTGGAATGATTACGCTCATGATCCTTTAGCTGACGGGATCCATAAGCTACCACTCTACCATGCTACATAAGCATATAGTCGAGACATTAGCGGGAATCATCATTGTACACCACAAATCCCCCATACCACTCGGAATGGTCAAGACTGGTGTCGTAGTCAACCGACGTTTGAGCTCTTGTAAGCTCTGCTCACACTACTCAGACCATATAAACTGAACCTCTTTACGGGTCAGTCTGGTTAATGGAACTGTTATCCGTGAAAATCCTTCGACAATCTGTCGGTAATACCATGCTAATCCCAATAAGCTTCTGACCTCCATGACTGTACTCAGTCTTTTCCCATCTCAATATTGCATCTACCTTGGACGGATCTATTGGCACCCCGTCCTGAGATACCACATGTCTGAGGAATGCAATCTGATCTAACCAGAAGGCACAATTACTAAATTTACCATATAGCTTCTTCTCACAGAGAGTCTGGAGCACAGTCCTCAAATGTTATTCATGCTCTTCCCGGGATCCAGAATAAAACAAGATGTCATCGATCAATACTATCATCAATCTATCTAAGTATTCTCGGAAGACATCGTTCATAAGACTCATGAATGCAGCTGGGGCATTAGTCAATCCAAAAGGGCATTACTAGGAACTCGTAGTGCCCATATCGGGTCTGAAATGCTATCTTCGGTACATCAGCCTCTGTTATCCTTAGCTGATGATAACCCGATGTCAAATCTATCCTTGAAAACACTGAAGCCCCTTTCAGTTGATCAAATAAGTCATCTATCCTTGGCAGGGGATATTTATTCTCAACTGTTGCTTTATTCAAAAGCCTGTAGTCTATACATAGACAGAAACTACCATCCTTCTTTCTGGTAAATAGTACTGGTGCACCGCATGGTGACACACTAGGCCTTATAAACCGCTTATCGAGTAATCCTTGCAACTGCTTCTTTAATTCTTCAAACTCTACCAATGTCATTTGGTAAGGTGGCTTGGAGATGGGTTGAGTATCTGGTACTAGCTTAATGGCAAACTCAACTTCTCTCTCAGGTGGTAATCCTAGTAAGTCTTTTGGGAATACTTCGAGAAACTCACATACCACCAAAACATCCTATATACTAGGTGGTTCCCGACTCTCATTAGAAACGAAGGCAATGTATCCTTCATACAATCAAACATCATACGTCATATCATTTCATAACTTTAACACTATGCACTTTTATTACTTTCTAACCAAACATACACTGAACTTTACTGGTAAGGAGAAAGTTAAGGTCTTAGTGTTGCAGTCTAGACTTACACGATTGGTAGCTAACCAACTCATGCCAAATATTACATCAAAGTCTTGCATATTCAACTATACTAGATCTGCTAATAACTTCTTATCTCCTACCATCATATCACAAGCTTTACATATCATATTTGTTTTCTGTATCTCATGCATAGGTGTACTTATGTGCAACATGTAATCTAATGACTCCAGGTTTCCTATGAAACTCACATGCAAATCGTGGTGACACAAACGAGTGTGTGGAACTTGGGTCACACAGTACATGTGCTTCATGATTATAGACAAGGAGAGTACATCGAATAACATCGAAAGATGTATATGTTGTCTCCTGGTCATAGGCGTACACTTGACCTTGGGAGATAGGCTTCTTGCCCTTGTCTACGGCTGTAGCTCTCCTTTATGGATCCTGAGCCGATCTCTCTATCTGTCTAGGTGCCTCACGAGGTTCACGAGATCTTATAAGTGGACATTCGTTAATCAGGTGTCTTACTTCACCGCATCTGCAGCAAGCAAATATACCTGTGCGGCAAGGTCCAATGTGAATATTGCCACATGTCCTGCACCATGGCACTCTTATCTCAAGGCCTCTAATCATACCTACGACACCAACCAGAGTCTTGGGCTTACCAGCCCCTATTTGAGGTCCTTCCGTCCTCTGTCTCTTGGGTTGACCCCCTTTCAACTCATGTCGAGAAGCAACAGCTCTCTTTCCCTTAACTCTGACTGATCTCCTGAGACCATGCTCTACTTGAGGAACATCTTAGAGCATCTCTGAAATCTACGATATTTTGACCTAACAACTTATCTTCGATCCCAGATCTCAATCTTGCCAGAAATCTCTCTGTCTGGTGCTCGGGATCTCTAACTGTCTCTGGATCGTATCTCATCAGGGTCGTAAATCTATTCTCATACTTATCTACTATAGAACTTCCTTGTTACAGATCCAAAAACTCTGCATGCATCATTTTTTCGAGCTGCAAGCGGTACATACTACTCTTGGAATGCGACTAAGAAAGCATTCCATGTGATCTCTGAGGGATCCTTGGCTAATGTTGTCTGTGTGGATCTCCTCCAGAAGTTAGCTTGTCCCTTTATCATTTAACCTGCCATAGTCACTCTCTCCTTATCAGTACACCCCAAAACTGAAATATCGCCTCAATATCAACGATTCACTCCTCAGCCTTAACCGGGTCCTTAAGCCTTGTAAACTCCGGAGGATGCATACTCAAGAAATCTCGCACC
Source organism: Firmiana major (assembly GCA_033439115.1). Classification (NCBI taxonomy): domain Eukaryota; kingdom Viridiplantae; phylum Streptophyta; class Magnoliopsida; order Malvales; family Malvaceae; genus Firmiana; species Firmiana major. Next base: position 57,448,505 of record CM065900.1, read on the forward strand.
CTCTGAGTCTCCCTATCATCCCTATGCTAGGGAACTGCTGGCTGAGGGTTGGGGCTACTGGAGGAACTGGTGGGGGAGGAGGATTAGGCATAAGAGTAGCTGTCTCCGTGCCAGGTGTACGTACCCCAAACTACTGGGTAAACATAGTGGTAAAGGTTATAAGTCTTTCCCTCATACCATGTACTGTCTCTTCGAGCCTCCTTATTCTATCAGTAGGGCTCTCAGGTTGAGGGGGAGAGGGTGGAGCAGGTTCAACTCATCTCTGTGAACGGCTCCGTTTACCACACATGATTATCGATCTACTATTTACACATAATTCATAAATTAAGTCATACTTTGACAAGTCAGCTTACTTTATTACAAGACATGCATAGACACATTGGGATGTAATACACTCTTATTACTAGACACGACAGTACTACACAACATTTGCTCTGATACCAAGAAAACTGTCACGCCCCGGAAGCGCGAAAAAAATGGAACTAATTTAAACTTTTTATCCATTAATTATGTTGTTTTCCTGTCCATGTCTAGATTTAAAATCTTTTTCATTTTCCAGGATCTTATTACATTACATACATTCTGTATATATAAAATCATTTACAACTATTACATCCCGACTATGATATACAATAGTGTCTATTCTGTATCACATGTCTGGAATATAAGTAAGACTGTACCTCAAGGTTACGAAAGTATCTGATGAAAGGTCGGACTACCTTGTCAACGACCACAGTCTCGTATGTGCAGTAGACTCGCTATAGATAATCTGGGAGATGGAGAGGAGGGGGTGAGTTTTTCAGACTCAGTAAGAGATACATTTAAAATAGCTTTAAATACTCAAAACATGGTAAAACTCTTGGTTTTACAAATCAGCATAAACATGTACTGGAGTAGAGATGCTTACATTTCATAAAAGAAGTAAAAACATGCTTAAATCATAAGTTTACACATCATGCATCTTTTTGGTAAAACTTATATATAGTATGCAGATCACGTCGTGTAAACAAGTAAAAAGCATCTCAAAACTTAATCATGCATATCATAACATGCTTATCACTTTGAAATGAAATCGTATTGTCATATGAATATTTTGCGAAACATACTCATGGCTACCTTTAAAATCTCATCATAGAAAATTTGTGCTCAATAGCAAATCATAAAATAAGTAACATCAAATGTGCGAAAACATATATATATATATATCATTCTGTCAATTTATCGTGTAGGGTCAGGCAATCGTCTCATATACTAGTCCCGAAGGACATCATACATCTGGTCCCGTAGGACGTTCATCATAGGTACATATGGCCATCGTACAGGGGAGCCGTAGGACCGGATCAGGGTTGTACGCTGCCCTATCTCTCGTGCACCACTAAATGGGGACTATACACATGAACTCACGTGCATCACCAAGTGTGGACTATGCGCACGTTTCTCATATCAAGTCAGAGCCTGCCCGTTCTCTGGCCATCAGCTAGGTAGATCCTCGATCGTCTCCATACGAGATCGAACCCAGATCCTCTAACTATCGTCATATCATGCCTTTTTACCCCACAAAAATCATTTTGGGCCTCTTACCTAATTTATCAAAATCATTTCGGGCCTCATACCCGTGTAATAAAATCGTTACGGGACTCTAACCCGTTTTTCATAGAAAATATGATTTTCATAAATCATTGCGGGACTCTAGCCCATGTAAATATGGAAAGCATAGTTATAATAGCTATTTCTTGGGATTCATACCCGTACTGTGAAAATATAGCTTGAAAGCTGTCTCGGGACTTTAACCCGTATCATGAAGACATGGTTTTGTAAAACATATCGGGACTTTAACCCGTAATCTCACATGAAAATACTATGCTTTCGTTTCAGAAGTGAAAAATCACTTTTATAAACATGTATGTTGTAAAATGTATCTCGAATATATAAAACATGCTGAAAACTCGGGAAATGGTTTTTGGCTTCGGTTTGAATACAGTTGGAAATCCATTTCATAAAATCTCATTCGATTCTCATACATAAACAGTTGGTAAGGACGTAGGAGTACTAACGCTACTCTAAATCATATCCCTTACCTCTTAGCGACTGATGTAGAGTACTTTCCTCGATGCTTGAATTTATCTCGTAAAACGTGTCGATAGACCGAGCTGCTACAAAACAAGTTCAACTTATCACATATGGCTTAAATTCATTTCAACATATCCAAATATGTGATTATATCGAAGCTTTGACCAAAAGTTAACTTTTATCGATTTTACTCTTTTTGCTCGGTTTTATCGGTATAAACCTCGTTTTAATCGTATTTAACTCAATAAATAATTTTCTCATATTCATTACGGTCGATTTAGTTAATTGGGCCAATTCCTCTCTTATTGGGCCCGATTGCACCTTAATGGACCTTAATCCGTTTTATGCCCGTTTCCACTTATTAATTCTTTCATCAAGGCGTATTGGGCTCATTGGGCCCATTAGTACTTATTAGGCCTTTTTCTAGACTTTTTGAATAGCTCGTATATCATTTACGACAATTTAATTAAAATCTCAATTTAATCCACTAAATTTGCAATTTAACCCGTAACTCGTAAAATAAACTTTTAATGCGCGATAATTACATAGATTGTCGTAAATGAGCTTTACTTACCCGAGATTTTACGATAGTGCGTAATTTGAAGTTAGATCGGGCTCACGTACGCGATTTTATCATCGAACTGCATAATTATATATATTTAATTTCGGGTAAATTTTTGATCAAATATAATTTAAATAAATTTTTTGAAAATTAAATCGATCACTTTTGACCTCTTACCGACTTACCCAAAGTCCGGTGTATCCCCAAAAATTTTTCCCTTTTCCATTTTTCTCTTTTTCTTTCCTTTTTCTCATTTTTCCCTTCTTTCTTGGCTGAATCGGTTCGGTCCGGTTCAGACTGGTTCAGACCGGTCTGGTTTAGACCGGTCCAGTTCAGTCGATTCAGTTCAGTTCGACTGGTTTGGTGCTTCACCGATCGGTCCTTCGTCGGTTTCCATCGACAGCAGCTCTTCTGCACCTTGCGAAGCTCGGATCTGGCCTCGGTTTCACTGTGGCTGGCCAAAAAGTGGTCGGTCCGACCTCTTCTCCCTCGGCGTCGGTGGTGTCTTTCGTTTTGACCATTTTCGATCGTTTCTGGTGCCGATGGTGGCAGATCAGACCTCCTCCTGGCTGGTGGCGAGGTCCTCTCTCTTCCCCCGACATCTGTCCGTCGTCGTTCTCTCTCTTTCTCCCTCTTTCTCTCGATTTCTCTCTTTCTCACTCTTCCTCTCGTCGGTCACCATTTCTTCCTCCACTGCCGGTGCCGACGGGATCGGGTTGCTCTGCTGGACTTGTCGGATCACTCCTCCGGTGGCGTCCTCGTCGGAGGAGGGAAGAATTTGGGAGGATCGAGTTTTCTCGATCCCCCATTTCCTTTGTCGCACGACTCTGTTTCGCGCGACAGAGTTTCCTTTTTTTTTAATAATATACTTTATTATTATTATATTATATTATATTTTATTTTATTTTATTTTAATCAAATAAAATATAATAAATTATACAAAATATCTCAAAAAATATATTATAATTAATTAATTAAATTAAATTAAATTAATTTATTTTAAGTATTTCGGTGTATTTTTTGCATATTTTTGGGATAATGTCTCAAGCGAAAATTACGAAAATTCGTAATATCTTCGTATCTTGACTAATTGGACTCAAAATTTCATAATTTCTTCTTTATCGATCAAGATTTCCTAAATCCATATTTTTAATGAAATTTCCTTATCGAATTTACATCGAAATTAGGATCTTTTGACCATTTTACCCTTCTAGAAGTTCGGGACCAATTTAAACTTATTTTTCTTCTCGGACTCACTATCTTTTCTCATTTAAATTCTGTATTTTATATATCACTACAACATTCATATACTTGATTCATCCGTCTTATGATTCCAATTAATGAACATAGTGGGAAAAATCTGGGTTTCACAGGTAGCTACGTGTATTTTAATAGCTTTTGTATACACTGAAAATGTATAAAGGTCCTAGAAATAAATTAATGATTTTAAGGACTCGAAATAGGTAAAAGGCTATTTTACCCCTACTGAGAGAAAATTCACCTAAGGATGGTGAAAGCATGATATGCATGAAATGCATGATTTAAGAAATTTTTTGATTTAAGGAATTTTCTTTGTTAAGAAAATCGGTAGATTGACTAGTAATTGCATAAATTTCACAATATAGCACTACGTAAGTGTTATTTAGATTTAAATGAAAATCCTTTGGAAAACGGGCCAACTATCAAGTTTATATGGAAACAGATAGTGCTGGTGCATTGTTCGCACTATATCTGTGTTTATGAGTGTGTATAAAATGTGCTAGAGCGATTGCTCGCACCGATTTGTGTGACATCATGTGCATAAAATGTGCTAAAGCGGTTGCTCACACTGATTTTTACTATTGTGAAATGCATGAGAGGTGCTGGAGCCTAGCTCGTACCCTCTTTTGACTGTTTTGAATTGATATGCATAAAAAGGTGCTGGAGCGATTGCTCGCACTAGTTTTAATGATTTGACATGCATGAGAGGTGTTGGAGCATAGCTCGCATCCTATTTTGATATGATTATTGCATAAAAGCCGTGCTGGAGTGTAACTCGCATGAGATTTGATTTTATTTATGCATAAAACCGTGCTGGAGCTTGCTCGTACATGATTTTATATGGATTTATAACTCTTTTTAACGTCGTACTGGAGTGCTACTCGTACGGTGATTTTATTGATTTTTATGAAACCGTGCTAGAGCTTCGCTCGCACGAGATTTTTAGATATCATGAATATGCATGGAGCCGTGCTAGAGCTTCGCTTGCACAGGGATTTATATGACATGCATATAGCCGTGTTGGATCCTCTTGTAGACTGTGTCACAATGAGATGATATACCCGCACGTGCATACTAAGACATAATTGGTATGGGTGGATAATACCTATTGCAGGCACCCTCTGACTGAGATTGGGTTCACAGAGTACGTTGTATCGTGTATATCACATGGAGTACGTTGTACCGTGGGGATTGTTGGAGTGGAGTGGCATTAGCCACGAGGCAGCAAGCCTTGCCCTCATAATCCTGATGTTATGTTCTTCTGGCGGCAAGATTGACCCACCTCCCGTTTTAGGTGTGATACCCCATATAGTAGGTACCGTGTAGCCAGGGATTACTAGGTTATGGCCATAGTCCTCGTTGTTACTGATATAGTCACCTACGTGTCTCACATGATATAACTTTTGGTCTCGATAGACCAGGGTAGACCCGGGGGAGGGGTCAGGCCCCCGATTTTGTGATTTTCATTAAGATGTGATTTTATAATATAATGATAGATTTTTAGAGGATTTTATGACATGTGACCCTAAAAGAAGGGCGATTTTATTACATAATTTTTACAATGAATTTTAATGAGTTTGAAATTGAATTATGAGATGATTGATCCGGAGGGGTTATTTTATACTGAGTTTTAATGATGTGATTTAAATGCAGTAGCATGAAAAGTTTTCCATGCTTTAATTATAAATTCATGATCTGTTTTATATAGCATGAAATAATGCATGATCTTGATTTATTTCATGCGAATTATGGAATGCCATTGATGCATGAGCTGCACGATTTCTATATGCACGAATAGTTTTTATAAATTATGGCATCGCTGTATACATGATTTTGTGTGTGAGATTTTAATGAAAAGAAATGGATTTAAGGGCATGGCATTATGAGCATGTAGATAGTGGAGCTATCTACTTACTTGCATAATTGCCTTATAGAGCGTGTGGTTTGCTCACCCCCTTATTTTCCCATCTTTTCATAGCACTCGCAGTAGTTAGTGAGCAGTTGAGAACTTGCAGCTTGGTATCCGCTGCTTCCCATCGAGAGATAGGTATACACATTTGTATAGTTTTGTATCTGAACATGTAAATGCACAGTATTGTAAACGGATATGATGTCGGGGATGTAGAGTTATGTAAATAACATTGTATATGTATTTAGTTAAAGTCAAAGGATAGTAAATCCTGATATGTGAATGTGAATATGGAAATGGAATGGTAAATAGGTGAGAGGTGACTAACACTGAATCATAGCCCAACTGGTAGTAGGATGGTCACGATGAGAGGAAGGTAAGAATTAAATAAATAAAACAAAAAAATTAGTAGTGATTTTTAGGAAATTTGGGTCGTGACATATAGTCCCGTGGTTTTACCCTTCCATATTTTGAAAAGGTTTTCCACTTAAAAATCTTTAGTCTCCTTTTTATTCCCCTTTCTTTCTTTCATTTATTATTATTGTTAATTGTTAAATGCTAAATAAATTAATGTTGTAACTATAGGTTTAGTTTAGAAAATGAATAAATATTGAAAATGCTATTTGACTTTGAGGGGCCAATCCCTTATGAGGTAAGAATCGATCCCTTTTGCTTTTCGAACAGGGTAATAGTATTCTGCCATTTAGGGACCAATCCTCTACACCGAGAGGATCAATCCCTTTTTCAAATTTTGAGCTAAAGTATACCTTTGGATCTAAAAAATGACCTATTAACTTCTGAAATTGATTTGTAAGGCACTAATGCATGTTTTGACAATCTATGCACAATATTAACTACATTGATATAGAAGCACATGTACTGATTGATTTTGGCTCTATGCATTCCTTTATATCCCCATCATTTATTAGTAAGTTACATGTAGAGCCTAAGCCTTTAGGTTATGTATTGCACATATGTACCCTTATGTGAGAGAGTTAAATGACAGGCTTAGTATATAAAGACCTTAAGATTAGGGTAGGACATAGGGATACAGTAGTAGATCGTGTTTTGTTTAGTATTCGGGACTTTGACATAATTTTTAGGATGAATTGTTTAGATACCAATAATGCTAGTTTAGATTGCTACTCTATGATTATAGCTTACTTTACACTCGATAGATAAGGTGTATGTTTTGCCAATAAAAAATGAAGTTAGATTGTTTATATATATATATATTATAAGTCTAATAAGATTTTGGTTAATGTAAAGGATTTATTGCCTAAGTGAAAGGCTTGGAAAGGGTACATTCAAAACTCAATGATATTCCCCATGGTCAGGGATTTCTTAGATGTATTCCCAGAGGAATCTCCAAGGTTACCACTCGATAGAGAACTAGAATTTACCATAGATTTAACCCCAGATGCTTTGCTAATATCCAAGCCTCCCTATCACCTGACATTGGTTGAACTCGTTGAGCTGAAGATGCAGCTCCAAGATTTGTTGGACAGGGGATTAATTGATCTGAGCATCTCCCATTGGGGTACTCCTATTTTGTTTGTCCACAAGAAGGATGGCAAAATGAGATTGAGTATCGATTATAGGTAGTTAACAAAGGCTACGATGAAGAACAAGTACCCATTGCTAAGATCGATGACCTTTTTGATCAGCTTTAGGGTGCATCAGTGTTCTCAAAGATTGATTTCAGGTCAAGGTATCACCAGCTAAAATTAATGGAGTTCGATATTTCAAATACTGTTTTTAGGACTTGTTATGACCATTTTGAATTTTGGGTGATGCCGTTTGGCATAAGGAATGCACCAGCGACATTTATGGGGTTGATGAGCAATGTGTTCAAGCCATATTAATGACATCTCGGTGTATTCGAAGTCCCTTAAAGGTCTTCAACGACACTTAAGGATAATACTGTACTCCTAGAGAAATTGCTGTATGCTACGTAAGTGTGTGTTTTGGTTAAAGCATATAGCATTTTTGAGCCATATTGTGTTTAAAGATAGAGTGTCAGTGGATCAGTCCAAGGTTAAGGCAGTTGTAAGATGGGAAACGCAAAAAATGTCACAGAGATACGAATTTTCTTAGGACAGACTGGCTGTGATAGGTGTTTTATGGAAGATTTCTCAAAGATAGCTATACCGTTGGCTCGACTCACACACAAGGACGTTAAGTTTGAATGGTCAGACAAGTGTGAGGAAAATTTTCAGGAATTTAAAGAAGATGTTGACTTCAAAACCAATCCTAACTATTCCGAGTGGATTAGGAGGTTTCACTATTTATAGTGATGCTTCTCTACAAGGTCTAGGCTTTGTTCTAATGTAATATGAAAAGGTTGCTTATGGTTCTAGCTAGCTAAAGGATAATGAGAAGAACTACCCGATGCATAATTTTGGAATTAGTCGCGGTGGTTTTTGCTCTTAAGATTTTGTGGTATTATTTGTAAGGTGAGAAGTTCTAGATCTACATTGACCACAAAATCTTAAAGTATTTGTTTGATAAGAAAGAGCTCAACATGAGGCAACAATGGTGGATGAAACTTTTAAAAGACTATAACATGATATCCTGTATCATCCCGAAAAGTCAAATGTGGTGGCGGATGCTTTAAGCCGAAAGGGGATGGTATCTTACATTATGGTCAAGGATCGAGATCTTTTGGAGCAGTTTATTAGGCTTAGGATCAGTGTAGAACCTGCTGAGAGCTATGGGCTGGCAAGCCTATGGATAAAACTGAGTTTGATGGATTATATCAAGATGGCATAGAGAGATGATCAGGAGTTAGTTGAGATTGCTAATCGACTTGGTCAAGATTCACAATCAGGGTATACAATTGGTAGTGATGGTTTGCTTCAATTTAAGGGAAGGATTTGTGTCCCGAGTGATGAGGGTTTGAAGCAGTTGATACTAAAAATGACACACTGTTCTCGATACACTATGCATTTGGGTAGTAACAAAAATGTACCATGACCTACGCCATTTGTATAGATGGGTATGAAGAATGACATTGGTGATTATGTTGCAAGATGTTTAGTGCGCCATCAAGTGAAGATTGGACACCAAAAATCGACAGGATTGCTTTAGCCTTTACTAATACCTACATGGAATTGAGAGTATATCACCATGGATTTCATCATGGGCCTTCCCAAGACTAAGAAAGGACATGATGCTATCTGAGTGATAGTGGACAGATTGATCAGGTTAGCTCACTTTATAGCCATCAAGACAATGGACTCTTTGAAATCTTTAGCTGATCTTTAGGTGAAGGAAATAATCCAATTGCATGGCACTCCGATGAGTATCACTTCCGACAGAGATTCTTAATTTATATCCCGATTTTAAAAGCATTTTTAAGAAGTAATGGGATCTAAGTTGAATCTTAGTACAACTTTTCATCCTTAAACCGACAACTAATTTGAGAGGACGGTCTAAACCATGAAGGATATGTTGAGAACATGTGCTATGAATTTTAAAGGTTTATAGGATGACCATTTATCGTTTGTGGAGTTTGCTTGCAATAATAGTTTCCATGCTAGCGTTGGAATGGTGCCTTGTGAGGCCTTATATAGGAGGAGATGCTGATCTCCGATAGCTTAGGAAGAAGTAGGTGAAAGGAAGTTGTTAGCTCCTAAATTAGTTGAGCATTCCTTTGAAGGTGTCAAGTTTGTGATAGGCTATGAGCCACCCAAAGTAGATAAAAGAGCTACATTGCTGTCCATAGGAGGCATCATGAGTTCCAAGTTAGTGATTCAGTGTTTTTGAATGTGTCCCTTTGTAAAGGTATCATGCGATTTGAAAAGAAAGGGAAACTGAGTTCTCTGTCCATTCAAAGTACTTAGAGAGTTAGAGATGTAGCCTATAGACTCGCCTTACCACCACAGCTATTTAGAGTGCACAACATTTTTCACATCTCAAAGTTGAGAAAGTACCATCTGGATCCTTCTCATGTCATAAAATATGCATCGTTGGAGATTAAAGAATACATGAGTTATGTGGAAAAACCAATCGAATTTCAAGATCAAAAGCAGAAGGTGTTTCAATCAAAGAGCTTTCCCTTAGTGAAAGTGTTATGATAGCACCATTCTGTAGAAGAGGCCACATGAGAATCGAAGAGCTAATGAAGGAGAAACATTTGAACTTGTTTGATTAGGCCTAAATGAATTTGGAAGACCACATTTCCTAAGGTGTGGAGGATGTAAAACACACAAATTTCATAGCTTTGTATAAGTAATATATGTATTCGACTATGCAATATTTGTATGAAGATAAATTCAGTGTATTAATAAGATCATGTGTATGAAAGTTAAGAGTTCCTTTTTTGTTTATTGGGTGTATGTGATGAGTAATATGAGGTTTAAAAGGGGAGAGATAAAGAAAAACTAATGAAATGAATTAAGAATGTGGGAAACTAACCTAAACAAGTGTATATGGATATGTTTGATTTGTTAGAAAGGTTAAAAGCTTTGGAGAATGACTTGGAAGAATTTTGACATGGAATGGGAATGAATTGGAAGTTGAAAAACTACAAAAAAAAAAAAGCACTTCTGGTATGAGGGATCGATCCCCTCCATTAAAGGATTGATCCCTTTGCCAAAAAACTATAGATGTTGGCATTTTGAAAGAAATGAATTGATCGACTAACAAAAGGGATCGATCCCTTAGTTTAAAACCTTGCAAAATAGGCCATTTCTTGAAGAAGGGATTGATCCTCTCCTTCGACGGATCGATCCTTGTCAAGGCCCAGCCTGTTCCTAAGCCGTCGGCTGGCATCCCCTTGGGGTTTAGATCCCTCTCAGGTTTACCTTAACTCAATCGTACTGTGCTCTTTGGGTCCACTAACCTGCACAGTCGTCCCCATTGTGGTTCGAACCTGGGACCCTTAACTACCCAAACCTTACACACATGGTACCATTTGTTCCAGTGGATCAAATTGTACCATTTTTGTAAGGTTTGGGTACTTAAGGGTCTGAGGTTCGAACCACAATGTGGACAGAAATTAGGGTATTTACCTCGATAAAATTGTGTGGGTAAGTGGACCCAAAGTAGACAGTACGATTGAGTCAAGGTAAACGTAGGGGGTTCTAAGCCCTAAGGGGATGCCAGCGGACGGCTTAGGAACGGGCTGAGCCTTGACAATAAAACTGGAACAAATGATACAATGAGTGTAAGAACAAAAGACTTAAGGTCCTGGGTTCAAACCATGGGGGACGCAAATTGAGGTCTTTACCTCGATAAAACTGTGTGGGTCAGTGGGCCCAAAGTGGACAGTACGAATGAGTCAAGGTAAACTTGAGGGGGATCTAAGCCCCAAGGGGATGCCAATCGATGGCCTAGGAATGGGCTGGTCCTTGACAATCCCTTTATATCTTGAGCAGCTTACTTGCTCCCACTATAAACGAGAAAGGGAAATTTAATCAATTTAAATCCCTAATTTCATTTTTCTCTCTCCCGTTTTGCTTGTTTTTGGCGAAACCAGAGAAAAGAGAGGAAAAATGAGAGAGAAATATAAGAAAAGGAAGAAAAAAGAAAAAAGAAACACCCAATTTTACCCTAACCCTCATCTTAGTCATCTCATCATCATAACTCCAATTGCAGTTTAGAAGAGGCACTTTCAATGATGAAAACCTGGAAAGAAGACTTGAATCTTGGGGGTAGGTTAGAGATTTGAGTTAGATCATAAAGGATATGGTTTTTAAGTTATGATAAATGGTTTAAAGGTTGTTTTAAATGTAGATTGTGATTGAAGAGTTTCAAGAGGGAAGAGGTCATGTTTGGTAGGGTAAGAGCTTTAGAATTTTAGAATTTGTTGCATGTAAAATTTGAGTATAGATTTATATTTTTACTTGTAGAAAGTAGTAAAGGTAAAGGTTTACCTTAGGGTTTGGCCAAAAGTAGGCTTATTGATGTGTAAGGATTACATTAATGAGATGGAAATAATTGATGAATGTATCAAGGAAATGCAACCAAAATATTTTGAAGAGTGTGTTGAACTCAAGGAAGGATGTAAGGACCTTTGTTGTGACAAGTGCTGCACATTAGGGTAAGGGATGTGTTTGTTAGTGTGAGAGTGTCCAAAGAGGCATGCTTGATGCATAAAAGGATTAAGAAACCATGAAACTAGCTTATTTAGAAGTGTGTTGGAAACTTAGGTTCAAAATGCATTAGTTTTGGAAAGGTTATGAGAGCAAGATAGGTTTTGTAAGCACATCATGAATGTTTTTTGCATGAAAAAAAAGTTTCCATAAAATGTTTTTAGTATTTTAAAAGTGTTTTACTTAGGCTTGAGACTTAAAACCTAGCCAAAATGGCATTTTTGTGCATTAGGGATTGATCCCCTAAGATAAGGAATCGACCATTCATTAAATTTTTCTAGAAAAATGATTTCTAACCTTGAGGGACTAGTTCCCTATAAGGTAGGGATCGATCCCCCTTACTTTTCGAACAGGGCAAAAGCCTTTTGCCATTTAGGGATCTATCCCTTAAACCAATAGGATCGATCCCCTCTTCAGATTTTAAACTAAAGTATACCTTTGAACCTAAAAAATGACCCATTGACTTTCGAAATTGATTTACAAAGCACTTATGCATGTTTTGATAATCTATGTACTATACTTTGATATGGAAAACTTAGGTCGCTTTGAAATGTTTCATTTGAAAGTGAGACCGAATGGCTCACTATCAGTTTTAAACACTATTTTGAGATGACAAGCATCCTTTAACTTATACAAGTGTGTTAGGTCAAAAGACTAATGGTATCCTCACATAGGTGTATTGAGGAGTAACTGTGTCTAGTCGTGAGCCACGAAACATCCTACATGCCTGTACCGAATGGTACTCTCAGTTGTGCTAAGAGGCACATTCATTAGTTGCTGTTAGACCTAGACACGTCTATAGCCCTCAGTGCTCACCTGTCCATGAGTTATTGTGGAACTGCCCATGGCTATAGGTCCTTATTTATGATGCGCTACCCATAACTTAAAGGTTTTGTATGCTATGTCTCCCTTGAGCTTAGGGATTCATAATTGTTTCAGTTGCATATTGACTACATGAGTTTTGCCTAGTTCTTACTATTTGATTCAATATCAATTTTAATTTAGTATCATTTTTTATCAGTATTTGCTTGATTCAATATTTCGATTTGCTAAATATGTTTTGATAAGTATGATTTGAAGTATGCTTATGTTATATATTTTGTCCTTGATAAGTGTTTTGAAATGATTGCATACTTTTAATTGCATTTGTTTACTGCATCTTTGTTTTCGACATATAAGGGGTGGACGTTATATGTTTAGTAAGCACGTACCATTGGTGGCCTTATCATCTCTCAAAAACATACATAAGACATAATCGTAAGGGTATGATTCCATAAAAATAAGAAAACATAATCATAGTTTTCAAAGCATGGTACGTACATAAGTGAGATGATTATCTTATGGAATCATCCTTTTTCATAGCATAAACATAGTGATCCCACGTCAAAACATGCCAAACACATTTTGGGGAAACCATTTTAATACATTGGTTTGTTTTGAAACCTTAAAACAAGTTTTATCATGCACTTTTGTAAACTAAAATCCTTTGATGCATTCTTGTAGGGTCTTCTTACATAATTCTTAAAATCATAAGCTTATCAAATTATGCTTTTATTGACTTTAAACCAAAATGGGTCAATGAGCATGAAAAACCATTCATAAGCTAAAACGTATATGAGATTTCGATCCCCTGCTCATGGGATCTGTAAGACCCGATTTTATCATAAGAGCAAAAAGGGAATAAATAGAAATTTCCTAGTGCATTTAAAAATGCAAAAAGGATTTAAATGGTATTCCAGAACATGTGCAAGGGCAAAACGGTCAAAAGATCAAAATTCGGTATTAATCGGGACAAGAAAATTTAATTAAAAATATGAGATTGAGAAATCTTGATCAATAACGAAGAAATAATTAAATTTCAGGTTAAATTGATCGAGATATGAATTTATGGGAATAAACCGAGATTTTCGTATCGAAAAATAATCCCGAAAATAATCGAAAAATATACCGAAAAGGTAAAATCGGACTGATAAATTCATTTAGTGATTAAATGAATAAAATATAAATTTTTAAAGATATTTGTGTATTTTAATATTATTTTATTGAATAAAATAATATTAAAAATAAATAATAAATAAATAAAGTAAATGTAAAAAAAAAAAAACACAAAATCTGTGAAATGAAAAACGCGAAACAGAGGAAAGCAAAGAGCGAAACGCGAAGGAAGGCCCGAGGAAGAGAAATTCGTCGGACGGCCACCACCGGCGACCCCAAGGCCAGGCACGCGATCGAAAAATGAAGCCCGGCACCGTGAGACCTCCCTGCCACCTGGACGCGCCCCACCGGCGTCTGAATCCGACGAATCGAAGGGAGAAAGCCTCGGAGGAAAAGATGGCATTCGACGGCGACCGACGGGATTTGGCTCCGATCGAGGTTAGCCGAGAGGTCCCCAAGCTAAGGCGCGTCGAACGGCGACAGCGGCACGCCGGGAACCGACCGGACGACGTCGGCACGACCAAAAAGGGATTGAACCGGTAGGTGGTTCAGTGAGAAAGTAACTGTGTTGAACCGAACCGGACCGGTTCAGCGAAAAAGAGAAGGAAAAAAAAGGAAGAAAAAGGGAAAAAGAAAAAGTGGAAAAATTGAGGAAAATTCTAGTGATGCAATCGAGCTTCGGGTAAGTCGGTAAGTGGTCGAATTGACCGATTTAATTTTCAAAATATTTAATTTGATAAATAATCGACTGAAAGTTTACCCGAAAATATATTTAATTGTGTAGCTCGACAATTGGCATCAACCAAGAGCTCGAGACAGCCTCGATTTGTGTACGATCATGGAATAACGGGTAAGTAACCCTTATTTACGACAATTTTGCATTGTTATGCGTGATTGATATTTAATGCATAAATTACGGATTTAATTTCCACATAAATGAATTAAATTCTGAAAAATTGGATAAATTGTCGTAAATATTAAATTGAGATATCTGAAAATTTAGAACGAGGCTAAATAAATATTGATGGGCCCAATGAGCCCAATAGGCCTTGATAAAGTGTGGTAAACGGGCTTAAGGCTGATAAAGGCCCATTATGGTGCAATCGTGCCCAATATGGGTAAACGAGCCCAATGATTTAAATTAAGCCCAGAAAATTAAGAAGTACATTAAACTGTATTGTAATTGACCTGATGAATGTGTATCTGCAGTTCCGAAGATTGGATTCGGAGCAAATCGGACTGCGTGACGAGTCATCCGTGGAAAGGTCAGATTGTACAGAAAATGAGGTAAGGGAATTATGTGAGTAGCTAGAGGTAGCTACGCGTATTTTAATAGATTTTCTGTACACTGAATATGTATGTATACATTGATATTGTATAAAGGTCCTAAAAGTGGTTTAAATAATTTTAAGGATCGAAATAGGTGAAAAGTCTATTTTACCCCTATTGAGGGAAGTTCACCTAAGGATGGTGAAAGCATGACATGCATGAAATGCATGATTTAAGGATTTTTATGATTAAGGAATTTTCTTGGTTTTAATCAAAGTAAATCGATAGATTGGCTAATAATTGCATAAGTTTCCCAAAATAACACTACGTAGGTGTTATTAATATTTAAATGGAAATTTCTTTGGAAAACAGCTAACTATCAAGTTTATATGGAAATAGATAGTGCTCACACGTAGTTCGCACTATATCTACGTTTGTGAATGTGCATAAATGTGCTTGAGCGATTGCTCGCACCGACTTATGTGACATCATATGCATGAAATGTGCTAAAGCATGGTGCTTGCACTGATTTTTATTATTGGGAAATGAAAGCTGCTGGAGCCTAGGTCGCACTCTGTTTTGACATGTTTTGATTTGTTTTGACGTGGTATGCATAAAATGGTGCTGGAGCGATTGCTCGCACTAGTTTTAATGATTTGACATGCATGAGAGATGCTGGAGCTTAGCTCGCATCCTGTTTTGATTTGATATTGCATAAAGCCGTGTTGGAGTGTAACTCGCACGAGATTTGATTTAATTATGCATAAAGTCGTGCTGGAGTGTAACTCGCACGAGATTTGATTTACTTGAGCATTTATTTGTGTTGGAGCTTGCTCGTACAAAGTTTTATATGGTTTTTATAATTCATTTGAATATCGTACTGGAGTTTTTCTCGTACGAGGTTTTCACTGAGTTTTTATACATATCCATACTAGAGCATTGCTCGTACGTGGATTTTTCTTGAAATTATAATCAGTTTAAGTCGTACTGGAGCGTTGCTCGTACGCAAATTTTACTGATTTTTATGAAACCGTGCTAGAGCTTCGCTCGCACGAGGTTTTCTGATATCATGAATATGCATGGATCCGTGCTTGAGCTTCGCTCGCACAGGGAATTGTATTACATGCATATAGCTTTGTTGGAGCCTCCTGTAGACTGTGTGTCATAGTGAGATGATATGCTCACACGTGCACTCTGAGACAGAGATGATATGGGTGGATAAGACCTATTGCAGGCACCCCTGATTGAGCTTGGGTTCATGGAGTACGTTGTACCGTGTATGTCACGTGGAGTACGCTGTACCATGGGGATTGTTGGAGTGGAGTGGCATTAGCCACAAGGCAGCAAGCCTTGCCCTCGCAATCCTGGTGTTATGCTGTTCTGGCGGGTAGGACGACCCACCTCCCGTTTCAGGTGTGATGCCCCACACACTAGGTACCGTGTTGCCAGGGATCACTAGGATATGGCCATAGTCCTCGATGTTACTGATAATTACTTGATTGTCTCACATGATATAAATTGTGGTCTGTTAGACCAGGGTAGACCCGAAGGAGGGGTTAGGCCCCCGATTTGACGATTTTATGATTTCATGATTTTATGATTTGTGACCCTGAAAGAAGGGTGGTTTTATAACCGAAGTTTTATAATGAATTTTAAATGAATTGTTTTATGAGATGATTGACCCGGAAGGATTAGTTTTACTGCAATTTTAATGAATTGATTGAAATGCAGTAGCATGTGAAGTTTTCCATGCTTTCATTTGAAATCCATGATTTGTCTTACATGACATGAACGAATGCATGATCTTGTTTGACTTCATGCTTATTATGATTTAATGATGTCACGTAACATGCTTTGAATGCATAAGTAGCATGATTTCTATATGCACAAATAGTTTTGATAAACTAAGTCATTGATGTTGCATGACTTTGTGCTTGATGATTTTAATGAAAAGAAATGGATTTAAGGGCATGTCATTATGAGCATATAGATAGTGGAGCTATCTACTTACTTGCATAATTGCCTTACTGAGCGTGTGGTTTGCTCACCCCCTTATTTTCCCATCTTTTCAGAGCACTCACAGAAATTAGTAAGCGGCTGAGTACTTGCATGCTTGATATCCGCTGTTTCCTATCGAGAGACAGGTATACACATTTGTATAGTTTTGTATCTAAATATGTAATGCACAGTACTGTAAACGTATATTATGTCGGGGATGTAGAGTCATGTAAATACCATTGAGTATGTATTTATTTAAAGTCAAAAGGATAGTAAACTCTGATATATGATTATGGAAATGGAATGGTAAATGGTGTGAGGTGACTAACACCGAATCATAGCCCAACTGTTTATAGGATGGTCACGACGAGAGAAAGGTAAGAATTAAATAATAAACGAAAACGCGAAAAATTTACTCTGATGTTTAGGTAATTTGGGTCGTGACAGGTTTAATGGTATCAGAGCTGAGTTAGCCTGATATGAGTCGGTGTTAGTGGTTAAGGAAGTTTACATCCCCATGTACTGTGCATTGTTTAGATACAATTGTGTATATCGAGATGGAAGTGCAGCTAAGAATTCGGTTTTAAATGCCAGAATAGACTCATTAACTGATAGCCGCTATGGTTGAGAGGCGAGTACACGAGCTCGAGGCCATTGAGGTAGGCCCGAGAGTTGTACTGAGTCGCCACATGAGACTCGAGATGAGATTGAAGTGGAGGCTGATGTTGAGCATACCCCACAGAGTCCGACAGAGAGATCGGACAGAGTCTGACAGAGAGATCAGACAGTATTGAGACACGCTTTGCGAGGTTGGAGCGGAGTGTGGAGAATATTATAGAGCTAATTGCTCAGAGTATGCATGAGATTTGAGGGCGAGTCGAAACATTGGTGGAAGTTCGCTCGACCCATTTGAAGAATTAGACATCCAAAATGTACATGAGAAATATTTCTAGATGTATTCCGGTGACAGAATATCCCGGACACTACTTAAAGAAAATTAAAGATTAAATTCATTACTCTGACCTAGAGGAACATGTTGATTGACGAGTACGAAGCTCAGTTTATATTCCTGGGCAGATGTGACTTGGGCACGATGAACAGTGAGAGTCGAGATGTTTGAAAGTTCATGAAAGGACTCTGATTGTCAATTAGAGTCCGTTTATCCCGTTAGATATCACTACCTATGACGAGGTAGTGCGCAGACTACAGTTGTGTGAATAAGATTATAAGTGGCGCGCCTCTGAGATTGAGAAAGGTAGTGAGGGCCGAAATTGAGACAAAAAGTGAATAGAGAATGACAAAGATGTCCATACGGGAAAAAGATAATTAGTAAAAGCTTAGAGCTGATGAGTCACGGGGTAAGTTGATTGATAAACCCCAGTATATCTAATTTCAATACTTTTGAGGGGTATTGTGATTTAAGGACCCCAACCTGCTACGTAACAGTATAATAGGGTAGTACTGTGAACAGTGTAAGATGTGTGGTATTTACCACGGAAATAAGATGTTGGACGAGGGCGAGTGTATGCCTTGGACCAGGACACTTTTGATGTTTCGTAGGATGTGGTGGAAGATACCACACTGGTTGAGAATAATGAAATAATTATTTTAATTAATCTTGGTGCCACGCATTTATTCATACCGCCTTCAGTTGCTTATAAGTTAGTGAAAAATGTGAAGTCTATACCCTTAGGCATGAGGATGATGGTTAGCTGATTTTCACTAACTGAATATGGGTATAGATATTGTAAGTTGAAAATATGGGTGAAAACATCACTGAAAAGTGAATTGTAAGTGTAACAAATAATGAAAGAGTTTGTTATAAGTGATATATTAAAGGAGATATATTGGAATAAGAGACGTATGCAAGGTAAGGATGTCCTTGATATGCAAGTAATTTGGATTAAGCGGTATGTAGTCAAGTCTGAGGATTAATAAAGGTATTTCAAAATACTTTCCTGCCTGAAGATTTGACAGTGTCTAGAAGTGCACACATCACCTATAAATTGAAATCGACAGTCGTAATATATATACATTTAAAATTTGGGTACCTTTACTGGTACGATAAAGAAATATAGAATTTGACTAATTAAGAAGGTTTAAAAATTAAAATTTTATAAAAGCCGTTAATATAAGAGGAAAGAAATGACGTGGGTTAATATCTTGAACGGACGAGATTTCGAAATGACATTGTACGTTTATACGTACATAAGTCAAGGATATGAGTGATTGAAATATTGAGTGGAACTCAACTATGATAAGGTATTTAAACCTTACCTGGACCGATTGGTTGTCATCTTTAGTGATGATATTTTGATGTATTCGAAGTCCAGGGAAGAGCATGAGTAGCAATTGAAAACTGCCTTACAGACGAGGTGTTGTGAGTTTCTCGAAATGGGCTACTTAGTTGACACATTTCAGTTGGGAAAAGGATTGAATACGAGTGTTATGATAAGTACGTAAATGGCTTCGGTGAGTTTTGGTATATTGAAGCAATGAACTAACCACCGTAAGTATTCTCACTATAACCAACAGCTCAAGAGGTTTTAGTGTGTATGGATACCTCCAAATAAGGATTGGGCTGTGTATTAATGTAAAATGGGGAGATAGTCGTTTATGGATCCAATTAGTTCAAGGACCATCAGAGAAACTATCCGACCCATGATTTAGAGTTGGCAGCCGTAGCATTTACAATAAAAGTATGGCGCCGCCACTTAAATGGTAAGAAATTTTGGGTATGCACTGATCGTAAAAGCCCCGAGTATCTGTTTTCACAGAAAGCGCAGAATATGAGATAACCAAGAGGGTTAGAGCTTCTAAGGATTATGATTGTGAACATTGTACCACCCAGGAAAGGCTAATGTAATGGCTGATGCCTTGAACAGAAAGAGCCTCAGGATGGTATCACATATGATGGTCAGGGAGCGTGAGCTGCTAGAGCAGTTGTGAACCTCAGTAGTGATATGGATCCCTTCTGATGATGACGACGATTTTGTGACATCTAGCCTGAGGTTAGAACTGAATTTGAGTGACCGGAGTTTCCAGGCTTAGCGTGATGATCGGCATGGTGTCGATAGTGTGGGTCAGATTCAGAAGGGTACAGTGACAGAGTTCACAGTGTGTGATGATGATTCACAAAGGTTCAGACACAGTATAAGTGCTCCCCAGGACCACAGTTAATGATATAGTGTTATTGTCAGAAGCTCACTCTTCGGGATATATAGTGCATCCGAGAAATAATAAATATATCAGAATCTCTGAAAATGGTATTGGTGGTCAGATATGAAAAGAGACATTGTAGAGTTATGAAAAAGTGTCTCGTATGTCAGTAGATTAAGGTAGAGTACTAGAAGTCTGCAGAGTTATTGCAACCTCTACCTATATTGACACAAAAATGGGAACAAGTTACCATGGATATCATGATGGGTTACAGAGGACCCAGAGGAATCACGAGACTATCTGGGTGATAGTCGATAGATTGATTAAGTTTACCCACCTTCTGGCTATGGAAATCCCTATATACTCAGAGTGTGTAGGCGGATTTATATATATAGAAAATTGTGAAACATTGTGTAGCGTTCCAGGGAGCATGATATCAGATAGGGATTCCCGCTTCACTTCTCACTTCTGAGAATGTTTTTTTCAGGAAGCTATGGGAACCTGATTGAATGTTAGCACAGCTTCCACCCTCGGACAGATAGTCAGTCAGAGAGGACTGTACAGGTTCTGGAAGATGTGATGAGAGCGTGTGCCATTGATTTTATGAGCTCCTAGGATGATCAGTTGCTACTAATCAAATTCGCCAATGATGACAATTGTCGCTTGAGTATCGGGATAACATTTTATATGAGGCATTGTATGGCCGTAGGGAGTTGTTTCCCGACTTGGATAAGAAGAAGTGAGTGACAGATAGAGAGTTGTTCCCAAATTGGTAAGACAAACCTCTGAGGATGTTCAGTTGATTTATGAGAGATTAAGAACACCTCAGAGCAGATAGAAAAGCTATGCTGACAAGAGGCAGAAATCATTGGAAATTCACCGAGGGTGAATCATTATTGTTGACAGTTACTTGTCTTAAGGACGTAACGAGATTCGGATAGAGAGAGATTGGACAAGTGGAAGGTAAGACCTGTAGGTTGCCGTTACCACTTGAATAAATAGGCATCCACAATGTGTCCCATATTTTGATGCTTCGAAAATACTATCCGGATCCAGCATATGATCGGATATGAGCTCCAACAGTTAGCTCAATGAAAGTATAACGTATGATTGGAGCATTGATTCGGGTATTAGACGAAAGGAGAAAGTGTTGAGGGTTAAGATGATCTCCCTAGTTAAGTATGTTGGTAGTATTACACTCCAAAGAAAGTCACTTGAGGATGACAGTATATGATACAATAGATGTACCCGGAGTTAATTATGGACTCATTTACTTGGTTCTAATTTAGAGGACCAAATTTCTTAAGTGGGGGAGATTGTAAGACCCGGTTTTATCGTAAGAGCAAAAAGGGAATAAATAGAAATTTCCTAGTGCATTTAAAAATGCAAAAAGGATTTAAATGGTATTCCAGAACATGTGCAAGGGCAAAACGGTCAAAAGATCAAAATTCGGTATTAATCGGGACAAGAAAATTTAATTAAAAATATGAGATTGAGAAATCTTGATCAATAACGAAGAAATAATTAAATTTCAGGTTAAATTGATCGAGATATGAATTTATGGGAATAAATCGAGATTTTCGTATCGAAAAATAATCCCGAAAATAATCGAAAAATATACCGAAAAGGTAAAATTGGACTGATAAATTCATTTAGTGATTAAATGAATAAAATATAAAATTTTAAAGATATTTGTGTATTTTAATATTATTTTATTGAATAAAATAATATTAAAAATAAATAATAAATAAATAAAGTAAATGTAAAACAAAAAAACACGAAATCTGTGAAATGAAAAACACGAAACAGAGGAAAGCAAAGAGCGAAACGCAAAGGAAGGCCCGAGGAAGAGAAATTCGCCGGACAGCCACCACCGGCGACCCCAAGGCCAGGCACGCGATCGAAAAATGAAGCCCGGCACTGTGCGACCTCCCTGCCACCGGGACGCGCCCCACCGGCGTTTGAATCCGACGAATCGAAGGGAGAAAGCCGAGGAGGAGAAGATGGCATTCGGCGGCGACCGGCTGGATTTGGCTCCGATCGAGGCCAGCCGAGAGGTCCCCAAGCTAAGGCGCTCCAAACGGCGGCAGCGGCAAGACGGGAACCGGCCGGACGACGCCGGCACGACCAAAAAGGGATTGAACCGGTCGGCGGTTCAGTGAGAAAGTAACTGTGTTGAACAGGATCGGACCGGTTCAGCCAAAAAGAGAAGGAAAAAAAAGGAAGAAAAAGGGAAAAAGAAAAAGAGAAAAAATTGGAAAAAATTTCAGTGATGCAATCGAGCTTCGGGTAAGTCGGTAAGCGGTCGAATTGACCGATTTAATTTTTGAAATATTTAATTTGATAAATAATTGACTGAAAGTTTACCCGAAAATATATTTAATTGTGTAGCTCGACAATTGGCATCGACCGAGAGCTCGAGACAGCCTCGATTTGTGTACGATCATGGAATAACGGGTAAGTAACCCTTACGACAATTTTACATCGTTATGCGTATTGATATTTAACGCATAAATTACAGATTTAATTTCCGCATAAATGAATTAAATTCTGAAAAATTGGATAAATTGTCGTAAATATTAAATTGAGATATCTGAAAATTTAGAACGAGGCTAAATAAATATTGATGGGCCCAATGAGCCCAATAGGCCTCGATAAAGTGTGGTAAACGGGCTTAAGGCCGATAAAGGCCCATTATGGTGCAATCGGGCCCAATATGGGTAAACGAGTCCAATGATTTAAATTAAGCCCAGAAAATTAAGAAACTGTATTGTAATTGACCTGATGAATGTGTATCCGCAGTTCCGGAGATTGGATTCGGAGCAAATCGGATTGTGTGACGAGTCATCAGTGGAAAGGTCAGACTGTACAGAAAATGAGGTAAGGGAATTATGTGAGTAGCTAGAGGTAGCTACGCGTATTTTAATAGATTTTCTGTACACTGAATATGTATGTATACACTGATATTGTATAAAGGTCCTAAAAGTGGTTTAAATAATTTTAAGGATCGAAATAGGTGAAAAGTCTATTTTACCCCTATTGAGGAAAGTTCACCTAAGGATGGTGAAAGCATGACATGCATGAAATGCATGATTTAAGGATTTTTATGATTAAGGAATTTTCTTGGTTTTAATCAAAGTAAATCGATAGATTGGCCAATAATTGCATAAGTTTCCCAAAATAACACTACGTAGGTGTTATTAATATTTAAATGGAAATTTCTTTGGAAAACGACCAACTATCAAGTTTATATGGAAACAGATAGTGCTGACACGTAGTTCGTACTATATCTACGTTTGTGAATGTGCATAAATGTGCTTGAGCGGTCGGTCGCACCGACTTATGTGACATCATATGCATGAAATGTGCTAGAGCATGGTGCTCGCACTGATTTTTATTATTGTGAAATGAGAGCTGCTGGAGCCTAGGTCGCACTATGTTTTGACATGTTTTGATTTGTTTTAACGTGGTATGCATAAAATGGTGCTGGAGCGATTGCTGGCACTAGTTTTAATGATTTGACATGCATGAGAGATGCTGGAGCTTAGCTCGCATCCTGTTTTGATTTGATATTGCATAACGTCGTGCTGGAGTGTAACTCGCACGAGATTTGATTTAATTATGCATAAAGCCGTGCTGGAGTGTAACTCGCACGAGATTTGATTTACTTGAGCATTTATTTGTGTTGGAGCTTGCTCGCACAAAGTTTTATATGGTTTTTATAATTCATTTAAATATCGTACTGGAGTTTTTCTCGTACGAGGTTTTCACTGAGTTTTTATACATATCCGTACTAGAGCATTGCTCGTACGTGGATTTTTCTTGAAATTATAATCAGTTTAAGTCGTACTGGAGCGTTGCTCGTACGCAGATTTTACTGATTTTTATGAAACCGTGCCCGCACACTAGGTACCGTGTTGCCAGGGATCACTAGAATATAACCATAGTCCTCGATGTTACTGATAATTACCTCATTGTCTCACATGATATAAATTGTGGTCTGTTAGACCAGGGTAGACCCGAAGGAGGGGTCAGGCCCCCGATTTGACGATTTTATGATTTCATGATTTTATGATTTGTGACCCTGAAAGAAGGGTGGTTTTATAACCGAAGTTTTATAATGAATTTTAAATGAATTGTTTTATGAGATGATTGACCAGGAAGGGTTAGTTTTACTGCAGTTTTAATGAATTGATTGAAATGCAGTAGCATGTGAAGTTTTCCATGCTTTCATTTGAAATCCATGATTTGTCTTACATGACATGAACGAATGCATAATCTTGTTTTACTTCATGCTTATTATGATTTAATGATGTCACATAAAATGCTTTGAATGCATAAGTAGCATGATTTCTATATGCACAAATAGTTTTGATAAACTAAGTCATTGATGTTGCATGACTTTGTGCTTGATGATTTTAATGAAAAGAAATGGATTTAAAGGCATGGCATTATGAGCATATAGATAATGGAGCTATCTACTTACTTGCATAATTGCCTTACTGAGTGTGTGGTTTGCTCACCCCCTTATTTTCCCATCTTTTCAGAGCACTCACAGAAATTAGTAAGCGGCTGAGTACTTGCATGCTTGATATCCGCTGTTTCCTATCGAGAGACAGGTATGCACATTTGTATAGTTTTGTATCTAACTATGTAATGCACAGTACTGTAAACGTATATTATGTCGGGGATGTAGAGTCATGTAAATACCATTGAGTATGTATTTATTTAAAGTCAAAAGGATAGTAAACTCTGATATATGATTATGGAAATGGAATGGTAAATGGTATGAGGTGACTAACACCGAATCATAGCCCAACTGTTTGTAGGATGGTCACGACGAGAGAAAGGTAAGAATTAAATAATAAACGAAAAAGCGAAAAATTTACTCTGATTTTTAGGTAATTTGGGTCGTGACAGGATCGATCCCCTGCTCATATGTCATAAGACATTCTTAAAGCATAATAAACTTGTATGCATGTATTAAACAGTAAATTGACGTCATGACTCTACACATATCCCTTACCTTGAGGCGATCGTAATACTTAACTTTAGTTCTTTGTCACAAAGCTCAAGTTAGGCAATGCATGTATATTACCCAACCCTACCTAGTGCTCTTCTTTGCAGTAAAAAGCCATATCATACATCTTAGTCTCTTACTATTTAGTTTACTTACACTTCCATATGTCAAAACCCTTTCCTAACCTAAGATTTCTCATAAGCTTTAACTTAGAAACCATAACTTATAGGTTCCTCTAGATCTTTCTAACCGTCCCCTTTTATCATAATTCTTTCCATGCATATCCTACATTTATCTTTATTATCATACCATCATTAATTTGTCAATGTCCTTCACCCACACATAAAACTCCCAATTCATCAACTTCAAACCTTAAATCATCATTCCATAAATTTTATTCTAGAAATTTACTTAAACATATCAACATATTCAACCATAATTCACAAGATATAATTATTTTGTAGGATTTTAGAAAATAATACCTTGTAAAGAGAGAAACCTTATGTTTTTCTCTTTCTAAGTTTCCACACTACTCTACCACTTGTAAACCATAAATATCCATTAATAAACAATCAATACATCATAAATAATCTTACTCACCAAACAAATTCAAGTTTAAAGCCTTTTACCTTTATTTCCCCCTTTACCTTCTCTTACTCAAGTCTCACTCTAGGATTATGGTTTTTGAAGAAATGAAGGTGAAATATGAAAATAGGTTGAGTCCATTTGCTTTTCTCCTTCTTTTTTGCTTTCATTTTCCATTTTTTTCTCTTTTCTCCTTTTTCCTTTTTTCTCTCGAATTTCCCCTTTTTTTCGTATGTTCTCCTGACTCCTAAAACCCAATTTTAAGTCATCAGGGCACTAAGGGTTCAGTCTCTTAATTGAGAGGATCGATAATCTTCTTTAAAATTTACTTTTGGGACACATTCTATATTGAAGGGATTGGTCCCTCTGTGCCTCTACTATTCCTTTTTACATTTTGTTTGTAATGGGATTGGTCCCTTGGCTTAGGGTATCAGTCCCTTCACTCCTTACTGTTCCTTTTTAGGTTATAACTTCAAAAGGATCAGTCTTCTTGACTTAAGGATTGGTCCCTTGACCTGGACCTTCATCATTTTGATGCTATAAGTCTAAAAATACCCAATCTTTCACTCCTAAACTTACAATAAGCATCCCACAACTTAAAATCATTTCTCAAAACATCCAGAAACACATTTAAACTATCAATAACATATACACACATCTAATAAGATTTAAATCTATAATTTATACGTAATACCTTACACATACACAAAGTCAATAAACATAAATCATCTCAACCATAATCATCAGAAGGCATTGATTCCACAAACATCCATAATCTTTACAAGTACATCTAACAATTCATAATATGTATGCATTACAAAATCAACTTATTCACTATCGTATTCATACAACGAAAATTCGAGGTTTTACAAAGCATATTCTTATGTAAATTATTCAATAATTTTTAATTGCATGATTTTTATTTCTTTAATCATAATTATCATATCCACAAATAAGCAAATAATATATTTATACAAACACATAAATAAATTAATATTCCATGTTTAACTAAATTATTCCATTAATTATCTAGGCTAACTATCCAAGTAAGTTTGTATAACTCAATTATCTCATTATTACATTTAATTAGGGCACACTCCACATACACGGTATACGTGCATTGACCCACAGAACTTTTTTTCCTCCATTCGTAACCATATGGTTCTATTTCGTTCCCATATGGGTGTAACAACATTAAAAAAAGTATAAACTTTTATTAAAACCCGAAAATACTTTTATGCTACGGTTGTTAAAAGAAGTTTAAGTTTAAATCCAAAATAAAAATGAAAAAATGAAAAATTTAAAGATTTGAAGAGAATAACACTATGATGGCTTTCTTTTCATCATCACCAACGAATTCCTTTGGGATTTCAGTAAAATTTATGTAATTTCAAAGGTTTACAATTGTGGGATTTGTTCTCTTCTTTGAGTTGCTTGGACTGTCGATAATGCTGGTAGAAGATTCTTTGGGTGTGCTCATTTTGCTATAAGTGTGATAAATTTAGGTTAATGTTTTAAATTTTAAGTTTCCTCTTCATCCTTACCCTCACAGTCTTCTGGGATTACTCTAAAATTCTTGAATTTGTTAGTTATTTCATTTTAATTTTGAAATTTATTTTTTATCGTAGACTGAAGAAAAGTGTATATTTCTTGAGTGGTATGACCCACTAACTTACAGAAGGGGAAAATAAGTTCTCAAGCAATTAATGAAGAGGATGGGAAAAATGGAAGATTAAATATTTGAAAAAGAGGCAAACCAAGGTAGAGTTGAGCCAAAAACTCAAAAAATGTGATTTATAGAATAAAGAATTAGAAAA
Source organism: Firmiana major (assembly GCA_033439115.1). Lineage (NCBI taxonomy): Eukaryota > Viridiplantae > Streptophyta > Magnoliopsida > Malvales > Malvaceae > Firmiana > Firmiana major. The sequence continues at coordinate 57,476,187 of CM065900.1, forward strand.
GGAGCTATGCTATTCAAGGATCCTGGAAAAGCAACTAAAGGTTGAAATTATTAAGTTATGTTGCAGAGCAAAGATATACAAGTTTGATGCAATTCTGCTTGGGTTTATTATTGGGTATGTTGTTAATTTTTTTCCTTATCACTGTAATTGAAATGATCTTCCCAAATCTTAATGTTAAATGGAAGATAAGTTTGTAATTTGCTAGTTACTAAAGTTGTGTTTTGGTAGCCTATAATGTTTTTTTGTTGTACAATTAAGGTGGGAATGTTGAGTAGCACAAAGGGTGTATTTGTGCTTTACTATTTTCAATATAATTAAAATTTCTTCTTCTTTTTTATATATATTTTTTTCAATCATATACAAAATAAATTCATAGTCATAATTGATTAACATAAGAAAATAAGGAAATAATAACAAAAAAAAAAAACGTCATTTAATAACATTTTCATTAAAGAACTTCCAAAATTAAACAACTTCATTCAAGAACATCTCTATGTACTGCTTATAGAAAATATTGCCATACAAGACAATGTAATTAAAATTTTCAATTTAATTAAAAATTTATCCATGTTTTATATTTTTCTTCACTCATATATAGAATAAATTTATGATCTTCATTGAATAACATAAGAAAATAGGAAAATAATAATAATAAAAACTTCATTGAATAACATTTTCATTAAAGAACTTCCAAAATTAAACAATTTCATTTAAGAGCATCTCCATGTATTGCTTATAGAAAATATTGCCATACTTGACATTTATTTGCAAAAAAAATATGTGATAAGTCTATGAAAATAGAGTTATTTTGCGCTTAATTTTTTAATTAATTATTTTAATCCCCGTATTATTTTGTTAATTATCCCTTATTTTAATTAAATCCCTTATGTTTTGATGATAAATAAATTCTAGATGATTTTCAGTCATTTCGATAAAAAATGAACAGAAAATGGGCCTAAAAGGAGACTAGGCTATTATACCTTTGTCCTATAGCATGAGTCACCATCTTTCTCTCTTTCCTTGACACCTGGTAGGCCACATATCCGCACTTTATTCATTCTTGACGGATACATGCCCTTGCCACTTTGCATGCGTATGTGGACAAAGAAGATAAAGGAAGGTGCTAGAAGAAGGAAAGGTGTCCAGGGCTTGTAGGAGGCTTTGATGACATGGAAATATCTTCGTCAAAGAGCCAACAACATGAAGACAAGCGGCCAACCATTGCCAACTCATCTAGGATAAGAATTACCTTTTGTACCCTTCATTTTAATGGGTGTATATGCAAAAAGATGAGAAAATTGAAGGGGGAGACTG